>JAPMOR010108625.1:464306-494277 GCA_026543865.1 Argiope aurantia | reverse complement strand
TCAGATGTTTTCAAATTTGTGTTTGCACTGCTGTAAATAAAGTAAAAGTCAGAGGGTAAATAAATACACTTTAGTTGAAAGCAACGTACTTGCTACTTATAGTTTTAATCTTGTTAAGAGTTAAAAATAGTAAGAAATAATCCCATTTCTTCAAAAGAATTTTAAATCCCCCTTGTCCAAATTCAACACAAAAAAAGAAGGGTGTTATTGATAATATAAAATGCGATTTAATCTTTTTATTGCATTGTAGTGTTGCCCTTGTGGTATAAAATGTCGGCTTTTAAGAGATCCAAGGAGAGAAAATTGTGTCAAGAGTAAAGTGTTTCCTTAGCCTTTATTTTGATTATTCTTTACATTTTACGACCTAAAATGCACCTAGTTTCTAGAATCATTCTTTTATTTCACTTTAAGTGTGAGAAAGATAAGCAAAAACTTTCTTCAACTAGAATATTTTCGATAAGTATATTTTTCCAAGGTCTCTTATGAAATGAAAAGAGTGAGGATAATACATTTCCTTTCTCTTTGCTTAATGTTCTTGAATATAAATGAATTCTTCTGTGGAATAAAAGAAGACAGATTTGGAATTTTTTTTTGTTGTGTAAACTTAAAATCTCGCATACTGAGAAAATTATGTTTTCCTTAGTTCGTATTAAGAGTTTTTAAAACAAATCCAGCATTTTCATTTTAACTAAATCCAATAGAATAAAAAATTGAAGAAACAAAAATCTAACAGATCTGAATACTTATGATTTTTTAAAGAGGTATATTTGTTATGATGAAAGTGTTGATTATTTTATGACAATTAAATAAAAAAGTATTTTAGACAAAATAGAAATATCTCCAAATTTTCTTTCTATCTGCGAATTGCGCAGTATATAAATTCTCACATTTGAGTATTTAATCCATTTCTTTCGACTGTGGGAAACTTCAGACAAAAAGTTATGTTGTCAAATTGTAAACTTATATGAATATATTATATTAATTATTAATTTGCATGCTATGTAATCTGCTTATTTCCATTCTAATGACTGTATATGACTGAAAACGGTTTCTTCTTCATGCTTACTATATTCCAAGGCTAAAATAAGCTAGATAAGTATGAACTGGTATATAAATCTTGTACTAAAACTAATATTTAGGCATGCATGAAACTTGAAAGTTGTATATTTTCAAAACACATATTGGATTTTCCACTCTATATAATGGATCTAAATCCAAAAACATGGAAAATGATTGTCATTACGAGAAAATTCAGACGAAATTCCTTCATTATTTTTTCAAAAACAATCAGTGACGTATATTATTCCTGAAATTAAATTTAAATATATACTATCCAATATACTGAAATTTAGATATAAGAATACCTTCGCTGAATTGTGGATATTATTTCTGTGATTATGTCACTGTTTTTGCCACGCTGTCACCACGTTGCCATACTTCCGAAAACTCAAGAACATTCTTTTTCAAATCATGTATTAATCATGCATTATTTGACAAGATTTATTTTGAATTATTTTAGACCTCTATTTCGATACTGTAAAATATGAGTTTTACAGAGATTTAAGGTATTAGACTTTATTGAAATTATTCCATGGAAACGGCTATCTTAGAAATGTTATTATAATCGAAATTATATGTAATTTTATGTTTGTCAAACATTAATAAATATATAATTTTAGTAATCTGATTATGAAGAGCTGGTTTTACTTTCATTGCGATGTATATTTTCCTTCTACAATCTCTGACAAAATTTTCCACTAAATTTGCAATTTATATATGTGTATAAAAAATAGTTTTCCATATACCACATTATCGGAATTATTTCTATTATTTCCTAACAAATTTTATATACTTTTATATTACTGAATAGTCAACAAATTATAAGGGAGATGATTAGCAATTCATACTCTAATTTTTATCAAAAGTGCATTTGATACAAATATATGAATATATTCTCTAAATGTTTTTGTTGCATTTACAAGTTTATATTGTCAAAAAATTCAATATATTTGGTTGGTTGCTCCAATATCAACAGGAAGTTAGATTTGGTTAATATTAAGTAATTTTGAAAATACTGAAGTATATTGAATGTTTCATCAGTTACACTACAAATGTTTATTATTATTCATATAAATAGAAATGATTCAATGTAATGTAAAAGTTAAATATTGACACACATTTATTGATTTCAACTTAATAATTCATTTTAGCTAAAATTTTATTTTAAAAAATCACAGGAATATTTCTTTAATAATAAGACAATAACTGTATAACATTGTAAAATACTGTGTATGAAACATGGCCTTTTGAATTTAACAACGTTGGGCAACAGCAATAATATAACTGAAACTGTATTCTAAATTGAGGGTAGTTGGGATGACAATTCAATAAGTCCTACTTTTAGGAATATCTTACATTTTTAAATGTTATCAAATATATAGCTGAAACGGCCAGACAATCTGGATGCATTTCTAAATCTTCTGATTTTGACTTCTTTTGTCTTGATATAATAATAACAATAGGAAAAGAAAGCATGAGACTTAAAATAAAATGTGTTTGATCCACATTTAGTTATTGTTTTATCATAAAAATAAATTAATTAAAAAGTTTCAAAAATAAAATTTTATTTTAAAATTTATATATTTATGTTTCTAAAATAACCATAGACCCCTTTGATTTTAAAGATTACCATTCCATTTTTTACTGTACATAAAACTTGAAATTATTTTTTTTCAAGCACGCTATCAGAAGATATTTTGAATGATCATAGCGTCGTTAAGAATTTTATTCAATCTTTTTTTATCAATGTAACAACCTCAAGGTAAAAGCCCAAACAAAAATCTAAAAAAATAGTAAATCGCCTGGAAAGATGATATTTTTCTTGTCCCATATTTTAAAGGCAATTACTTTTGAGCCTAATCTTCATTATTCATTCGAAAACATATTTTTGGAGCTATGAAAATAGCTTAATAAATCGAATTGAAATAATAATAATAATAATAATAATACAGATAAAAAAGTCTGTACATAATTAGATGTTAATATGCATAGTAATTTGAATAAAACCGTACTTCTTAAAAGGCATTTTCTACAAAATGCACTTTCACTAATAGCTGAAAGAAAGACGAAACAAGGTTAGAAAAGTCGTTGAGTTATTCTTCTATCCAAAACATTTTCATATTTAGATATTAAGATCAAAAATTACATTAAAGCACTTTCTAAGTTCGAAAAATATTTATATTTAATATATAAATGTAACAAACGTATTTTAGAAATGTTTCTAATATCTAAAATGCATCTGTCTCTTAATTTCGCTTTATGTAAAACTTGCTTCAATTTACTATACATTGGATTTGATTTTTTTATATTTTCTAATTATTCTAAAACATTGATATATTTTTTTATGTTTATCAGAAGGCACGTTTACTTCATTTTATTCTTATATATGCCATCCAAATGTTTTCAAATCGGTGTTTAGAGTCCTGGTTTTGCTACTAAAATATTTCGCTGCTTTTATATGCAACAATTTTATTTCTTCATCGTGTTGTTTAAAATTTGAATTTTTTGGGGTTATTAGAAATTGTCTTTTAAAGTTTCTGTATAATTACTTAAGTGCGAAAAGTTAAAAAAAATGTTAACTGCTATATAGTCAGATAAAAATAAGCTTCAAATTATATTTAAGTAGAGTTTCAACCCAAGATGGTTGTTAGTTAAGACAAGGCACATGATACATTCATAATTAAAAAGTAGGAAAATTTTTAATATTTTTTAAATAATGCGAAGCGAATTAAACTTTACGATTATGCATAATTTTACTCAGAAATAAATAAAAAAATCCTTTGAAATCAATAAAAACACATCGCAATGAAAGGAAATATAAGTGATTAGTTGAACATAAAATTATCCAAATCTTAAACTTATTTTTCATAGAACTAACACAAAGTAGAGATACTTTCTGTTTGAATTCATAACGTAAAATTAATTTATAACCGATTTTTGGTGAACTAAGGCATTTTATAAAATATTATGTATGAATTGTTCATAAGTCTTTAAATACTTCAGAGTATTAATAAGTTTTCCTTTTTTCGTTGTACTTCGATGAATTAATGATAAATATGATTATCAGTCTTCCAATTGTTGCCTTAAAATTTTTTTTCCATTTAAATATTTTAACAATTTGTTTAACTATTTCAATTAATTCTCAAGACTAAGAACATTTCTTGTTTTATATGAATTTGAAAGCTAAATTTTAGTACTAATTTAGCAATTAAGTCATCAATTAACCAAAAACATTTCAGTCCGCCCAAAGTAACAGTACTTAAAATAATTTTTCAACATTCCAAATATCAGATACATTCATGAATTTTCTTGGTTTCCTTTCAAACTACAAGACCTTTAGGCAAGAAGTAGAGTTAGCTAAAAGAAGGAAATAAACTTTAATTCCTTTCCAAGATCACTAAGTGCGCTTTCTTTTTTATAAAGCTTAAGAGTCCTTTCCTCCTTTGAAACTAAATGTAATTCAAATTCCTTTCCTAAACTTTGGAGAGCCTTTAGATTTCACCAGTTTCCTAATTCATTGAATGTTCCGAAATAAGAGCTATAATTAAAGTTCAGCTTCTCCTTTTTATGTTTTGAGAAGTAATTCCATAGTTTTGTTTGTTTATTTCTTCTTAAAGTCATTACTTTATCGAGAAATATGGTAGTGTATATTTGTAAGTGATTTGAACTACTTGAATATTATTTAGCTCCATTATTTTTATGATAATGAAAATAATTGCAAAATACTCCATCATTAATTTTCAATGTGATTTCATGAATATTTGAGTGCGAAAAAAATGAAAATGTTTGCTTTAATTTCTTGGTTTCTGAAACAGGTTACTTCAAAGATAACCAGAAGGAAACTGATACATGTTTTCCAAAATCGTTTTGCTGTATGGTAATAACTTAAAATGAGGAAAATACTCATAAGACAGAAACGACGAAAAAGGTTAGAAATTCTTAGTTTTGATCTTTGGTTTAAGACTAGAGAACAACTTTAAATGCTTTTATTTCGGAGATTTCGACAAAGGAATAAGGATATGCATTCATCTCTTTTTAAGAAGATAAAGTCTATAGTATTCTATTGGTTTCAAATAGAGTTCCCATTTTTATATCCCTCATGAACAATTAAATATCCATTTGAAAAAAAATAATGAATAAAACATAGGAGAGAAATGTTCTGTTAAGTAATTGCGGTACAGATAATTTAGTTAAATGGAGGGAATGAGATCCTATTAAATTTCTGGCCTATTAAATTTCAGCCGAAAAACAAAGGGTAAAAACCTACTGGAAACAAATCTGTATGATACTTAAGGGTAATGTTAGTATAAATGATAATCCAATTCTAAACCTAATTAGTCTAGTTAGTTAATCCAATTAGAAACCTGGTTAGTCTAGTTTATATTATTAAGAATAAAAAGAGGTGTGATATATTTTATTGGTCAAAGTATCTTTGCAGATACTTTATTAATTAAGGCAGAGTGTTGAATGGACTGTATTGCATTAAGATAAGTGGCTTTTACAGAGAATAGGACAGATAATTTTGTGTTCACCATGTATTAAAATAAAGGAAATCTCTCATATCCATCCCAATAGCAATGAGTAATATATTGATAATTGGTACATATGTCTACTTTATTTTACATGAGCAAATCCTTTAGATAGAATTCGTACCTTCCTTCTTGCAAATAATATTCCCACCCATAATGACGCCAATGGTTCACTAATTTACCTCCACCATAGAGAAACAAAATATTTTTGAAATTCTTTTTATCATAAATTATGTTTTACAGATGAATAATGCGATTGAACCGTTGTTCAAGAATGTAAATGCCTAACCACGATTCTTCTTTAAAAATAATTTTAATTACTCACTAAAAAACATTTTTATGTAAATAACTAACCACGATTTTTCTTTAAAGATAATTTTAATTACTGACTGAAAACTTTTTTCTAAATGGAGATTTATCCATTTAATTGATACTGTAGACAATTGCTTGAGTATTCTTTTCAATTCTTGAAGAAAAATTTATAAATACTCCCTGAGCCCAGAACCGCATAGAATAGTGCATCATAACAAACAAAATCCTTATATCAATTATAAATAATATAAGAAAATATTTAATTATTCAGTAACATTAATAAATTTCAAAATTAATCCTTTTATTTTTATCTATTTAAATGTTTCAAGATTTATCTTTTCACCCTAAGCTTCATTAATTTTCTATTTGAAGAAAGTATTTACTTTTTCTTAAGTATTAGAAAAATCATTTGTAAAATTGTAATCTATGTTAACATCAACGTTATCCTGATAATTTGTCACACAATGCAATTATTTTTAATTTTATATTCCGACTTATTATTATTATAATTATTCAAATTGGACATTATTTTGCAATTAAAAACAAACTACTTTATTATATGTTTCAGTTTATCTATGTGCATCTTGTTGCAAAAAATAAGAAATAAAATCTCCTCAGATTATGAAAAGCAAGTCAATTCATGCAGTAAATAATTTTATTATAGGTATTTAAATTTTTGTACTATCATGTAAAAATATATATTTGGAGATTATCATTTTAGAGATTATTTCCAATTATTTTAAGAGTATAACTGTAGTCGAGCGCTGAAGTTTTATTATTTAGTTTTGGAGTCCAATTTTATCATGCAGAATGAAAAAAATATAATTAAATAATTCAATTGATTATTGAGGATTTATATTATTATCCATGAAAATTAGTGTGGTTTTATAGTCAAAATATATCTATCTCCATAGATAGAATAACTATAGCATAATAGACTAAGAAAGCTTTTAAATGTTATTGTGGAATATTTAATTCTTACCGAATTTTCTAATCAAGCAAAATTAATATTAGATTCTGCACATAGAATTAGCATTCAACACTAATAAAACCCCATTTCATTCCTTTAACCATTTATATGAGATTAGTTTTTAAATCCATTCTTTTGATGAGTTTTGGATTTGTTTCGTTTATAAATAACCTAGAATTAAAAATTCGGGTTTGCTATGTTATATCCCGTCTTACAATTTCCTATAAAATTGCGAAGTATTTGCTATGAAAGTAATTATAGATGTATTATATGACATTTTTTTAAAAATTGAGACCTGAATATGAAAACATTCAGGTCTTACAGTGTTTTTTTTTTCTTTAAGTGTGGGAAATTATTTTATTGGCCTCATCCAATATTCTCTTTTTCAAAGTTTGTCATGCGTCCTTGCGTCCAAGTTCTCTCTTTCTATGGACTGTTGCACTGACACAATACGTTCCTAATTGAATTGATAGAACCAACAACGTATCATTTTATATGACATTACAATTCTTCTTTTTCTCAATATTTCAAATACACCTTTTTTTTGAGGGGGGGCACATAACATTTTATTGTCATAAGATGTTTCTGCAATCGCAGTTCAAGTGGCAAATTATCAAATGCAAGACGAATAACACTAATGCATAGTTGTTTTTTTCGGGACTTCATCAATTTTTATTTAATTGTTCCAGAAATGAATAAGAAAAAGTTTTTCTTACTAAAATTGTTGCATTATGGTCATGTAATCTTTAAATATATATATATATATATTTAGTTGACCATGTAATCCGACATAAAAGGAAATATTTGCCTGGATTTTTCAATGCAGTAAAATTTTATAAATTGTTGATCTGTAATTAAATATGCCATTAAAGTTTAAATCTCAAAATATGAAATCGGCCTTTAAGGATATAGAACGGAGTGTTTGAAAAACGTTTCGTATGTCACTCAAATTATTGTAGATTCAGACATAAAAATAATGTTTCGGGATCAGATTATGACAACACGTTCGTTCTTTCCTTATTACTTGGAAACACAGATGTTTCCCTGCGACAAACAAGTTTAAATAACAAAACAATTTTAAAAAAATTCTCAAATGGAAAACTCATGAGAAAATGGAAATTCCAGCATACTATTTACGGAATAATGTACCTACTGCCAGGAGCGATAAATAATAGAACAGCGTTCTGACAGATCTTTGAACATTGTCAGGACAAAAAAATGCATAAAATATTTATTTTTATATATTGAAATGTGAAGCATTGCGAAAGTAATCCCTTTTGGAGATTATCTAAAATAAACTACTATGAATATTAAATCATTACATCTACTTTTAGCATGCACCATTTAAAATTGCTATGTATGATCTGTTCAAAATTTAGTTTCTTTGATTCGTATCTGGTGGAAAATCATATCAGCATTTTGAACAAAATCTATTTTTCCTGATATATTGTTCTTGTTTGTTTTATGAAAATTTTAAAAAATGGAAATTAAATATGGAAATTGTTTATGGAAATAAAAAAAAATAATTCAAAAATATCCATTCCTTATCACTGCTAAAATGCCATTATTTTATAGTGCTTTGCTATGAATACTACGCTTTCAACTAAAATTCTTTAAACAGTAATTAATGATAAGGAATAAATAAATAAATGATCAGGAATAAATATTAATAATAAATATAAGGAATAAATATTTTGATTCACATCTGGGGAAAAATAATTCAGACCAACATTTTGAAAAAAAATGGTATTTTGTTTTTATATATTAAGTTTTTGATTTTATGCTTATTTATGAAAAAAATAATTCAAAAATATTTATTAGTCATTACTATTAAAATATCCAAAAGGGTCATTTTTAAATTATCATTACATGCCTAATATTTAATCTTATAAATTTAATTTTTCTTTTAAAAAAATCTATGAAATTCTACATTCATCTTGTATTAATGTTATAGAAAGTTTCTGCAGAAATAATGTTTTCTAGAAAAATAAATGATCACAAGAAGAATCAAATTTTTAAATAATTTAAAATGAAAGTGAAAAATTTGAAAAATTGCATTATGAATCATTGATGTGTTTTGAGTTATGCAATTCTCATGTTTACGGATCAAAACACGACATTATTACAATAATTCCATTTACACATAATGATATTTAAAAAATAACTTATAATGAGCGTCGATGTAAAATTCGTTAAATTTCTTTGTTTCATTCAAATCATACTTATTTATTTAATATTTTAGACTTTTTCTTCACTTTAAAAGCTGATTATTTATTATAAACTTTTATCAAACATTACAATAATTGCATTCCTTGTTTCACATTTTTCATTTAAACATATCACAACGTTCAAGCTAATGATATCGCCAGAAAGACCCAATTCTATTAAAATTGTGATATAGAATGAAAATGACCTTATTACGGGAACAACTAAAAAAAGAACAACTTTGAACTTATTATTTGTCAAAAAATTTATTTAAATTGGTACTTTCAGTATCAAAACTCTTTACCCTCGTGTATATATGAAGAAAATGAATAAGAATTGATTGCAAATTCAGGATTTCCTCGTTTTTCGAATATTTTTTCTAGTATTACATACCTGAGGCAATATTAGAAAGCAATAATTTTAGAATCATCTAAGGCATAAAATATATGAGCTGCATACTTAAACAATGATATTTTTTTTTCTTCCTTTTATTTTACTATTAAAATAAAAGAAGGGGAATTTCTTTAGAAAATGTTATTTGACTTATTTTTTCTTATCAAATATAAAGATTTAAACAATATAAACTTCAAGCTTCATAAATGCTATTACTAAAATTAAAACAAAAATTATAATATTATATAATAATAATAATAATGTTTTGAATTAATAATAATTATTAATAATAATAATTTTGAAACAATGTTAAATTATGCCCAACTCTGTAGAAAAATACTGACAATTTGTGGAAGGAAACTTATTTATGTCCAATCATATTCAGATAATGCCACTGCCAGTGTTTCCTTTCCAAATATCCATGTCAGTCTTAAACGTCACGCCTCTTTGAAATATACTTGAATAGGGTCCACACTATTTTATGACTACCATGCACTTTAATTTTCCTTTTACCTCCCTAATTTATTTAATATTTAGCATAATTTATTTATATTAAATTAAGGAATAAATCTGAATTCATCTCTTTAACTTTTTTAATTTTTTAAAAATCAAAACTATAATCACCGACATTGATATAAAAGCTCGATAAAAATTTCAGCATGCCATTATTTTTTCTCTCTAATCGATGTAATTTGAGCAACTATTTATGCACTGAAACAAGTGAATGCAAATTTAATAAAAACATTTTTTTTAAAAATAACCTATAAATAGCTTATTTTTTAATTTTAATTGTTTTCAATTTTTGATACTTTTTTATTTTAATTATTTTCTGCTTTTAAATCTTTATTTTTTCATATTAATTGTCTTCTACTTTTAATTTTCTAATTTTATTAGAAAACTTTTTTTGGAAATTAAATTTATTTTCTACGCGTAATTCATTATTTTTTTATTTTAATTGTTATCTAAACTTAATACTTGCATTTAATTTTGATTTTTTTGCTATTTTTAATTCTTTATTTTTTGTTTAATTTTTTTTTTATTTCTTTATTTTACCACCCAAATATAAACATCTTATGAAATCCAAAATTCTCAACTTCAACTTTCCAGTGAGATTAATTATTTTGAACAGTTTTTTAAATTAATCCATAATTGGATAATTTAGATATAAAAATATTAAAAGAATTTAATATGATACAGAATTACCAGAAAGTGAGTGAAAAATCGATTACAAAATTCAGTGTTTGCAAATATAAAACTAGTCAGTTTGAAAAAAAAAATGTGAATAAAAATAAACAAAACTTTTACTTTTTTTTTTTTTTTTTTTTTTACAAACATGCGTAGTAAACATTTCCTCAAATTCTCCTTTAATCTGAAATATTTCTAAGAATTTCCTGCTAGCGGAAAAGAAAAATGAGAAATCATTGGAACTACACGGAGTGGAAAATGTTTCCATTTAAATTTCTTCGACCCAGCTCGCATTTCAGTGATCTACAAATCAAGTTTCTCGACTGCATAACGGTTCCAAGCCCATTTGAAACCTACTATTTCAGTCGCCTGATGTATTTATCTGAATAACTAGTTCAGGTTCGAAATAGGATCTTGCTTTTTTTCCCTTATTTTATTCCGCTTATATTTGGAGTTGCATGAGCTGAAGTTGCCTTTTTAGATATTCCTAATGTGAAAGAATTTAATAATCGGATGTTTGGAACTTTATTACACAGTGAGAAGGCTTTTCTAAGTAGACAATAAATATTTGGAAAACATGGCATCATGCCATGGGATTTAAACCTTGCTTCTTAGGTATTTATGCAAGAAACACAAATATGACCTCCGCTCTTATAAAACGCTTACAATATAATTGCAACGCTTATATAATTGCATCTATATTTGCGTACCCATGGACATATGCAATAAATGGAATTATTAATCTTTCATTGCGGGTTTTCAGTATTCATTATAGGAGATCACAAATCAAAATAAATTGAATATATTTCTTATGTTCAAAATAAAAAAAAAATGCATTTCCACAAAAATGTAACCTTTCCTTTCAAATAATTTCTAAAATAGCAGTCATATTTTTTTTATTAAGGATAGATAAGGATAAAGAGCAAATTTAACACTGTTATTGATACTTTAAAAAAAATTATGTTATTAACTAACGATATCTTATAGAAAAATTAAAAATGTCTATTATTGATTATATGCTACAACTTGTTACCAAAGGAAATAATATATTATGCATATATATAAAATATATAATATATACTTCTGCAAATTTCTGTTAAAAGCATTTTTTTTGAGTCACAATTTCAGATAATATAAATAAAGACAAAACAAAAGACTAGATATTATTTTATCACTTTATTTAATGTCACTTTATGTAGCTTAAATGAAAATAAATGTTCATCAGAATAAATAAAGTAATAGAATGAATCAAAAATTTCAGTATATTGTTTAATGCATTTAATATCAAAGGCATACCGAAGCTTAATATAAATGTGTTAAGCTCATATTAAAATCTTTTCAAAATTCCGTATGGTAGCGGATTAATGTAAATCAAAACAAATACTCATGACAACAGTTAAAAACTAAAATTAAAGTACCTCTAATAATTGTCCAATCCGAATAGCATAACATTAAAGCAAATATTCATATTAACAGTTAAAACTAAAAATAAAATTGTTCTAAAAGTAATTCAACGTACTTAGTATCAAAGATGTACGCAACATCAAAACAAGTACTCATGATAACAGTTAAACTCAAAAAATAAAATAGTACCTAATAATAAAATAGATACGTTTTCAGAAATTCTGTAAACTTAAATTATACACTTTTGCAAATCTATCATTACTTTAGGTTATTTTTACTCCAGTAGTTAAAGATATATAGTTTGTATACCTGCTATCTAATTTCTCTATTAATACTATATGCACTTCTGGCATATTGTACAAGTTACATTTTATTTGCGTGAGTAAATAAAGTATTTTCAAATCGAATAAAATTGATTGAATTTTATGTGTGTTCCGCTTAGCTCTTTCGAAATATTTGTCTGTACTAATTTCAAAATCATTTTTAAAACTGTATTCCTCTAAAAAAAGAATCAAATTTTATTAGTGCCAAAGGGCTACAGCTAAATATTGGCAAAATTTATTTAAAAAAATGAGGACTGTAACTGATCCATTGGATAACATTTCTACTGCACGCAAGAGCTAATTTTGAAATACATTTTCAAAATATATATTTTTGAAGCAAAGTACATTTTTATACATTTTTTTTCAATATTTAATGCTAAAAAAATGTAGCTAATTATTAAATGAAATTAATGAAATTGCTAGAGGCTTTCAACAGAACAACTGCGCTATTTTTGCGCACTGAATCAAAATCAATGAACCGTTTTATTCAATGCTTGACATTAGATTATTCACTTCCTATGACCTTCTTCTATTCGTACTAACTTATGTAAATTAACTTCTAAAAATGTTGGCTTAAACGTTTTGGTTAACTATCCTGACAAAGCCATCTGGGACATTAATTGTGAGTGGGGCGATTAGGGAAAACCCTTTTGTCTCTTTTTAAAAGGAAATGGGAGCGATTAGACCCATAGGAATATACTACTCTGTACACCATTGAAAGCTAAACTCGCATCATTGAAGTTTCCACAAATCATAATAACGTACTATTAGTTAAAATACACATATAAATATTTGAAGCAAGCGTTTCTTTAATATGATTCTTTATTGGATGTATGGTTTGAGACACATGTTTCTAAATCACAAAGTCCTAATTCGTGTATTTTAAATATCGAAACCTAAAGAAAATTAATGTTAAATTTAAAATGCTTTTGATAATTCATGAATGAAACAAATACTAATTATGCTAATCAGCCTTTAAAATATTATTTCTTGAAAGAATTTCCTTGTACTCTGAATATTCTTGATAGGTTGCTAGATGATGTAGTCTCCCCGAAACTTTCTCGCATATTCTCCAAATAAAAGGGTTATATCCCTTTCTCTGCATAAAATTGAGAACCTCGGGAAAAAAAAGGTAAAGACGAGAATATCATTCATGACTTTGGTGAACATAATTAGGAAATATAGACTATAGGCATGAATCTAAAATTTTTGCTGAATCTGTCTTGAGAATACATACCTCGGAGGCCTTTTTACGGTTGATTAATAACAAACTTAGACGTGAAACTAGCATTGTAGCCACAAGATTATATTTTTCGATGATTAAAGTTGTTGTGTTTAGATACATCCAAGATTAAACGTGCTTTTCTATATTAAAAATCCATCAAACGTTTGACAGCCTATCAAATATTTGATGGATTGTTGATAACTATCTGTATTTTAGATACAAAATCTGTGAACTAAATTTCATCTACCAAGCTGTTTTGTAGTTTCCGAGTTCCTTGTACTCAAATTCCTTACATTTTCAAACTTTTATTTTCCTTTAAGTTTTAATATTTTTGTAGAAAAGTGTTCTAAACTACCTTTCCGTTTTCAGTAATTTGACTCCCTGGATCATCAAATAGGCATGTTACCTACTTAGAAAAAACTTTAAATAATGTCTCACTGAAAAAAAATCATACTTCAAATTCCATTTATTATTCTTTTATTACTTTTTAACAGTTTACAAAAATTCTCGGACTCACTTAATGTTTGCGATTTTCACCTCTAAACGTAATTAACGTAATTTGGGCCTCTACGCTGCATGCTGATTTTTTATCCTCTTGATGCTTACTATCACCTCTCAGAATTTGTCGGTTTACATTGAACAAATACAAAGATGGAATGAACATCTCTTAATATGAAACAAAGACTTGTCATAGGAATATGAAATATTTTTGCTTTCTACAAATAGCTTGTTCAGATACCTTTATTTTCGACATTCCTATTCGGTTTCGTATTGAGAAACGTAACTGCTTGGATAAATTATGAATCAGACTCGCCTTATTACCTCTTCCGTTCTCAGAAATTACAACCGATTGAGCATTGAATTCCCCCGAGCTATTTCTAATCCTTTCCTGTCCACTAGGGATACACGATCCATTTCCTTAATGTATCCTCTGTATTTAGGGTACGTATACATTCCACTACATGTGTAGGTTAAAGTTTGTTGGAAATGTCTTGAGATAACATATATTACCAGCAGTTACAGTTTTAAAATTACTTTCATGTTGTTCTTTTACATTCTCTAGTAGGCCATTATGTCGATAGGAATAGACAATAAATTTACGAATGTATTACTGAATATATTGCTGACGAAAAAGATAAATGCTGCGTTGCAGATTCGTAAGATAATTTATTTTGTTCTGCGATAATTTCATATTTCATTTCTGTTTATCTGCTGTAATATATTTTTCGTGATTGAAAAAATCCCTCAAAAATTAAAGTCTACTAAATAAGTGAGAATGTAATGTACGCAGAAAAGTAACTATGGTTAACTTTTTCTGCCTACATACGCAGGTTTAGAACAATAACAGATGATGGAAGTAATTTAACTTTAAATTTTACATAAAGTTTTAATAAAATTTTCTGGTAATTTTGGTTTTGAAAACAAAAACAAAAGTGTCATTGGCTTCCTTTCTCTCATATAAACTTATTCTACATAAAACAAGTTATATGTTAATTATCAAAATTATTTTTAAAATTGAATATTTTATGTATCCTTTATATCTTCTTCAATAATTTTACATTAAATGGTTCTAAACTATTAGCATAACTGCGCCTCCAAATGCTCAGTAATGTATCCAACATTCTGATTTTTTGCTATCCTAGATTTGATTTCCCCCTAAATAATTACTAAGTATCCAATGATGGTACGAGAAGCAATAATATCCATGCTTGGATAATACTAAATATTCACTTAAGGATTTAGTTTCAAATTACACATGAATCTAAATGTGATTAAAACAATACATATGCCACTGTAAAATATCATAAAAATTCAGAAGCAATATCTCGAAATTACATATCACAATCAATTATTGTAGCATAAATAAAATAGACAATAATTTTAAAGAGGTAAGAAAAATTGCCCATGTAATGCTAAAGCTTGGTTAATCAATATAAAAATTATCTTCATAATAGTATTAGTTATTTAAATTTTCATTTGAGGTAAATTTTGAATTTCTTGATCTCTTATATTTGATTTCGGTGGATAATGAAATACAATGGGTTTTCCTCAGTGATATGTGTTTACAGCATGTTCAGTGCAACAATTATTTAAAGCTTGTTCATTTTTTACAGCATGCTGAAACGAGAGAACGAAGAAACTGAGGTTTACATGCATTTAAAGAAATTTTCAAAACCTACCTCCTTTTCTATTTCATCTTCATCACTTTATAATTTCTAGGTATTCAAAATCAAAATTGCTTTATGAAGACGAAGACGATGGACACCTAGAAAAAATCTACAGTTTAGTATTTCTAATGTCAGAAACTGTAATACATAAACATGCAAATGATTTCAAAGTAAAATCTATTTATTTTATTTTGTCACATAACTTTTTTAGGTGAGTATAAAAATGTTTGTTTTGTATAAAAATTATTTTATTAATAAACATTAGTTCCAGATAAAACAATCAGAGAAATATATATATTTGGTTTATCCTCAAAATTATCATTTTTCCTTCCCATTAAAATCCTCTGAAGTACCCAAACTGCACTTCAGTTCAACGTTCAGATAATACACTGAATCATTATACATGCCGATTAAGTTGAAACTTCACAATTAAAACTATTAAAAGCTGTTAATTCTTTAATTCTATACATCATCATAATAATTCCTGGTAATATATTGGTTATTTTCAGTTTATTATCAACATATTAAATATAATATATTTAAAAACAAAATGTTACAATTATGAAAATAAGACATTCTTCGTAAATGAAAAAAAGGTTCTCGTTCTTTTCTAAATAATTATTGATGATCTGCTTGTTTTCCTTTTTTTTTTACTTCTAAATGGTTCTCCATTTCTCGCCAAATGTATTGAAGCATGCCATTAGCATTGGATTGTTTATTTTAGTTAATATATGCAAAATAAGTTCAAATGTATTTTATGATACAAATTTTCCCAAAAATTAATAAGAGAACATGAAGTTTATAATTGCAGAGGTTTACTGATTTCGACTGTCAATAAAGGAAACAATCGGTAACCGTATCCACTTATGCAGACACTTTTGATCTTTTAGATTTTTTTTTCTTTTCTGCTTTAATGTTAGTGAATTATTAAAATCGAAGAACAATTCTGTTTTCGTTTGGATTATTGACTTTATATATTTTTCGGAATAATAATAATTGTGATTTTCCATATTCTAAAACGCAATAAATCATCTGTTTATCAGTTATTATCCTTAAGTATTGGAAAAAAATTAATTAAGTCTAGAATACAATTATTAAATATTATTTTTTATTTAGCAAAAATGAGTTTCTCTCTTGAGCTCTTATTGTTATCCAAGTTATTGATAAGTACATTTCATATGTTAAATTATTTCAAAGTCTGATTATTATTTTATGATTAAATGGAAAATTTTCAGAAAAAATGTTTCATTGAATTCCACATGAAATAATAGAACTAATTTACGGCATGTTATTCAATATTGTGTATCTCATTTCATTTGGACATTATTTTAGAATGCATAAAAATCTCAAAATCATGATGAAATTATTAAACTTTATTCGAAAGAGATAGGTGTTCAAAAAATTCCAGTATAACATATAAATCTATGACTCAAATATAAATATAAAATAAATTATGTTTCAATGATTTTTTGTTATATATGCACCATAGTTTTGCAGGTGAGTGGATGAAAAGAAAACAGTTTTGGAGTTAGCTTCAATTAATTTTTCTATGGGTAGATATGATTTGTACACGGAGAGAAGCGATGACATACATTTGTCTTCATTGAGACGTAAGAAAAAAGTGTGAGCATTTTTTTTTCCTTGGAGTTTTTACTGAGAAATTCTTATAAGTATTTCTTTAACACGTGTCGATTTAGTATAGGAATCCTTAATTACCTTTGAAAGGTATGCTGTAGACATTAGGGTTTTTTATCCTCGGTGCATGAGAATTCCAGACTCAGCTGGTGATTGAGATAACTATGTTAGAAATAATTAATTAAAAAAGGGAGACTTGGAAATAAGAAAAATAAAGGAATAATGTAATATGAACTAATCTGAAATGTGAAATTAATCAGAATATAGATTACATTAAGAAACATCATTACATATATACGTATTATTTTAAGCACATGGCAATTAAAAAAGTGACTTTAGTCTATCATATAAATATTTAATAATGTTATATTTAATTAAAAATAAAATTAAACTTTCATTTGTGATTATTTTGGTTTAAAATATCAAATAGGTATATGGACTTTTTTTTTCTTATTTAGGATTAGGAAATTGTAGTTTGTATATTTTTCCGTTAAATCGATGTAAGGGAGGCAATCTTATAATCGAAGCGTACTTTAATTTTATAGGCAATTGACAAATAACTGTGTTTTTAATATTCCAATAAATATTATTTTGAATAAACAATTATAATATCAGTATGCATTTTGAATCAAATATCATTTTACCTTTTAATCATAAATATCATTTACATTATCATTTTACATTTTTTGACGGGTATATATATTTATTTTATAATAATATATATATATATAATATACATAAAACTTATCTGCTTCATGATTTTTTGTAATATTTTTACTTTTAATGTTATTTTAGAATACTTTAGTTTCTGATGTAATAAATAAAGAAAGGCTTTTTCCATGTTTCAGCATTGTTTTAAGATTGTATTGTAATTATGATTTAATACTTTCCTTATTTTAATTATTTAAAAAATGATTAAATAAAATTTATTTGAGACTAATTTGAAAGAATTCTATAATCCTCTTTCACTTCTATACTAACAAAGAGCTTATAACAGAAAAAAAGTTTAATAAAATCATGGGCATAGTTATATTTATAAACTTTGAAAATATTTTAATTATATTTTTGGAAAAAAAATAAAGTAATAAAAAAGAAGAAAAACAATTCAAAGAAATAATTCGAAATATAATTAAGGGTACTTTCTGAAGATTCGAGAAAGAAACATTAGCTTGATTCTATTTGGTTCTACAAAATTGTTTCATTACATCTAATCAATAAGCGTTAAGAGGTTTTTTTGCTGTACGTCTGGATCTTCAAAGATAAGTCAAAATGATTTTTACTTTTCATCTCTTCATTTCAATCTTACGAACATAAACAAATAAATAAATTTAAAAAAAACGACACTTCTCTCTGAAAACTTTTACCATGTACTTAGTCTTAATTACTCATTCCAAACAAAGTTGGACTTACAAATGAATTGCAGCTATTCAAGATCTTCTAAATCAATAGCATCATTAAAAAGGAGAACTCAACTTGGTTTGTGAACCTCACTACATTCCATTCCATTAAAGTTGTATTTTTGTTTTCACTTCTAAGGACTTGTGTTCTGCATATGAATTCCGACGTTTATATTGCAGAATGAAAATATTCGATCTTCGCTTTATTAAATTTAGAATATAACCTTTACGGAAAATTACCGAGCAAAACTTTTCGTGTCAGTTAGACAATGAAGGGAATAATTTTTTTGAAGCAATAGATAACCTGTTATCTTAAAACTTTGTCTTTTTTATACGGGAAAGTCTCTCAAATAATTACAGCATGTAGCAAGTAATTTCATAAAAAGTATATATAATTTGAATGATTCATATATACACTAGTGTGCAAAATTTAAGCAACAGATGCTTTTTTTACCAAAACTCCATGAAAAATCATTTGACAGACATGAAATTCAGAAATGAGATACAGCATTTTGTATTTAAACAATGACGAAAGCATAGTTGAGCAAAAATGAATACAGTGTATATAGTCTGGAATCAAACAAAAAAAAAGGCTTTATTGAATTCATAATATCCATACACATAATTGTCTGCCCAAGAGGAAGAATAAAAAGCAGATGTTCCTTAGTATGGGATACACCCTCCCCTTACAACAATGGTTGCTTCGCACCGTTTCTCCATACTCAGCCCCAGATTGTCCAACAGTTCTTGAGGTAAGAGTGCCCATTATTCAATCAGCATTTGTTTCAGTAGTTGGGTGTTCCCTGGAGGATGTAATCGTGCCACAAGTCATCTTCCCAAAGCATCCCACACATGTTCTATGGGATTTAAATCAGGGGAGCACGCCGGCCAATCCATTCGAGTGATATCTTCACTTTCCAGCCGCTGATGAACATCAGTAGTTCGGTGTGGCCGTGCATTGTCATCCATAAAAACGAATTCTGGTCCAAAAGCATTTAGGAACAGACAAACATGGAAAAGGATTATCTCCTTACAATAGTAACCTCCGGTTACAGATTGTCCAATAGTTCTTGAGGTAAGAGTGCCCATTTCTCAATCAGCATTTGTTTCAGTAGTTGGGTGCTCCCTGGAGGATGTAATCGTGTCTTCCCAAAGCATCCCACACATGTTCTATGGGATTTAAATCAAGAGAAAATGCTAGCCAATCTAATCGAGTGATATCTTCACTTTCCAGTAGCTGATGAGCATCAGTAGTTCGGTGTGACCGTGCATTGTCATCCATAAAAACGAAGTCTAGTCCAAAAGCATTTAGGAACAGACAAACATGGGGAAGGATTATCTCCTTACAATTATAACCTCCGGTTATAGAATCTCTATCTAAAACGTGAAGCTCAGTCCTCCCATTCAGCATAATGCCTCTCAGACGACAACTCCAGTACCACCGTTGCGGTCTCTTTCCGTGATGTTACTGGGATGAAACCGTGTCCCGATCTCTCTCCAAATCAACTGGCGATGATAATGACTTGTGGCACCGAAACGTCTCTCATCCGTAAAGAGAAAACTACTCTATTGATGAGATGTCCAGTTTTTGTTCTCCTTAGACCACTCTAAATATTGCCACTGGTGGTAAAGTTTCAAAGGAATGCAGCATTCAGGACGGTGGGCGAATCGGCCACTTTGTGAAGGGGTCATTCCACAGTAAAATGCGACAGTTATCGCTCTGTTTCTGTACACAGTTGTTCAGCAATGGTACTTGCTGACTCGTATCGGTATCTTTTCATCCTCAGGACAATATATCGGCCATTCATTGCAGTTGTTTTCCTAGGGCGGCCACCACGAACCTTCTAACAACTGTATCTATGGTTTGGAAAGCTAACCAAGCGCGCGCAACGATAGTTTTGTTCATTCTGAACTCTTCAGCTACATAAGTCAAACTGCGTACCTCCTCCAGTTTTCCGATCATTCTTCCATGTATGAAGTCGTCCAAGTGATTTCTTCTAGCCACGAAACAACTCACTTGCACTCGCAGCGAATGTTTTTAACAGCACCTCCGTTATTATATATATTGTTCATTTGTAATAAGAGCTGTATCGTTATATAAGTAGTAAGTTTTTTTTTTTATTTTAAAGTATAATAAAATTGTTGTTTAGATTTTCAAAATACTGTTTTGCCACGGTTTTAATAGGGTTTTGTTGTTGCTCATAAATTAAAATGAATATTAGATGAGGAAGTTATTGGAATCTTAAGTCTATACAAATATTGATATTGATTTAATATAATGCATGTGAAGTAACATATGAATTTCAAAAACCTCATTTCTTTAATCTTAAAGGAATAAATATATAAACTAAAAAATTAATAATGGGATTAGTATTTTTTAAAAGTTTTGGATACATTTTAACTACAATTATATAAAATCAATTGGTTTTATAATTATCCTTATATATCCAATTAAACAATACAAAAATTTATAAAAATAAACAAAGCTTATTCACGTAACAAACTTAAAGTTAAACAATATTTTATAAACTAATGCTCATCGGGCAGAAGAAAACTATATGGAATGCCACAGATCAGAGTGAAGAAAATGTATATATGTATTTATCATGGATTTCAGTTAAATTTGTAATGAAAGTTTTACTTTATTAGATTTCAGTATCATATTTATTAGTTTAGGAAGTTTCTTATTATATTACGTTTGTTATGAAGTATGTTTGTTAAAAAAAGCTTGATGCCCCTTGAAATTACTTCAATTTCAATAATAATAAAGAAAGAAAATTCTATTAAGATTCAAAATTACTCAATGGGATAAAACAATTAATCTAAATATTGAATGATATTCTGTTAAAAATATTCTCTCAATGATTATTCATATTCATTATATATATATATATATATATATGAAATCTTATCTAGAACTTCTAATGAAAAGGAGGATTCAAGGATATCTATTTTTCTGCTGAAAATAGTTTTATTTAGAAAGGAGAGCTTTTAAGAAATTATTTCTCAATTTTCAGAAATAGCAGTGATCTCTTTCAGACATCCATTATAGTAAAAGTACATTGCAGAATCGAACTAAAATGGGCGGGGTACGAAACATAAAGAACGCATCTCTTGGTTAGGTTTCAAAAAAATTCCATTTGGTGCCTTGATATTTATTTTGGAAACTCATATATTTTCCTGACAAGTTTGAAATGAGCCTTTCTTCAGTTTACGGCTGTTTTTTAATTCCATAAGATATTAGAAAGATATGGTTTCCAACGTTTTTTAGAAAATGCGCATTTTTCATAAAATGAATATTTTGTGATAAACACTTGTAGTATATAAAGTGGAAAATATATTCTGGGAGATATATTCAAATGGACCACTCCTCAATTAAAAACATCCTTTGATTTTATAATAATTTATAAACAGGTACAGAATTTATACTTATTTAATATAGGAGTTAAATATATAAAGAATTCTGAGTATAATTATTTCGAATAATAATTTTGGAATAATTATTTTACAATGTAATATTTTTGTTTGATCTTTAACTAAAAAATGCCAGGGTTTATTGAAGAATTTGTAAATATTGTGGTTTTATTTGGTTATTGGAATCAACTTAACCCAGTGAATGTACTGACGGAAAAAGAATAATACCCTATTGCAACAAATGGGTTGCTAAATACAACTAGCTGTTTTTTTTTTGTATAAAGTATATTTATAACGAAATTTTAAAGCATGCTTTTCTTTACATGCCGAAGCGGAATATTTTAGTTCTTCGTGAATCTTTTTAATTATTTTTCTTTTTCTATTTGTAACCATTTAAAATGTTCCATTTGATAATACTTCATACTGCATTTATCGGAATTCATTATTGCATTTATATGAATATCAAAAAAGTATTAAAATAAAAAAGGCAGAACATTCCTATATCTGTATCTCATGAAAAAAGAAATACCATTTTGTCTTTATAATTCCATATGAAAACTCAATAAAGGTTCTTGTTACTGAATATTATCTTTTTATATTGTTGTTAAAGAATGCAAAAATCTTTCAAACATGCTGGCAGGCAATGTGTTGTTAACAGATATTGTCATAATTTTGAAAGACAAGTTTTCTACATACATAAGAGAGCTTTAAAGCAATTTATATGTTTTGTAGACTGAAGAAATGATAAGAAAAAGAAGGAGAAAGCAATGTCATCAATTCTTGTGAATTCTTATGCTATCCAATTTAGAAATAAACAATAATTAAAAATAGTTATTACCATTCTGTATTCTTCGTAGAATCATATCCTTGAAGTTCTATATATTTATTTATTCAATTCCATTCCTTCATTATTCATAAAAATCTATACAAATTTTTTATTATATAAAAATGAAACTAAGGTTTCATAATATAAAGATGAAAGTAATGGAAAAATAATATATGCATTTCATTCCACAAATGCTATTATTTTAACTGTGCTTAGACAATATTTCTATTACAAAACTGCTCAATAATTCTTAAAATATATTGTCGTCGATTTTTTTTCCATTTGAAATAAAAATAAAGAAAGAAAATGATCGAATGATAATATTAATAAATATCGAATGCTTGAGGGTGAACTTTAATTAGAAATTGCAGTAGAAAAATTGTTCATTTTTTTTCTGTATAAGTAAAGAATCGAAAAAATATAAAACATATTAATTTAAGTTAAAGTGAAAAAATAAAACAACGGATATTTTTATATAAGTAAATAATTTTTATTTTATCTTTTTTTTTTTATTTGTTTGTTTGTAACATATTTTTTAATCTTTGCTTTTGCCCCCTGAAAAATTTATTAGTTTTTAATATTTTTTTAATAAATTTGTTTAAATTTGGCAATTTAAATTTTCCCGTCATTCCAATTTGAATATTCATTAGTTTTTCTTTGAAAAATGTATTACTTTTGCCTACCAGAAAATAATAAGCATGTGTTAGTTTCTAGTTGAGTATTTAATCTCTCGAATACTTCTATTTAATTTTTTTTCAACTGTTTTCTAGAACAAAAGAAAGCCAATGTAGAATTTTTGAGTATTTCTATAAACCATATTTTTTGTTAGAATCTACAGTAATAAATTCCATTCACAATGGTTACTTTCTCCATCTTTTAATTGAAATTTTAATTTCGATTTGTAATCAAAGAATCCATGGAAGGAGACAAACATATATTCCAGCAGATAATTGGTCTTATGTTTGTTCGAAAAATATCTGAATTTATTTTTCTGAATCAAACAATGGCTGCATAGTTTTTTTAAAAAAATAATAAACAGGCACTGGGGAATTACCAGCAAGGAATAGCTTTAATTAATATTGATTTATTGAAAATGAATGTTCATAATAATCTGACATAATAAAGAAGATAATTGAAAAATGTATTCGAAATAAATATACACAAATGACAGAAGAAATTAGGATTTCCTTTTATATAAAAATGTAATCACTTTCACTCATGTTTCTACATTTTTTTTTCATTACTTTAATGAAAACTATTTCAGCCATAAAAAGTTATCATCCTTTGTTTGTCAAGAAAACCTTTTGGATGGTTTATCAGAATATAAACTTCTTTGATTAATTAATTTCTAGCTTGCAGAATTTATTATTTTTCCTAAATTTTCTGCATTGTGATTTGTATGAGAGTTGAATTAATTTATGAAAGAATAAGCTTGCCAACTCGAATGACTAGCTTTATAATAGTTGCAATCTTAGAAAACTTATTACGACTATTTCAATCACAACTTTTATATCAAAAATAAATAGCTCAAAAATATCTAAATACTTTTTATGAAATCTGCAGATTGTGAATTATGAGATCTGATATTATCTTGGTATCAAAGTCTGGACTCCTTTCATAGCAGATTTTGTGATCATTATATATACAAAATTCTACAAGGTACACATGGCCAGTTCACATGAAATACATCAGAAAATTCTTTCGACATAGAAGTTCAAAAATCGCGCTGTTTCTTGTGTAGGCTTCCTTATCTGTCCACTTTACAAAATTATGGAATTCATCAAATTAGAAAAAAAAATCCGATTATTTTTTCTCTTCTATTTTATTTCGTTTTCTTAACATAAATTATTTGTCATAAAATTTAAATTGATATTGGATAATCACACAGTATATTTACTTTACAGCAAAAGCCTGTGTATATACCCTGTGATAAAAAAAAATCTTAGGTAAAATTATATGGAACCCGCTTTATTTAATTTGTCCTATGAGCTATTTATATATTTTGGGAAATTTTTTCTTTTTCTGCATTAGGGTACTTTTGAAACTTTGTGGCTACTAAGCATAACGATGCTTTTCAAGTTTAACAGTTTCTGTTCACACTTGTTTTTTTATGAATGATTTTTTAAAACTTAAGTAACTTAAAGTTAAAAATATTTCATTTGTCATAAATCTATAAACTTTACAACTTTTCTCCATTACTTCAAACATGATTAAAGGCTGCAGTAAATAGCTTATAAGCCAGTTAACAGATACACTACCAAAGCATTTGCTTTTGTATTGTGGTCATGTTATTGTTCTGCGAACCACAATCTCCCAAGTTCTATCCTCGCGCATCCCAATCTTCCACAAGGCCAATTAGTTAAACTTGCAAAACTCAAGTGAGGCAAAATATATACAAAAGTGCAGTATCGATGAACTGTTGCTTAGAATTTTATCCAATGCAGAATATATATGCTTATTATTTATACTCGAGTCTAAATGAAAAACAAACACAAGTATTTTAATGAAAGTGAATCAAGGATTCGCTTTCACATATAGAACTTTATTTCTTAGTTAATAAACTTGAAAGAATCAATTTCTTAATAAAAAAAACTTAGGCAATCAAATTCATGAGATAATAAGCTATTCAACCAAAATAGTTGTTTTTGATTTTCAAAGCAGCAATTTGAAATGAGTTACAAGGAACAGAATGTACGAATTTTAAAATACTGATTTCATATTTTTTTTTCAACTCGACAATGTTTATGAGTGCTGATACTTAGATACAGAGGAGTTTCATTATTATTACCAACAGAAAGGAGAGTGAATTTATTTTTCTCACTAGATAAACATATAATATCATTTGTTTCCTCAGTTTTTTCCTTTGATTCGAATTATAATTAAATTTTAAATTCAAACTAATTTTGCTTGAATGCTATTATGAACATAAGTGGTTTCTTGCGATTCTCTGTTTTATAAATTTTTATTTAAAAAATGCTAATAGAAATTATTTAAAGAAATAAATAACAAAAGATTACATGCATGCTCTCTGGAATAAATTCTGCTTGCTTTATTAAAACTGCATATCGATTTGAATTTTTTAGGATGAATTCAAGATTTTCTAGATTTTGTATTTCCGCATTAATAAAAAGAAAATCGAAAAATAAGTAAAACATTTACTTCAATTAATACTGAGTTCGTCAAGACGACTACTGATTAGAAATTTAGACATTATCTTTTCGAAAAGAAATTATGGAGTAATTTTTCCCTACGCTTAGTAAAATAAAAATAAAATCATTAAATAAATAATCAGAAACTGAGGAGATTAAATTTTTAAAATTTTATAAATATTTATTAACAATGTAGTTTTTGACACAAAACGGGTTCGAAAATTTTAATGAAATAATTTTTATTTGAAATTTAATTATTTAAAATACAACTGTTTTAATCGTGGAGAAATCTTCTTCAGTTCGTTATTTAATACAAGGTAACATTTTATTATTAATAAATTTAGATGATTGTGATAAAAATTTTGGATATTTTTAACCTCAAATTATCAGTTATAATTACATATTGTAATTCTTTAAAATTCAGAAATATAAAAACATTTTGAAATTTAATATTGAATAATAATAATAATATTTTTCTGTAGATATATATCTATATAAGAACTTCTATTATGATTGTTTCAGCATAATATGATCTAAAAAGTATATAAGCATCTAAAGTTTTATTTAAAGAAAATTTAATTATACCCTTAAAATAGACTCTAGATTGAAAAGTGAAAAGTGTGTGACAATTTATTTTATTGAGAAAAGCCCAATAGCTAAGAAAAAAATTTAGAGTCTATGTAATGATTTCATATAAAATGAAAAAGTCTCTTATAAATAAAACATTTCTATAAAAAAAGAAAATAATGTTCACATTTGAAAAGTCCCCGTTAATTCTTGTAATAGCTGTCTCTTTTTTGTCTTTATATATCCATATATATATATATATATTAATATGTCTATATATATCCATAGAAAACATTGTCAAGTTTATTAGTAAATATTTCAAATAAAATAAATATTGTCTTTCTATGTGAACTTCAAGATAATTCAATAAATATATAATTTTAATGATGTTTATCTTAATTAAATTATTAAAAAGGCTTATGTTTATCATTTTATTTCCATTCTTTGATATATTATCTTCAATTTTACAATCAAATCCGCAAAACATGTTCCTTAAAAATTAATAATAAAGGAAGGCATCGCTTTTAACTCTTGTCTACAAAGACCAAACCAAAATCATAGTTCTTATACTTCCGTTTCTTTTTTAAATAATTATACCTGTAACATGTCCATCTATTCAACCTCCTCTACCAAAGCAATTTAATTTCTTTATTTGTTGTTAAAATTGTATTTCCAGACTTGTAATATATTCGCCATTGTTGAAATATGTTGAGCAAATAGTTGATTATAGCATGCTTTATTAGTTCTCAGTGCGTTACATCCATGTTCTGTAAAATCGGTTAAAGTGAAGTTAGTTGTATGATTTATAAAAGTGAATATCCTAAAATTAAAAATAAAGATATATGTCAGAAAGCTAGATATACAAGGTTATTTTTTTATAATTTAATTTTTTACTTACATTTTATATAAATAATGTATTTTAATCCAAATTGTGTTTGATGCATTCAATGATGAAAAAATATATCTCAGAAATTAATATTTTATAGCGAATTAGTTGAAACTATTGTTTGCAATATGAGTAGAGAATCGAGACGTTGACAACTGTAGCAATGTAAAAGATTCAGTAATTCATTTTTCAACAGAAACTCTGTACAGTCTATCTTCATTTAAAAATAATAAATAAACTCTTTCATTCAATTCTTTTTCTTAAATTTAAGGCTGAGAGTAGCACTTTCTCATATTGCCTTCGAATGTGTGACAACGCAATATTCAAAGACTTGTCTGAATTCATTCTATTTAAACATTATTGCCTTGTCTACAAAATTGCCTTTTGATTTATATTTTATAAAAAATGGCTCCCAAGCTAAATGAAAAACTTCAGATAAATGCTGATTTATTGAGAAAAAGATGTCAAGAAGTGAATGCAGAAGCATTGACTTGTATTTTTCTTGTCAATTTTAATCACTGACTTCAAAGTGATCTCGAACTTTACTACATGTTTGACGAATAATTTTCTTCACTTTAGTCTTACTTTTTTTAAATTATTTTTTTTTATAACCAGTGAATGATTTTATTTTCTAAGGCAATTTTTCGAAAGAAAGATTCGAAAATCATTAAAACAGCTTCACAAAAATGTTCACGTACTCTTTTCGTGACGAAATAAAATGACATCTTTCTTTAGAAATCTCTAAAAGAACGTTTTTTTTTCTTTCTTTTAAAAGAATAAATTCAGTGCGGTTCATAAAATGAATTTCCTATTTCGAACTCTTCCTTATTTAAAGAATGCAGTATAATATTTGTATTACACATGAAAATAATTCCGGAAAAATTTTAATAATGTTTTAGAAAATTTAGAGCCTTATAATATTTAATGCAAAAAATAAAACTCTGTATAAGAGTAATACTTATGCCTATTTTTAAAATTGAAAGCATTAATTTTACTAGTGATTTCCCAACTATGAAAAATAAATACATGTCATAGGTTTCCTTAAAATGAATAAAATATATTTCTTCATATAGGTGAAAACAGCTATAATTCAGTATCTCAAATTCATTTTACCATATAAAAATGCAAAAATGATACTGCAGTCAGTGGAAAGACATGATTTCAGTGGAAAAATAAGTTTAAGGGAATTTAGTACATTGCAAATTCCACTGCTAACAATGAAGATGAATGTTTTCTTATGAATGTGCTTCGGCGATATGCAAAGAATACTGCTTAACGCTATTCTATTACATAGGATTTTATTAAGGTAGTCATATGCATAATATAAGGATACTTGAAATTAAGGAATGTAAATGAGATATCATCAGCATCATACTACAATTAAAAAAATCCATTTAGAATAGCTGTCATATCCCTTAAAAACAGAATGTAAATATAATTAATTTAAATTATTTAAAGTCGTTTGGAATGTTAAAAATTCAATACAGTTCATAAATTAATTAACTTGATCTGACTTAAATTATTTTTAATGATCAATAACTAATTAAAAGAAGACAATGATTTTGTTTTCTCATTTAAAAAAATAAAAATTAAATTATCAAGATGCAGTGAATTGCTTCTGAATCATTTACCTACATTATTTAGTCATTCATTGCAACTGTTAAATAATAGCTTGAATGATATTTAACGATCTCTAATTATGCGAATGTTGGGCATTAGCCATTACTCTAAACTATTTGGAAGTTATTAATCATTAAAAAAATTGTATGAAATATTTCATAAAAATTCTTTTTAACTAATTGTCTGAAAATATTTTATCACAGTAAGATAGCGGCGTTAATGTGCCTTGCAAAATTTATGACTGGTCTGTAGTAAAAGCTTTATGATCCGACTGTTTTGTTTGAAAAGAAAAACTCAATTCTTTCTTATCCCCCTTTTAAAAAAGATTATATAAAGGCATGTAATCTATTCAGCGACATAAAAGAATAAATCAACCAAAATAGTACATAATTAATTAGTTATTTTACGACCGTTTATTTTAAATAAAAAATTATTTTGAGTCTATAGGAAATAAAAAATAATGCATGTGGAGTAAATTATTTTAAAATACAAAATTTGAAAAGGATAACTTTTTTTTTTATTTATTCCAAGAGGAAACATAAAAAATATGAAGATTTGCAGTTTGCTATTTCTGCAAATATGCACACGGAGAAGATAATTTTAAGATACAAAATTTCAAAAGGAAAACATTTTTATTTTTTTTATTCTTTATTATTTATTACAAGAGGAAACATAAAGATTATGAATATTTGCAGTCTGCTATT
>JAPMOR010108625.1:440972-455305 GCA_026543865.1 Argiope aurantia | reverse complement strand
TATATATATATATATATATATATATATAAGTTTATAAGCATTCTTGGTTTCCTTTGTTTTTAAAAAAAAATATTTATTTTCTATGTTTAGTTTATTTGTCCTACTTGCATTATTGTTTCTCTCCTTTTTCATAATTTTACTTCCGTTTTCAAAATAAAATGGTTGTATGATTATTTTATTAAAAATGTTATATATGATCTGCATTTCAACGATAATCAGCATATTGGAACAACATGAAGTATTTTTAATGATTTTTGTTTGAATACAATTCATGTGTTTAAATAAATTTTATAGTGGAAAATTATGGATCCACGTAAAATACGAGAAATTTCATTGATTCAAATAAGTAAATTTGTGTAATTCCATTAAATTCATAGATAATCACATTAAGGTTATTTTCTAATAATAAAACATAATGTAAATGAGAAGAAAGCAGAAATTAAATATTGGATAAAACAATGAAACATAATCTTTAACCACTTTTAACCATATAGCTAAAATATGGTTAAAAGTGCCATTGTATCGCACTTTTTATCACTCTCATATATGATGAAAAATGCAATAGTCTAAATTTTATTAAAATATCCCTAATTTCCTTTCCTTTCGTCGTTTACAAAAAAAAAATATCTTGGGAATTTAATGATATAGTATATACTTTCGGATAAGACATGCATATTTCGGTTATTTATGATCAAAGCAGTTTACGGATTATTCGAGACTTAAGATGGAATGCTATAAATTAGCTGAAGTTACATCCGAGTCAACCGATTTTTCTTGATGTAAATAAATTAGAACTCTTTTGAAAGACTTGAGAATTTAGATAGAATTCTAAAAATACCCCTTTGGGTCTTTAATGTTATTATACTTAAACAAGATGTTTTAGATATTCGTATTGCAATATAAACAGAAAAATAGAATCCGTGAATATTTGTTGTAGAATATACATCTCCTTTTCTTCTAATAGGGAAGAAGTCAATATGCATGACAGATCAAATGATGGAGCTACATTGAGGATTGTAGTGCCGATATCACATTAAAATTTCCATAGATAATTTTTCCAAACAATTTTTAAAGTACATATTTGAAAAAAGAAAACAGGATGGTTCGTCTCCTTAATGAAAATTAGACTTTTTTGAGTACAAGAAGAAATCGATGCATGTGAAAAGTATAGATTTCATGAAAGATTCAGTTCGGTGCTTTGATGAATATATAACGATTTTTCTTTACTATTTTCAGATAAAAATAATACAAAGTGAATACACGAATAAAACATCTGTGAACACTATAGAAAAATTCTTGACTCGTATTTCTGATGATCGATAAGAGCATATATTATTTTATGTCCTTGAAATCACTATTCTAGAATGAATATTTTAGAAATCATTCCAATCAAATCATTCTTCCGCCGTTACAGAATGTTTAACGAAGCCACGGGCGGCATCTTAAATAGACAATCTATAAGTGAGATGCGAGTAATATAGCACTTTATTTATGATGTTTGGACAACATTATAACTCCGAGATATATTTACCATTCTCCCAAATATTTCTATAGACATATTTTCATCATAATGAAGTAGTAAAGAATCCTACAGAATCTATTTTGGAAAGCGTTTCTGTATTTCAGTTACCCTGTTTCACGAGTTAACTCATACGATGATCTATCTTTACTTACTATACTATTCCATGAGTCATCTTTACTTCCCTCTAAAATAGTGCAAAATGAATGATTTATATTTCCTTTTAATTCTAATATGAAACAATTATAACTTAAATGAAATGTAAGCTTTAATATATATTATTCTTTACTTATATTTTAATTAAAATATTTCTATTCTTTGCAAATATTATTTTTAAAATTGAAACATATAAATAATCCTTCAGCCATTTAAGTTCGAAACTTATCCTTCTGGAATTAAATGCTAATAAAATGAACTATACATAAATGAATGAGTTCTCTAAAACTAAATATCTAATGAAAAATAAATAATATACCTCCAAGCTTAACGTTAAATTGAAGTTAATTATAAGTAATAAATAATCACAGCCTGAAAAAACAGTTTGACGTTAAAACGTTAATGTTTTTGAACTGCGAATTTTAATCCGTGATATCATAAATACAAGTAAACATAATTTAAGTCGCACAATTTGCTCTTACTTAGCGATGGAAAATTTACTTTTAAAAGATTATGCGGCATTGCAAAGTAATCCCGCAAAATGCCAGTAAAAACATTTGCGACGTTCAATTAAGACATAATAAAAAGAAACGATGTAGAAGTTGATTTGCATTTGAATTTATGTTAGGCTTTTCTCTTTTGGCTCTTAATATTTTTAAATAAATTATATTTATGTTATTAAGTATTAATTGGAGAACTGGGCAGAGTTCTATTCAGTTAGAATTTCTCGGTTAATTCCTATTTTATTTTGGATTGTACATTTCAATTATAATACAATTGCAAATAATCAATTTAAAATATTGTGAATTTTTAAATATTTTATCAAATTTATTTTTATATATTAAATTTATATTTGTAAAAGAATAAAAAAGTAATAATAGATAAAAAAATTAATGATAAATTTTAAGAAGTTTTAGTCCATATTGAAGTTTCTTAAAAACCTGTATTATCATTGTATTCAATAATTTTCAAGATAATTTATTTGATCAGTGATTCACTAAAGTAAAGAAATGCAATTATTCTCTGATGGGATTGAAAAAAAATACATTCGTGCTCAATTTCGAAGGGAAAGTATTTTATGGAATTCAACTGCTGCTAGTGCGAAGAAAGATTTTATCTCAATAATTCTAATAACTGTACAATTGACATTAATGTTATGAATCCCACGGAATAATTGTTCTAGTGAAAATCCATTATTATTAGATTAAAATTTATCTATTACACTTTCCACTACATAACTGAAATTTTTTGAATTAATTTTTGTAAAAAAAAAAATATTTCTTTTAATTATTTCAAAAATAAGAGTTAAAATACTTTTTAATTATTTAACTTAAAGTATTTTTTTATATTTTGTCTGATTTCTTGCCTTTCGAGATTCAAGATTAGTAATATTGCGGAATCTTCAAAAAATACTTTTTAAACTTCCTTATCAAGTGTAAATACTTAATACTTTAAATTAATTAATAATTGATTAAATAATGATTAAATTAAAATTAATCTATTGTCGCTGGGGTAGACTTAAGTTTAAAAATAATCAAATAGCTAGAACTTAGACAGTGAAGTCTTAACTGAGTAAAGAATCGATTACAAGAATACGCATTTTTAAAGATTAAAAAAGATCATTCTAATTATGAAAGAAATATGCTAATGAATTTTTGAATAATATAAAATGATTACTATTATTTTTCACATTGTTTTCACATTTTTCACATTCATTTGTAATGAATAGATTAAAGAATTTAGTTAAGTTTTTAATATCGTTAAATTAATAAGTTCTAAGTAATTTTTAAGCTAGACATTCGTATATGATGAAAAAATTTTTTTTGGCATAAACTAATTACACTCTTTTATGTTATTTGCTTCTTGATACGTCAGAAATTGTTGCAAGGCGAAATTTAACATTTGGAAATATCTAATATGTTTTCAAATAAGTATACTAAAAATACGTTAATATTTCTAAGGAAGTTTTTGTTAAAATTCTGAAAAAAAATTGTTATAAACTACTAGGCTTCGATAATGAACACACTATGTATTAATATTTCTTTATTTTCCAAAATTATTAAAACTGTCATCCTGAAAAATAACTTTTTTTTCTAATATATAATAAACTATTTAAGCACATGTATATAATCTAAAATAGATTAAGAGAGGTAGAGTAATAACATAGTTTAAAATTGCCTGCTTCTAATTTTCAAGGTACTCCAAACTATATCAGAGCAGATAAATTATTATCAAATTTAAAATTTAAACTTTATACAGTTTCCATTTCCTTCTATCAAATCTAATTATTCTCAGCAACCTACACAGCTGACCACACATTTCCATTTCCGTTAAGCGTCGGCTATCATAATGTAAGTAACACATGGACACACTCAGATCGCCAAATGTCCAGTGTAATGAGAAATTAATCAGATCCGGAACTGTTAGTCCATTAACAGGCGAAATGGTTGGCGGCGCCAACAAGGTAAAGCAGGCGAACACCTATTACTTCATAAAATATCATTCGTGTCAAGAAAGCGAGCCAAGCGAGATTCTGACGCCCAGTTAGTATAATAAGTTTGGATCATTCCGAGAAAGCATTTCAGATATTTGCGGTTCATATGTCTCACGAGTAATCATCTCGGGTTGATAATGAAATATATAACTAGAAATGAATTTCGAACGCCGCCATGAATTCTGAGATTTATGATCGATTCAAACATTCCACAATTGATTGCTGTTGAGAAAGAAAATTTGTTTGGATTTTCTTATCTAGAAACATTCAATAATCAGCTAAGGGATTCTAAAGAAAATTATGAAGAACATTTTACTCTTCAAATAATTAAAACTCATTCGATTTTAAGAAGAATCATGCTAAATTTGGAAACAGCGTAATCTTGTAATTCGGACGAAATTACGCCATTGAGAACCATTACAGACTCTTTCTTTTTTTTAATTATAAAAGAGGTATGCTCATAATATTTTGTAATACTAAGCAGATTGAAATTCGGAAGAAAAAAATTATGATATAAATAATTAATTTTAGAAACAAATCATGTAATACATTTTTTAAGTGATTTATGAAAACAACTGTTTCTCAAAATGTTCATTTTAGAGTTGATCTTTATTTGTATAATTGTATACAATTATTTGGTTTCTTTTAAATAACCCCTGGTGTGGACTACCTAAAACTTTTCCGCGAATAAAATGAAAATTCTGAAATTACTCCGAGTATAATTATTATTTAGATTTCATAAAGTCTTATAAAACATCCTAAAATTTAAAGAATCTGTAAATTTGAAGCCAATTATTTTTTTAATTCTGCATTTTATTTTATTGAATATTTATTTATAGATATTCCTAATATCTTTAACATTTATTATCTATCAATTTCAATTTAAGAATTTTAATATACATAAATTATAATCAAATCTCGAAGGCCTACGATATATGAATACTCATTTAATTTTTTCTATTAAAAAAATTAGTAGAGATAGAAAATTGAATTTTGCTATCAGAAAGGAAATGTATAAATATTGATTTTTATTATTATATTTAATTCTAATATGCTGTAATCCACATTTGGTTTTATTACTTTTTGCGAACATGGATATTATAATTATACAGAAGGTGTTCTTTAGAATAGAAACTTTATGCATTATCTAATAATTAAAAAGGACTGTATATTTTATATTTCAAGATATTGGAAAGAACTGAATGCTTATTAAAAATATTATGTGTATACAGCTACAAAATGAATCAAAGATGAAGGTTTTAAATAAAAATAAAAAAGAATACAAATTGAACTGCTGAATGATTTGGCTAAACATTAGGATAAAAATAAAATCCTTTAAGATCATTAAAAATATATAGGGGCAAATAGGCAGAAAAGCATTTTTTTTACAAGATTGTAAGATCTTTTTATTGTCAATATCGACTGTCACCAGGTTATTTGAATGCATTAAATAATATCTATTTTATGAAAAAAGTCATAAGTTTTACAAATCACTTGCGTTTTCGGTGACATAATCATACCCATAACAATGCATTTTTATCATGATCGAAATGTGCATCAGTTTGAAAAGACGAATATTATTATGAATCATAAAAAAAAAATTAATCTTAGAAAATTTATATATAATTGTTATGAACTATGAAAAAATAGGCCCGTTTATAAAATTATTTTATAGAACATTTATGTCATTGTAAACTGTAAAACGAATGAATAATATTTATTCGAAGAATTAAAAGTTAAAATTTTTTTTATAAACTTTATAAAGAAGAATGAATCACGAAACCAAATCTTCTATTGATTATTAAATTTTTTTTCTGAATATTATGAAGTATACGTTAAAAATGTTTGTAAATATCAAGTATTACATAAAATAGCTAAATATCTCTCTATAACATAGGCAGACAAAGAGCTTGATGATGTTACCTTTACGTTAAGAATGAACCCAGATACTTAGTGAGCCTTTAATTATCATATAGATTACTAGCATCCAATCTACTGAAAATCAGAAAATTAATGTCCCATGAAACTGATCTTTTTGACTCCAGATAATTGCTCTTATTTCCGCACACAAGAAATATACAGGATCAGCTCGTTACTAGAACTCCTTATCTAAGAAGGGAGGTGAAATCTCCAAAGACGTAAAATAATCGTCCTCTTACGAACAAATTGTCTTGGTTAAGATGGAATTTCTTTCAGTTTATTTCGGTTGAACGCTTTGGCTGTTATTGTTTTGAATCTTAGCATAAATTGACTTCATTCTGTGCACCTAAATACAGATTTGCCTGTTTATCTGAAGATATCATTAAATTTAACTCATTTATATTAAATCTATATGATATTTCAAAAATAAATTTTCACTATCTTAAAATTTTTTAAAGCACAACTATAGAATGGGTTTTAGGTAAATATTCATTATTTGAATTTAACTTAATAATTCGTATAATTTAAAAAAATAAAATTTATTATATCTATCCCATTTTATAGCATAACTGTTTTTTAAATCATTTCTTGATTGCTTTTCAAAAGCTACTTCTATAAATTTATTTAATAGTAATTGTATTTTTTTAATAAATTAGACACAGCAATTTCATTGCAAGAAGGTTCTTCCCCACTTTTTAAAATCCCATCTAAGTGCAGGGTGATATAATATCTCCAATTTACTAACCGAAACACGTGCTACTTAGAAGATAAGTAAATGAAAATACCAAATTTCAAAATATTACATTTAGACATCTGCCTGATAATGTGAAATTTAAATAAAATTTTCGTATGTAATGAGAATGTCGTACTCTTGATTAATAGAGTAAAATTTGAGTAAAATTCTTCAACCCAAGGTAACATATGATTCATTTAATTTTCTTTTATTATGAAATATAGAAAGTTTCGATGTTTAAAACACATTTGTAAAAAAAAAAAAAAAAACATCTATTTAGCTAAATGTAACAAAATTTGGTCTGCATATTATTGTGATCATGTGATTTCGATTAATTTAATTACACATTAGCAATTAGTTCGAATTTCTCCAGCAATTACAAAGCGTGTTGTATAGATAAATGTACAATATCAAAATATATAAATTCAACTAATACAAGCATTTTCTTGCTGAAACTATATTTTAAAAAAAGACGAATTTTAGTATTCATAATTCCACCATCAACCTGAAGGAAAATTGCAGGACGAAACACTTGTAGAAACAAAGAAAGGATTTCAGTTTCATCACAACATTGAAATATATGATTAAAAATTAAAACGTATTTAAAAATTAATTAAATAGGAAACAAACTGTTTAGTAATTTAATTGGAATAATTAAATGTATAATGCTTAGAATTTTATTGTGAAACAAAATTTATTTATTTAAATAATTTCGGAAGATATTATTTAAAAATTTTTAAAAAGCTGAAATCTTATAATTAAAGCAATTAATCTCATAGTTTTAATGACTCATAATTAAACTCTCATCCCATAATTAATAACGCCTAACTCATGATTAATTCATCATTAAATAACTCATAACTCGTAATTAAATCATAATTAATAACACATAGCACAATTAAGGCATAATTAATCCCATAATTTACTCATAATTAAATAACTCATAACTCGTAATTAAATCCTAATTATTAACACATAGCATAATTATGTCATAATTAATCTCATAATTTTACTTTCGCCTTAAAGTATTTTCGGATGTTATTGCTAAAAAAGCCGAAATCTCATAATTAAAATGAATTTCTGGATTAAATCATGAAATCAAAATTTTGAAAAAAAAAACATTCCAAGGGACATATTTATGTTCTTAATTCAGAGGTATGCTAAATTTCGTAATAATAGATCATACGATGTTTAATGTAGAGCACAAGTACATAAATAAACATTTAGACACATACATTCTCTTTTATTATTAATAGAAATATATATACTACCCAGATGTTAAACACAATTTTTCTTTATTTGTGATTAATCATAAGAGAGATACATGCAATTAAATGCATAATAAGCCAATGTAAAAAGTTTGAATCAATTTGCAACAAATAAATGTATAGTTGTATAAACTATGAAAAAAAATGCATTTAAAAAATTCATAAAATTCAGATTTGTGAGAAAAATTTTTATCTTGAAAAAAACTTGTTACAAATTTAAAATTACATAAGAATTGGTTTTATACAATAATATTTTTGGATGTTTTAAGTTAGAAAATGTCAAGTTCACTTAATATTAAATAAAATAAAATTTCAGAAAGTATGATTGAGTTCATATTCTTATGTTCCAATGTATATTTGCTAAAAGTTGACAGCTCCTTGTAGAGCACGAATTTTCTTCCCTTGTTGCATATATATTACGTCAATTTTAAACTTTCTAATAAATGTTGTCAACTCCTAATATATCTTTCTACGACAAGTGCTTAAGGAAAAACCATATTTCAACTATTTTTCTGAGTTCATTTTTGACAGAATGAGTTAGAATATGAAGATAATATTATCTTGTTATTTTTAAAAACATTATAGTAATGAACTGATTCGTCTGTATGACATGCCATTTTTCTCTCCTTAAAAAGATAAGTGATATTTGTGTAGATTGAATAGAAATTTTTTTAACCATTTTCGTCATGTTAGTGAAATAACGATTAAATGTAGTACTATTATATTCTCCTTTAAACATAATTTAATATTTAATTATAAAATATGTCATTTAATAGTGGAATTAATTCTTATTAAATTACAAATTAAATTGATTAATGTTTAAAAGATTTCAGAAAGATTTTTTTTAAATGTTCCATTTAATTTGTTGCAAAATTTATTTATACTGTTTAGGCTTTTATTTGCAATAAAAGTACTCCCAAATTATTAACTTAAATTGAATCTACTTCAATAATTTACAATTATGATTTCTTTTGTTATTTTTCTGATCAACCGCAACTGCTTTTTTTCCAGAAAGGTGACTTGCAAATATTTTAATCAATAAGCTGGTGCAAAATTTGCTTCAGGTTACTAGCCATCGAATGTCAAACGGTAACAAAGAAACACGTTAAATTTTGCACCTATACTTTTTTTTTCTTTTGATAAAGTTATCCATGACAAAAAAAAAGAAAACATATCTGAAAAACAACGTTATATTTTACTGACACGAAACCCTTTTGAAGAAATCTTTCTGATAAAGAAAGAGGATAGTAAAATTGTGTATGTAATTTATAACATTTATTTTTATTTCAAGAAAATAAGTTGAAATGTTCTGCATATTCTTAGGTTTCATTTTATTCGTTTAATGCAATTAGTATTATTGAATGATGCATATGAAGATAGAATTAGAATATATATTTCAAAATCGTTCGCATGGAAAAAAATACTTTAAACTTTATTTTACATTTTTATAATAACTATTTAAAGGACGAACTGAACCTTATAAAAATGAATACAAAATTCAATTATTTTTTCTTCTATTAGTGGCATACATTATTTGAGAATGAAACACGTATATACTACTTGAATCTTGTTCTTAGACATATTAAAATTTCAATACTGACAGAAGAATAAAACAAGAAATGAATAAAATTAATTTTAAGAATTGCACTTTTTTAACTGCTTGGTTTTCAAAATAATAAGAGACCATTCGATTTAATTTCAACTTTTATACATCTAATTTCAAACATAGCAAAAGAAAGAAAAAAATCATCGGAAAAATTACATTTCAAGAAAGAAAATGTATGCCTAATTGTACTTTCTGATAATAAGATATTAAGAAATAATGTTTGTCACTTTCTGTATAATTTAAATAGACAATGAAATATATGAAATTTTTAAGATAGTCTGAACTGTGTGGTTTCCCAAAACAAAAGAATCAATACACACGATATTTCAATAGCTTTATAAATTGTTTCAATAGCACATTCTTTTAAAATTTCAAATTATTTAAATTGTTCATAAATATCACAACATATTATTAATTGAATTAAATTCTTCTCAAATATTCTTTTCTAATTCTTTGCTCAGTTAATTTTATGAAAATAAATGCAAAATTTAACAGGAAATTAAGTTTTCATTATAATGATATCAGGAATATTCGTTTAAAAAGACTTTATAATTCCAAAATAATATAAATTTTCTTATAATAAGGATCATAATATAACGTGTTTAAATTTAAAAAAATAATAATTAAAAGTCGAAATTAATTAAGTGATTAAATTCACTGCTTTTCAGTTTTCAAAGAAAAATTTTATGTTCATTATGTTGATTAAATTAAAAAAAACTATTTTTATCACTTCTTTTTAGATCTCATAAAATTTATGTGTGACTTAGAATATTTACAATATTATAAGTAAAGGGAAAGTTTTACAGTTTATTCCTGTAAAGGCTGGATCTATAATATTTCTGAAAGGCAAATTTTTCTGTATAAATTTTCAAAATTAGTTACATTATATATTAGAGACCTAAAGCATTTTGACCTGCTTCAAAAATTTATTCTGATTTATTTAAGTACTTGAATTGAATACAAACTTTATACAGAAACTTTATATGCAAGAAATATTTATCATATTATACAATTACAGTGGCATACTTCAGCAGTGTAAAGCTTTCACGTTAAAAACGTTGAATGTTTACAAGAAAATGAATTAATTTGCAATTTAAATATATAATTAAAATGGATACACATAAAATCACACTTAAAAAGTCGAACTGATTTCAAATAAATTCGAAATTTTTATAACCAGACCTATTAAAAAATAGTTTTGGTAAATTATTACCCGAGTAAAAAATAAAATTCATGAAAATTTTACTTAAAAAGGATTTTTAATTTAGTGATTATTTTTTCTTTTTCTCATAATAAGCTTTGTTTGCATCAGCTAAAAACAGTTTCCATTGCTGTAACTTTTAAGAAACTTAATATAAAAGAAGAAAAAAAAATATTAAATCTGTCTTCCATTTTTTTTAGAAGTGTCACTTCGTTTCATTTTGCTTTATTGATTTTTCCTCATACCAGAAATGGGTGGAGGCAAGAACTGACTAGCATCGACAATATCTTTTGACTTTTTGCGGCATGTAGATAATCAGAAATCTAGAGGGCGATAATTTTTACTTTTAAAAAATAAAGAAGTAAATGTAATCGATGTATAATGCATTTAAAATTGTTTCTAAACAATTAAGAAAGTATTTAACAGCATACGATGAAAACGAAAATATAAATTGAATTTCAACATACCGATGGTAAGAATAGCTCATTTAAAATATTTGTATGCTATTTCTTAAAATTAAATTAGGTTCTGATATTATAGAGAATATTTTAGCACTTACCTCATAAAACGCGACTTATTAGCTAAACTTATTCGTAGAAAAATTTAAATGTGCTCTTGGTTAATGTTCTTTTACTTTTTACTAGAATAAAAATGATTCCGTGATAAAGTTTCTCGTTTCGCTTGAAAAGAATTCTTGATGAAGGATATTTTTGAAACCTTCAAAAACTGTCATAAAATATAAGCGTCTTCAGCTTTATGTATATATAGATTTTTTTTCCGGTTTAAGATTTTTCAAAACAAATATACTTATTATTTCACATCCATTTATGAAATCAATATTACATTAAACTGGAGCGAATATAAAGACGTTCATATTTAATGCGGCAGAATATTTATAAAACTTTAAATGTAAACAGCATGAAATTTTCTCTAGTTGTACAAAAAAAAAAGTTATTCTACCGAAAATTCCGTTAAACCAAAGCATAATCTGAAAGAACAATGTATTCATTTTCATATTCCCCAAATGCTGTTTTTTTTAATTTATATTAATAATATTAGGCCAATGGATAATTTTTATAAATTAAAAACATCTTCAGATATTCTTAAGTCAAAGACATAGGGGTATTTGCGGAAAATTTTAAAATAAAAATACAATTACGATGTATTATTACTATTCTGTGACCAAATACGTTTGAATTAAATGATGAGGTCGTGTCCGCTTTACCAAGGAAAGGGGATGCAGTAGCTTCTGAAGGTAAAGACCCCTGACGACCCGAAGGCAGAAGTCTGAATTCTAGCTCATATGAAGATGACACTCACACATTCGTTTGCACAACCCCTTTTTTCAGAAGGTTCTTTCACATACCTGACAGAGAGGGGAAAGAACAGGGGAAAGAACAACCATGCCCGAACTAGGATTCGAACCTGGGACGCCCAGATCATAGGGAAGACGCACTTCCCCTAAGCCACACGCCACTGAATCAAATGATAAAAACTAATAAATAATTTCAAATATTTGTTCCAAAATTATTTCTTATTTAAAAGAACCTGTAAAATAATTATTAGGATTTTTAAAACGTAAAAATAAATTTTAATTGAGTAAATATTGTCTTATTGAATAAAAAGAATGTAAAATGTTTAAATGAACAAAGTATCTTTTGCATTTAACAATGTTAATTAAATAGTACTTATATCACGATTCAAATAGTCTGATTTCTTTATCCGTAACCAATATTTAATTAACATTGCTGAAAGGTATCTGACTTTCATTTCCATAAACACACACTTCATTTCCTATTTTTTAAATTGAAACGAAGTTTTAATAAATGTTTTCTAGCGATAACATTACAGAACTGCCTGAATTTAATCAAATATACTTCCTCTGACAAGCATTTTGTAAATTTTCTTTTTTAAGTTAATGATTAATTATTGTGATAAGACAGATTCTGTTGAATTAATGTTCTAGCTCATTTTTGAAAACAAGATATTGCTGCATTGCGTCACTTAAAATCAAATGCATGTTTTTTTTTAAATACAACTAAATTTGTTAATTAAAAAGCGCTATTATTCTCAAAAATTTAATGTTATGGGTTGCAGAAAATTAGTTTCATTTTGCTGCATATGAAAATTTGTTAATATTTTCCAGATGGAAACGTTCCAAATAAAGTACACTACATTAGTATTTTATAAAACAAAGTACTTTTCATAATTTTTTGTAATAATTTTTTTACAAATAGGGAAGTTTTCTAACTTTCAAAATATCTCTTTTCAGAAAATAAATTTTACTGTGTGGTATCATCAAATTATCTTGTTTCTTATTTATTTTCATTAATTTTATTTGTAACAAGGTTGTATGCTATCATAAAACGTTTCTTCTCTTTCTACAATGTTTTGAATATTGTATATTTGTGGGCGTTTTTTAAGCTAATTAGTCCATTCACGTAATTTGTGTACCTTTATTTGCTATCATAAAGGTTTTCTTCTCTTTCTATAATGCTTTGTATATTGTATATTTTTGAGTATTTTTAAGGCATTAACGTAATTTATGTACATTTATTTTTCTTATAAGTGAATTAAAATTAGTAATATTACAATTATAATTTTTGAATTATCAATAACGAATAATTAATAATTTATAACTACTAATCTTAATGACCATTTGCAAGCAATAAACACATGTATGATGTTTTGGAATGAGTAGCTTGAAAAATAAGAAAGTAAAAATTGTTTTACATCATTCATTTAGAATTCCTTCAATGAAATAATGTTTACATGAGAATATTTTATCTGATATAACTCTAAATTGCATCATTCAAAATACCTAGATTAAAATAAAACTAGTAAAACTAGTATTTAAACAGCCGATGTTAGAGAAATAAACGTCTAACTTCTAAACAATTTCTTACATTTAACAATTTGTACAAATTTTTTAAAATACAAACATATCTTAAAATAATTTGTAAAAATACATAAAATATATCTTTGTACAAATATATCTTAGAATAATTTGTAATTATTAAGTGTGGAATTGAAGCTCTTTCGATATGCTTTTTAAAAGTAAAAATAGGCCTTGGATATATACAAAATTTTATGATTGTAAGAAAAAGCAACATATAAATTAAGTTCTAAGAAAGCTTGGCAAAGTTCAAATATTTTTCGCTCTTTTTATTTTCATATCTCTATATTATCATAAGCAACAACTTTGTATTTAAAACATATTTAAATGCAGTTACAAGAAGTGTCTAGTTGTGAAGGAACAAGAGGAGACTGGTCTCGCAATTTCTAATTGTGGTCAAATAAGTTCTAAAGTTAGATGTCCATGCATCATGACACCAGCATTTCGCGTAGAGATTTAATGCTTATATCTGCATGTATGGTGCCTTTTGAGAATTTACCAGCTCGATATCCCCGCTTCGAGATAGTAACCCCCCCCCCC
>JAPMOR010108625.1:415139-440872 GCA_026543865.1 Argiope aurantia | reverse complement strand
TTTTAAAAGGATTGCTGTTTTTAAGTAAAATTTCTCTTAAATTTTAAGATATCTTGGAAAATATTCAATATATAAGTAGTGAAATTGTTTTTGAAATGATGCCAAAAATCAATCAGAAAGTGACTGTTTCGAAATTAAAGAAGAAAAACAGAGAAATTGAAATGAATTAATTACTTTGCGTATCATTGGGCAATGTTTACGTAATTATATTCATCACCATCATATACTTGTGCATTATTTACATATGCATTAACCGCAGCTATAATACGATAAATTATGTTCAGTGTATTCATATTAGTCTGCTATGAGAAGAAAATATGTGAGTTCAAAACTACCAACTCAAATTGACAAGTAAGGGTGATACCAGGACATAGACATTCAGGAAATGGAATTAATGATTCTACGGAAACGAATCTAAAGTGGAAAATAATAGCCTTGACGGATAATTTTCTACGTAACTTAAGTGATGATTACAAATAGAATTAAATTATTCTCTTCAAAGCAATTTGACAGGAACTTGAATCCTTAATTTGCATAATTTGAAGCTATACGCTTTACAAATTACTGTATTTTCCTTAAGTATGGTCTGAAAGGCCGGAAGGTGGACATAAACCATATAGAAATTTTAAACTTAACATTGTCAACTTAGGTTAGATATTTTTTTTAAAACTTTTTTATAATAATTAATTTGTTCAACGGAGAAACGTCTTTCAAATATTTCTTTTAAAATGCGAACTTTTAAATGTTTCGAATGAATGTTATTTAGTTAGAATCCTAACTAAGATGACTATATTAGTCATATTGGATTAGGAAATGTGTAAATTCTATTGATGTAGTTGAGAAATGAATAAATTTTATTTGTGTGTAAATTATATTGGTGTAAAATTGGTGAAATGTGTAAATTATATTGGTTTATTTGGGAAGTATGTAAATTCTATTGGTGTAATTAGGAAACGTGTAAATTCTATTGGTGTAATTAAGAAACGTGTAAATTCAATTGGTGTAATTGGAAAATGTGCACATTCTGATGGTGTAATTAGGAAACGTGTAAATTCTATTGGTGTAATTGGAAAATGTGCACATTCTTGTGGTGTAATTAGGAAACGTGTAAATTCTATTGGTTCAGCTAGGCAATGTGTAAATTTATCTTGGGATAGCAAATGTGTTCTACGTGTATTACAGGCTACACATATGATACGTTTGTATTAAATATAACTATTGTGTTATAGGAGAATTTCAAATATTGTATCATTTCCCACCACACATGGTTGAAAAATTTTATACACATTCAATCAGATAACAGGTAAAGTCTCGACATGAGAAATTTTGATGTATGCGCTGTATATATACGCATGACGACTATAAAAATATGTTATAAAAAACTGCAAAATAAAATAACAATCATCTTCATTATTGGTTCATCTTCATCATTAGAGATAGTATTGCTCACGGTCTACAAGCGTGCACGATAATGAACGTTCATTGAGAATCATTATCCACAATAAAATCAATTGCCAATTACAAAAATGTAAAGTTTTATCTGTCGCGTTATGGATGCACATTGGTACTTCCTACATGTAGGATGTTCTGCCAAACATTAGAAAAGGCAGCATATCAGGGATATAATTATACATAACATTTCATGTTCCCGTTGCCGCCAAATCCTACTCAAAGGGGTGTTTGGCTGTGATGATACCTAAAATCCAAACAGTATACAAATCAAATCCCCCAAACAATTTGAAGCATGCAATCTAAAATAGGGAAATGACATAGTACGTGATACAATAATAAACATCATCCGCCGCAAGCAAAGTATGATAATGTGTGAAAGAGCTACAAATATTTGTGAAATGTAAAGTATATTTGGTTTTGTTTTATCATTTCGGCTGCTTCTTTCTCTTGTTTTGCCCCTATTTAGTATGCCTTTTTACTCTGAAAATAAAACTGTAACATCATTTTTTAGCATAAGGTACACGTTTCCACAATAGATGTTGTCAACAGAAAATCTTGAAAATTCATTATACTAATTGCAACTATAAGATATGTACTTTTATTTTTTATATCAATTTTAAGCGTGAAAAGCATCATACGAATTTAAAAATTTATTCCGTATCCTCTAATAATCTATTTCTTTGAAGATTTCATCAACGAAGATTGTTTTCATTCCAAGTAGCACAGCATTTTTTTCTAATATTTTCTAATATCATATAATTCAATGTTCAACCATATTGCACAATATTGTGAATATCGTTTCATACCATACAATATTGTACAGTATATATATGTTAGAGGAGATTATTATCACCTCATACAGAAATATGCAATAGGCTTGCTTCTTCCAGAAAACATACTAATGCTTCTCTAGATTGAAAAAAAAATCAAATTTCGAGAGACTGAATTTTTTATTTAATTTTTTTAATATAAATTAACTTTGAAATAAATACTAATCTTTTTATTATTAAATTTAACCCTCCTCAATATGAAGATATTTGAGTCTTCAACTATAGAAAAATTTGCATTTAACTTTCTCCTATTACTAAAAACATTTTCTTCTTTTTTAAATATTTCATTTTTAAAAACTATAAAACCGACTAATTTCTTCTATTTATTCGAAGAATGTAGCCACCTACATGATTAAAGTTTATTAATTCAATCATTTATGATTGCCAAGTGAATCGAATTAGGAGGGTAAAAAATCATCCATAAATAGGATTAAATACTTTATCTCCCTCTATGTCTGTTTCCATTTCATAAGGTTGAAAAGCATTCTGTATTTAGGCGGCTGCAATTGTTTTCGGATTATTTGTTTTGAATAGGTATCTGTCTTCGAAGCAATTAGATAATTGCTTAAATGCAATTATTGATTCTATGGTTGTTTTCCATATGCAGATTGCTTCCATTGCTTGAATCATTAATGCATAAAATATAGAAAATAAATCTAACCCAATTTATCAGGAAGAGAACGGATTTATTTCGCTGTTTTACCAGGGCTGGTTATTCGGATTCTCAGAAGGCATTTTTTTCGAACAAAATGGTTTTCTGTGTGGTTATGGCAATTAACTTTTTTTCCTGTTTTTAATTGAGTGTAATATTTATAACAAATCTCTATTGCTAATTAAAAAGAATTAGTATATAAAATACAACGTTATTGTACAAAATGTTTTTCTCATACTTTGCGAGTTATAAAATATATAAAATATTTTTTTTATTCTCGAATTTTGAAGTATGAATTATTTTGAAGGATAAAATCGGGACAATCTTAATATGCCTTAGAACATAATTCAAGGAAAGAGAATATAGAATAGAAAGATTTAAATAATTAGAAATTCATCCCATTCACATTAATTCAATATTATACTATAAAACTTGCTAAAATATTGTATACAATTGAAAATATGTCAAGAGATAAACAATCTTTTCTAATAAAATAATAATACCAGAAAACATGATGCGTATTTAATTTTTTTTTCAAATTGGTTGTTTCAGTATTTAATGGTAAAAATACGAAACTTGTGTATAATAATGTTTGTTACATATTTTTATAATCTATTTAAAATTAATGCTATGAATTATTTTTTAATCTGTTCATCTTTATCTATATCTATACTTATAATAAAGCTCAATTTGTGTGTGTGTGTGTGTGTGTGTGTATGTGTGTTTTGGCACTCTACAGGCCAGACCATTTAACCTACAGCTACCAAATTTGGCACGTGTATACCTTGGAGACCGGGAATGTACACCTGGGGGTTATTTTTTCGAATTTTTAACTAGAATTTTATTTATTTAAAAATTAAGCGAAATTTTGACGTGTTTCTCATATAACTTCCGAAAATATTACCGCACAAAAAAGATTTTTACATCAAGTTAAAGATAAAAAATTTATCTTTTAAATGATACTACTGTTTTAATCTTAAAATTAAATTTATATTTTTAATGAATTTTTAAATAAATATTTTAACTATGTTTTTCAATAATTTTTTTCGTCAAAAATAAAAATTAAGATTAAGCACGTTTCGCATTCATGGGAAAAAAATAGCTTTTTTCAAAGTGTTGCCATCACATTGATTAAAGCTCTAACTGAAAATAAATTAAATCTTTATGGAAATGAAATCTGCAAAAATATAATTTTAGGCACGTGTCTGTAGGAAATGAAACAAATATGAAATATTATTTTTTCTAAAAAATAAATTCAAGAAAAATTATTTTATGATCTTTTACACTCTCTATACAGGGTATTTATTCAGTCCCGGATCCATTTTGATATTTAATGACTCATAAGATAATGAAGATGTAAACAAACTTATGGCATTTATTGATGGAATAACTCATATATTTCCCTTTTCAGGTTTGAATATTTTTACTTTTGTAAATATGGTCTGCGCGTGTTTTTAATTTCAGATAATTTCATTTTCCAGTCTAAATATCTGTACTTTTCTAAATATCGTCTGCTTATTAATTGGATTTTTCTCTCTTTTGTTTCTGGCAACTATTGAAATGTTATGTTTACTTTTGATATGTTTGTTCTATGTAGTACTTTTGTATATGATGTTTCATTCGAGCGGATATTAAAGAGAATGCATTCACCACAAGAGAAAGCACAGATTTTATGGTGGTCATAGAGTTAATTTCCAATCAACTAAATCACTGACTTTTAAGAGTTAATTTCTAATCACTTAAACTGACTGATTTTTGAAGATTTGAATATCACTATTCAATAAAAAAAAGGATAATTTTAGATTTTCCATCAATCGTTTCAAAGAAAATACGCCAATCAGCGCGCAGGTTTCTCAAGATTAATTGGCCTAAGATTATGAAAATGGTGAGTTTTTCTAAATTTTTAACATTTAAAACTTCATAAATATATCTTAGTTGATCGTGGAAAATAGAAACATTCATTCATTTATTTAAAATTTGGTGTGTCCAGAATATTTATCAGAATATGATACCTTACTGCATTAAATTTAGACTTCATAATTTTTGAAATATATTTATAAGCAGGAACAAAATAGTATGATTGATTTCATTTCAATCCTTTTGAAAGCAAAATTAAAAACTAAATTTTATACTTAATCTCAGAAATTTTTGTTGAATTATTGTTTGAGATATTACATAAACTATGAAAAATATTTTGTATTTAACATAAATACCGAGCGATTCTGTTAGCAATACTCATATTCAATAATAATAATAATTAATTAATAACAATAAAGATGATAAATAAAATAAAGCGCTTGGTTTCATTAAAAAATATCTTAATATTAATTGCAATTTCATTATTTACATTTTAAATTAAATTTGAAGTTTTGCCGGAAATGAAAGCAAATTAGGAAAATATATATAGTAGTAAATTGAACGAAACGATCTAAACAGTATAAGTTTGGTATGACTATCAAAATTTGAAGATTAAAAAAGTTTTGTTTGAGAATCCTTTAAGAGATCAGTTACTTAAAATATTTAATTGAAAATTGTAGCGAGCGGTAATACTGGCGAACCGGCTGGTTGCCAAAGGCGGCTAGTGGTAAATAAATTTAGAGGCAGTATAAAATTAGAATTTGAGTAATAAAATAAAAACTTTAGCAGAATGCTATAGCAAATTTAAATACCATCGTAATAGGCAGTAATGCAAAAAATGGCAGTAATGCTAAAAGAAAATAATGCACAGCTGGTCAATATAAGTAGATACTGCAACGGATTGTATATGTGTTCAGAAATTTGGCAGAAAACGATGAAGAGACTATGTTACAAAGCTTATTAAATTCGAAAATATTAATTTTCTTTCGATGGTATATTAGGGAAACACTTCCATGCATTTAGGTTTATGTACATTCAAAATCTAAGGACCAAATAGTTAATTGATAATGGAAATGTGTTGGAATTCTTAATATTTTTATAACAAAAATTACTTTTAACTTAAACAGCAACTCATTTAATAATAATAACAAAATCCTTAAACATTTATTTATTTACTGAAGCATATAATATTTTATAAACTATTCGTGAAAGAATATAGTGAAATATTTTCAATGACCATCACGTTCTTCGGTTTAGAAAAGCGAAAATCTGTTGGAAAAAGGTTCTGAAAATTTCAGACAACTACTTGAGATATTTCTACTAATTTCAAGCAATCTGTGAGATCTGACTTATCTGCAGAAGAGAAATATAAAACCTTATTTATGTTTAAATGCCTACTTTCACTAAATATATCTATGTCTAGTGCAATTTCATTATTATCCAATGTATATTTAAATATTATTCATTTCAAGATAATGTTTTGAATAAATATTTAACAAATTCCATGATATATCATAATAACCAATTGTTATGTATATTCATGATACTTGAAAAGCAACAACCGTTCGTTTTTGATATAATATATTATATTATCTATTTAAACAAAGAATTCATAGAACTCCTTATACAATTGTGCGTGTCATGCAATTTTCATATTGGACAATAGCATCTATTAATGATAATTTCAGTGCTGTAAATTTAAAACACGGAAATCTGGTATTCTTGAGACAATGAACATTTCATTTAAATAATCAAAAATAAATAATTACTGATACAGAATTAATTTTCATTTCTTTTGTTATGCAGAAATTAGTATTAAATTATAAAAAAAAGAGTTGTTTATCTTTATTTTTATGTCACTTCGTTAACTTGCTATTTATGACTTATTGATTTTTAATATTATTCTTTTATTTTTAGAAATCATGTTTATGACAATTTAATTCGTCACAGCCAGCTTTCAAATATAGTTCGCTAGGATTAAAATCAATGCTCAAAATTGTACTGAAAATGTATTATTCAGTAATATTTTAAGTTAAGGATATAATTACTAATAGCTTCAAATGCTTTGAATCCGCCCCTAGAATAAATTTGATATCTAAGAAGGATTTTATCGTAAAAGGGAGAAAAAGGAATTTCCCAACTCGGTGCCTTATATTGGAAAAATCCCAACACCTCTAAATCTTATCAAAGGCATTTCGAAAAAGCCATATTGATACAAAAAAGAAAGTTGAGCAAATAGTTGATATACGGTATAACCAACAGGAAAAGTATATCGAAAAGAAAATTGTTAGAAAGAAGATTTGTTGTGACTTGTCCCAAATTGCGACCAAAACCTTTGTTTATTTTGTGTTATGACTAAGCTCCTTTTTAAATCATCAAACTTGAAATAAAAAGTCTATTTTATACTATTGAGTAAAAAATATGAGCTTCGAAATAAAAGAATGTAACAAATTTTTCACTTTATACTTTATCAAGTTATTTTTTTTCAATACTACTTTTTCTTTTTTGTATAATAAACTAGAAAGAGAATATTTACTTTAGAGAGGAAATATTTATTTAAAATTTTACTTTTAGTTCTATTTTAATTATAATTTCTGATAATGATGATATATATATATATATATATATTTATTTTTAAACTTGTTTACAGCAAAGACGTTATGAATGCATCACATTTGCTGTAAAAAGAAGGCCATGAATGTTTACTAGTTTTTTTTTCTTTGGGCATATTTATGATCTTTGATAAAAAAAAATAAGCATGAGTAGACAATGATAAAAAATAAAATAATTAAATCAACATAATGCGTTATTTTTTATAATTTTTAAAATACATATATACTCTAATTAAGCATTAAAAATTTTCCAAACGATCTAATTTATTCACTAATTATAAACTGTAATTAATAAACACAGCATAAAATATATTAAGTAAAAATATATTTTTTGTTATATAAATTACAGAATTTTGATCAAATCAGCAAAAATTTCTATCAAAAAAATGAAAAATAAATAATATATAGTACCTATTTTTATTTCTATCCACAATGGGAATTAACTGGCATTTCATCTTTTATCATACTTATTCAGCAATTTAAGAGCTAATTAAGAGCTGTATTGATAAAAATGATCCCAAAATTTTAATCATTGTTGAAAAACTAGTTTTCCTTATTAAATACTAGCCGCCTTTGGCGACCAGCCGGTTCGCCAGTATTACCGCTCGCTACAATTTTCAATTAAATATTTTAAGTAACTGGTCTCTTAATAGATTCTCAAACAAAACATTTTTAATCTTCAAATTTTGATAGTCATACCAAACTTATACTTTTGTTTAGATCGTTTCGTTCAATTTCCTCTATATATTTTGCTAATTTGTTGTCATTTCCGGTAAAACGTCAACTTTAATTAAAAGTGAAAATGATGAAATTGCAATTAATATAAAGATATTTTTTAATAAAACCAAGCGTTTTATTTTATTTATCATCGTTATTGCTATTTATTTATTACTATTATTATTGAATATGAGTATTGCAAACAGAATATCTCGGTATTTAAGTCTTATGTGAACTACAAAATATTTTTGATAATTTATGTAATATCTGAAAGAATAATTCAACAAAAATTTCTGAGATTTAGCATAAAATTCAATTTTTAGTTTTGCTTTCAAAAGGATTGAAATGAAATCAGTAATAATATTTTGTTCCTGCCTATAAATATATTTCAAAAATTATGAAGTCTAAATTTAATTCAGTAACGTATCATATTCTGAGAAATATTCTGGTCATAACAAATTTTAAATGAATGAATGAATGTTTCTATTTTCCACGATCAACTAAGACTTATTTATGAAGTTTTGAATGTTAAAAATTTAGAAAAACTCAATATTTTCATCCTCTTAGGCCAATTAATCTTGAGAAACCTGCGTGCTGATTGGCGTATTTTCTTTGAAACGATCGATGGAAAATCTAAAATTATCCTTTTTTTAATGGAATAGTGATATTCAAATTTTTATAAATCAGTCAGTTTAAGTGATCGATTTAGTTGATTGGAAATTAACTCTTTATATTTAAAATATTAGTGTTTCAAGAACATTTTGTTATTCGTGATTTTCACAGCAGAAGCTTTATGTAAAATTAAAAATTCGTTATTTATTAGAGCATTTATTCAATTAAGTAAAATATAATCATTTTCTATTTAAACCATTTTAGTATATCTGTTGTGTTCGTGCGTCAACAAAAATAGAATGCAGACAAACTTATTATGAAACTAAATCTTATTACATTGTAGATAATATTATCAAATTTACATCAACTTATTTTCATTCAAAATTCTAGCATCGTTTTTAAACATCAAATTAAAAGTTCCAAAAATATCACTGTTACCAATCTGAATTTCACCACTATTTACAAAATAAAATTTATAATTATTAAAATAATCGTTTGCTACTTTTAAATAAAATATTTACGATTTATGTCGCAATAGATCTGTGTCTTACTAAAGGTTTACAAATTAGCTATGTGGCCCTGATTTGAATGGATATCCTGTTCATATTAAACAAAACTTGCCTTAAAATAAAACTGATTTATTGGATTAATAATATAGAGAGTGTAAAAGATCATAAAATAATTTTTCTTGAATTTATTTTTTAGAAAAAAATAGTACTTCTTATTTGTTTCATTTCCTACAGACGATTTCATTTCCAAAAAGATTTAATTTATTTTTAATTGGAGCTTTAATCAATGTGATGGCAACACTTTGAAAAAATCTATTTTTTTTCCCAGGAATGCGAAACGTTTATTTTTATTTTGTACGAAAGAAATTGTTGAAAAATAGAGTTAAAATATTTATTTAAAAATTCATTAAAAACAGAAATTTGATTTTGATGTTAAAGCATTGGTAGCATTTAAAAGATAAATTTTTGATCTTTAACTTGATGTAAAAATCTTTTTTGTGCGGTAATATTTTCGGAAGTTATAGCAGAAACACGCCAAAATTTCGCTTAATTTTTAAATAAATACAATTCTAATTAAAAATTCGAAAAAATAACCCCCAGGTGCACATTCCCGGCCTCCAAGGTATACACGTGCCAAATTTGGTAGCTGTAGGTTGAATGGTCTGGCCTGTAGAGCGCCAACACACACACACACACACACATTGAGCTTTATTATAAGTACAGATAATTTGAATTATTTCTGCTCTAAAAATTGTAACAAAGAAGATTTTATTATAATTTTTATTCGATAAATAATTAAGGGCTCAAATGCTTTGAAGCAAATTTTTACCTATATTAGCACAAATTTTGTCACGAAAATAATTTATTATTAAATTCTTTTGACTAGATAATTTGTCTCAAGTAAATCATATTTTACTTTTTTAAAATTATAATTATTTTAACATTTTTAAATAGCAAAATATAGCCATCATTTTTTTCAGAAACAATGCACTTTATGGAAGATTTAATTTTCTAATTCTTCAAAAATTAGTTTTTACTGCAAAATTATTGCATTTCAGCTCTAAATCAAGAAAAATATTTAGTTTCAAGCATTAAGTGGAAATAAAGTCTCACCACAAAAATTTATATTTTGCCAATAAATAATAAGTTACTATAAAATCTACACTCTATATCTATACTTACACTCTATATCTATACTCTATATCTATATCTATACACTCTATATCTATACTTACTGAAATCAATGCAGTATGTGAAGATACTGTGGTGATTTCAAAATTTTCAATAAGCTATTTTTAAATAATATTTTCTGATTTCCGCTAGTGAAACTAAACTTATAGTTAGAAACTACACGGAACTAGCTTGATATCTTTTTTTCTTTCGATTTCCATAGGTTCTGTAGAGTTTTAAACATTCCCAAAGGAAAGAAAAATAATGGAATATTTCAATTTGCAAATAGGTCGTTGCATTTTCATGGAATCTATCTAAACTCCAACCTTACTCCAGACGAAGATCTTCTTTGGCATTATCTCATTTTTCATCCAAAGATCAGGAATGACAGTTCAGCTGAATATGCTCCAATGCCTTTCCTTTCTGGCCACTGAAGCGCATGTGGAACTTTCTAGACATCGTTTACTTTTGTTTCTTTTAATCAGACATATTGTTTCCTGGCATGGACTCCATTAATTGCCGCAGAGAGCTCCACACAAATGCACTTCTAAACAATGATATCTGCTAACTAGTGTGGATGGTAGGAGTTTCCGCTTGGAAAATAAACTGTGGAATGGAGTAGATTAATTATTGAATTATGTGAACTGTCAGTATTTGGAGATTGGGGCATAGTTAACATAGCTGTTTAATTATTTGAAATAAGATAGAAAGAAATCGGAATAGGATGCGTACATTTTAATGAATTGAGAAATTTCTGAATTGATGAAAATAATCCAATGTATTGGGCAAATCAAAGCTGACGAACTAAAATATTAAGAGAGACCAAATAAATAAAATTTAAATTAATGTAAGCTATATGAAAAATGGGAACATGTTTTATTGAGACTTATACTTGTTCCTGAACTCAGTATTAATGCTTTAACTCAGATTAATGCTTTCTTTCTGAAAAATGTATTTCTTTTGAAATCATTCCGAAATCAGTTTATATATTTGCAGTAAATATTTTCAGGAATGACTTTCAATGAGTCCTAGTAATTATGGATCTGAAAACCTTTCATCCCATTTTAAATTCATTTACTTTCGTAAACAAAATACATATGTAAGGAGTTCCATAGCATCTGGAAAATTTTCTAACTTGCTTATCACATATTTTTCAAATTTTAAATGTTTCTCAACCTCACCAAATTTTTCTTCATACCTGAATGAATTAAATCTCGGTTAACATATTACTAGACACTGTTTCAAAATTATGAGGAAAATAGGAAGAACAAAGATAGTTTTCCGCCTATATACTTGACCAATTCAAAGACATCAAATTCTGTTATATGTTATGTTCGAGGGTTTTAAATTTTTTTTTATATATGGTGCCATTTATCACCTCTAAACTTATTTTATTTATATCGTATAGCAAAATGTGAGTCAAGATTCTATTTACCAAAAATTTACAAAAATGTTCCTAAATTATTCATAAAAGATAATTAATAAAATTATGATCAAAATTATGACAAATTATAATAAATGAAAAGTAATAATGAGATGAAGAAAAAAAAACTTGGTATATTTAAATAAAATGCAATGCTGAAAAATATTTGTGATGTTAATATTTATTAAAAATAATTTCATTGGTTTGAATGTTATAATTTGAAAGTGTATTCTTTCCCAATGAGTAAGGGAAAATAATAAAAACATCTGTCATTATATTACTCAGTTGCGGTAAATTTCATTATCCCTAAAATTATTCCTATATAATTAAGATAATATATACATATGAATAATCATTGGTAATTATATAATAAGCTGGTATAATATAACTAGTTTATTGCTTTTACTGTTACAACTATGGTGCTTTTTGACGGAAACTTAATTGGAGCTTTTCTTTATCAGGTTGCAGGAGACCTAAACAATGATTACTGCAGTTGTAATATTATTAACATTTCAATTTGGTTTAATTAATGTCATTTCCAATTTTGAAATTATATATAATTTCAATTGTTTTTATATATGTAAACTTACATTTTTATGATATGATAATTAAATTAATTTTATCTTTCAGATTTTAACATATGAGCGAATCTCTGAGTTATATGACCATAAATGACGTTAACATCTCCCTAATGATACAAAAATTCCTGACACTTTTCAAATAAATATTGAAATCTTGAATTTCAAAATTTCCTTGTAAAATTAATCACCATCATTTATTAAAATTAATTACGATGCCGATGAATATATTGCTACTCATTCATAGCATTCTATTAAATAAGTGTCCTAAAATGTGTAAATAAGTAAAAAAATACTAAGTTATTAATTTAATAGATTTCTTACATGGTATTGTTATTTATATCTAGTCAAAACACCGCGCCTTTCGTTGTACAGAAGAAGTAATTCAAGAATGGCGAGACATTCCAAATATGTTTAAAAAAAGAATATAATTTAGATTCTAGAAAATCACTTTCTCTTAACATCAGTAAAAAATTGAATTTTCACAATCACATTTCGTGAATTTAGCATATTTGTTTTAAGTCGATTTAAGCAAATTTTTATTATTTATATGATAAAATTAATAGTACGAATATAGCATGCATGATAATTAAACGAAAGAATAATACCATTGAATAAATATTTTGCTACTTGACATTGCGGATTATTATTGTTACGTTTCCAATTGCAAAAATTTGTGTGCGTGTCCTGTGGAATGGAAGATCGGCAGAAGGCCTGTAACATTCCTTCAATCTTTCATTCTTGTTGATTCTTGTACAATATTTTCAAAGTTACAACTCTTCCCAAACAAATTTATTTTCAAAAATGTGTTTTAGTGGATGCTAAGACAGCAAAAAGAAATAACTTTGCTTATTGCTGTATCTTAGCAATTTTTGGGCCTGTTTTCGAAACTAAATCCATTCTGCAAAACTGTTTGAAAGGACAAAATCCTCGTCTTGTTTCAGAAGGTCCCTTATTATTAACATTGCACATATCATTATAAACCAATTATGATGAATAGTAACTCAATATTTTAATTTATTTGTGTCGTTCTAATTCCGATTCAATACATTTGCAATTAATATCTGTTATAGTATAAGAAAATGAAGCAACGAATCTTTTAGCCATTATGAGCGTGCATATGTACATATAATTTGCAAGTATTGTTTACATTACAGTTTCGTCTCTTCAATTTGTTTTATAATTTTTTACTTTAAATACCATTATTAAATTAGACATTACAGACATCTGTCCTGAGATGTTTCCGAGCCTTATAGCTAAAGACATTTCTTTAATTCAGCTAATTAATTTTTAGTTAATATACTAACAATTTGAAATATCCCATAAATATTTCCATTTCTTAAATTATGCTGGAAATAAACTGTATTTTTTTCTAGCTACATTTATACTGTAATTAAATTCCATTATTTACTTTACAGTTTCAGTAATTAGCTAGCTAATTTAAATTTCTAAAATATTTAAAGTTTTAATATCAGTATGTAAATTAGAATTCAGAAATATTAAATAACTAGCCGCCTTTAGCGACCAGCCGGTACGCCAGTATTACCGCTCGCAACAATTTTCAATTAAATATTTTAAGTAACTGGTCTCTTAAAGGATTCTCAAGCAAAACATTTTAATCTTCAAATTTTTATAGTCATACCAAACTTATACTGTTTAGATCGTTTCGTTCAATTTACTACTATATATATTTTCCTAATTTGTTTTCATTTCCGGCAAAACTTCAACTTTAATTTAAAATGTAAATAATAAAATTGCAATTAATATTAAGATATTTTTTAATAAAACCAAGCGTTTTATTTTATTACTCATCTTTAGTGTTATTTATTAATTATTATTATTATTGAATGTGAGTATTACAAAAAGAATCGCTCGGTATTTAAGTCTTATGTTAACTACAAAATATTTTTCATAATTTATGTAATATCTCAAACAATAATTCAACAAAAATTTCTGAGATTCAGCATAAAATTCAGTTTTTAGTTTTGCTTTCAAAAGGATTGAAATGAAATATATATATTCATTCAATAATAATATATATTTCAATATATTTCAAATATATTTCAAAAATTATGAAGTATAAATTTAATGCAGTAACGTATCATATTCTGAGAAATATTCTGGACACAACAAATTTTAAATGAATGAATGAATGTTTCTGTTTTCCACGATCAACTAAGACTTATTTATGAAGTTTTAAATGTTAAAAATTTAGAAAAACTCAACATTTTCATAATGTTAGGCCAGTTAATCTTGAGAAACCTGCGAGCTGATTGGCCTATTTTCATTGAAGCGATCGATGGAAAATCTAAAATTATTCTTTTTTTATGGAATAGTGATATTCAAATTTTCATAAATCAGTCAGTTTAAGCGATTGGAAATTAACTCTTAAAAGTCAGTGATTTAGTTGATTGGAAATTCACTCTGTGACCACCATAAAATCTGTGCTTTCTCTTGTGGTGTATGCATTCTCCTTAGTATCCGCTCGAATAAAACATCACATACAAAAGTACTACATAGAACAAACACATCAAAAGTAAACATAACATTTCAATAGTTGCCAAAAACAAAAGAGAGAAAAATGCAATTAATAAGCAGACGATATTTAGAAAAGTACAGATATTTAGACTGGAAAATGAAATTATCTCAAATTAACCACACGCGCAGATGATATTTACAAAATTAAAAATATTCAAACCTGAAAAGGAAAATATATGAGTTATTCCATCAATAAATGCCATGTTTACATCTTCATTATTTTATGAGTCATTAAACATCAAAATGGGTCCGAGCCTAAATAAACACCTGTATAGAGAGTGTAAAACATCATAAAATAATTTTTCTTGAATTCATTTTTTAGAAAAAATAATATTTCATATTTGTTTCATTTCCTACAGACACGTGTCGAAAATTATATTTTTGCAGATTTCATTTCCAAAAAGATTTAATTTATTTTTAATTGGAGCTTTATTCAATGTGATGGCAAAACTTTGAAAAAAGCTAATTTTTTTCCATGAATGCGAAACGTGCTTAATTTTAATTTTTATTTTTTACGAAAAAAGTTATTGAAAAACATAGTTAAAATATTTATTTAAAAATTCATTAAAAATAGAAATTTAATTTTAAGATTAAAACAGTAGTTTCATTTAAAAGATAAATTTTTTATCTTTAACTTGATGTAAAAATCTTTATTTTGCGGTAATATTTTAGACAGTTATAGCAGAAACACGTCAAAATTTCGCTTAATTTTTAAATAAATAAAATTCTTTAAAAATTCGAAAAAATAACCCCCAGGTGCACATTCACGACCTCCAAGGTATACACGTGGGAAATTTGGTAGCTGTAGGTTGAATGGTCTGGCCTGTAGAGAGCCAACACACACTCACACACATTGAGCTTTATTATAAGTATAGATATAGATATAAATGGCAGTAAAATATCTTCTAGTTAAATAAAAATTGAGTCCATCCGTTACGTCTGTGAAATGTTTGAAAATAATAAAAAATAATTGTGGATGATATGCATAGACAAGAAATAAGGGCTATAATTGAACAGCCCCCGTCCTGGCAAAGGGGTAGCGTTTCTTCCCCTTGATCTGAATGTCCCGGTTCGGGCATGGTTTTTTTCATTTGTTCTATCTGTGATATGTGTAAATGTTCCAAAAGGGGCTGTGCAAGCGAATGTGATGCATGAGTCGCTAAGACGTACTCTTGGCCCTAGTTGGCGCTACTAAAACAAGAGACGCTCCCTTGGCTTAAAATCGCTGACTTCGTCAGCAAGCTTGTCCAAGGAAGTGCCATTATAAAAAACAACAATAATTAAACAAGTTTGAAGCGGTATTATTATAAGTTCATTACAGATAAGTTTACTTTGCTGTATCTTCAATTTAAAATTTTTTCAAGGAAAATAAAATAAAAGGTCCAGCAGTGTTATTTAAATATTTTTTTAACTTTTTAATGGCTTTCTTCGTTTTTAAAAAAATATTTAATCCATATTTCGATAAATTTCTTTTTAAAAAAGGCCCACTCTATGCTTTGATTTATATATTTATGTTTTATGTTCTAAAAATGTTTTCAAAAGAAATAAATGATATTATTCTATCTTTTTCAATTGGTGAAAAAATAAACATAAGAAATTTCTATAAGGGATAACCTTGGCAATAATGAAAATTAAATTTAAACAGTGTCGATGATTTTTAATGCAATTTTATCAGCAACTAAAAATACGTTTTATAATATTTTTTTTATTTATATAATTAAAATTATCTTAATCATTTTGCAATTAGTTATATTCCTTTCATGCAAATTTATGCAAGGGTTTCTAAAATATTTTACTAACGGAAAGTGTTCTTATAAAATCCGATTTCAATATATCTTACAGTGCGGAAAAATCCTTAATTCTTATTAAATCAATAATATCAATTCTTGTAACCTTAATTTAATACTGTACAATAAATGACTAAATACTTGGCAGTTTTTTTTAATTAAGCCTTTCGTTTAGATTCTTGTTCAAAAAATATATTTTTTTGCCTTTCTTAACTTCAATGATTTTCAAAAAGAAAATTATGACATAGTTTACTCATTTAATCTATTATTGCGTTTTATATGATCAGACTTTTATAATGATAAAAAATGTAACGAAATATATAATCTAACAGTCTGCTGCAATTTTTTTTCTAATTAACGCAAACTTTTAACGCGAAAATTTAGATATGTATGTGTATTTTATCAAATTAAGTTAATTATATATATTTAAAACAAAAAAATTTAATATTTATAATTAACTTAAAATTACAATATTTTATACTAAACATTTTTTGTTAACGTTAATATTATAGCATTAAGGATAAGTTATACAAAATCTATACTCTATATCTAAAGGATAAGTTATACAAAATCTATACTCTATATCTAAAGGATAAGTTATACAAAATCTATACTCTAAATCCAAAGGATAAGTTATTTTTTCGATGACATATTTATTTTTATCATTAGGACTGTTTTGGGTGCTCTGAAAACTAATTAGTGAAAATTGTTATGGAAGTCAAGTTGCATGTTGGCTTTATATTTTATTACTGTTTTTGGTGACTTAAAACACATAGCATAAATGGTTCAAAACTCATTTTTTCAACATGCTTCGAAGAAAAACGAGTAAATCATTAATAATTTAAATATGAATTTTCAACTAAGGAATATAATGAAATGGAATATGTCCATTATTTATCTTCTCAAACTGAAAGATTATTGCACTTTTATCTTTCGTTACCTTTAAAAGAGTGTGCTCTTTTTTGAAACTAGACATTTTTAAATAATAAAGATACAGTTTTCAGTTAATACTTTAACATATGATTATATAAATATTTTTCACCGAACTGTTAAACTATTTTAGATAAATAACATACATATTTCAAAGAATTTCAAGGCTCTTGTTGTAGCTCCCTATGAGTAAAATCATATAGCCATGCTTGTTATATTTGGCTCGAAATAGTGCTAAAACAGTGCGATAAGCATATTATTTATGTAAATATTCAACTTTTGAGTATGTTTTGATTTTCTATTAAATTCCTTGAACGATTGTTTCTCCTCAACACACTCGATTTTGATTTATTGCCTTGTGCATATTATGTATTGTAATATAGAAGACTTTATTGATAATTAATCATTCCTAGAACTCACATTCAAATAACAGGGAACCTTAGATGAAAAGATAGAAAAAAAAGCCCGTTAAATTAATTGCAATATAAAATACCGATATATAATTAAACAGCACTCTGGAACAACTCCTGATTTCTGCACATAAATGCTACTCTGAATGAAACTATCTAATTTAATAGTGAAAAATAATTCTCGCAAACCAAATCAAAACAGCTGATTCGTATTTTTATTTGGTGTAGTCTATTGATATAATTCATAATTTATATTGATATACTTCATAGGAATTCTAAAACACCTTATCACAATAGCTTATCAGTATTTTTTCACAATTCCGCTTTGAATTACCTCAGAGCTAATTCTATAATATTGTGATTTGCATGCGTATAAATATTAACTTTTGTTTAATCTTTCTGGAATATTTGTAACAATAAAAATAAAGTAATATTATATTAAAAACTATTTTGAGTAAAGAAAGTCGGATCAACTTAAAATTTAGTATTTGCTCAAATCTTTCAACTCCTGTTTGTCTGACACGCCCAAAAATTGAAATGCTTATGCTGATTAATTTAAATAAATAAAATATAGCGAAATCATTTTGCTATAAAGTGCATCTGCTACCATTTAAAAATGATAGGATATTCTATGCTTATAATTTAATTTAAAGAATATGTGCTTTTTTCACATTAATTAGGTCAAATTCCATTTTCTCTCTATTCCCTTATATTTTATATAAATACGATTTAAATATGTTAAATTATTTTTATGGAATCTGCCTGATATCTTATTTATTACACCTTAAAGCATTTACTTCTTGATGAAGAGAATTTAATATCAGCGATTTTTGAATCCGACATTTGTTTAATTCTCCAGACAAAGATCATTTCTGAAATTAATGTTCAACATTTTCAAAAATCGAGTGTAGTAATGAGTTGAAAATCAGAATATCGAAGAAACGGCATTTTCCCGTGGGAAAGAGTTCACTGTTGATGACATTTCAAAATTCTATCTCCCCATTTTAATATTGAAAGTGAGTGCTGAAATGCAGGAAATCCTGAAGATGTTATTGGATTCTGTAAGTTTTATGCAATTCACTCGTTTAGAGGAAATTACAGAAAGTTCAAATAGCATACCTTGCACATTATTCCCAGGGAGGGACAATGGTAGGTGTGTAGAAATACATGGGAATTCTGTGATAGTAGCTTCAGTGATATTTTTCTTTAGATCTGAACAATACTTTATTTACATCTTGCAATTTTTAATAAATATATAAATGTTTAATTTTAAATATTTAAATATATTGAATTGAATAATTTAAACAGTAAATAATTAAGAAACATTGTAATCAGCATTTTTTTATTTTAATATTTAAATAACTTTTATATTTTAATTTTACTAAATCAGGAAAACATATACTTGGATTAACGTTTGTTTTAATCAGTCTTTGAGTATGTTATTCAAAAGTCTAATAATGTAGATAAATGCAGTTCTGTATGAGGTCTCAATAATAAAATTGTTGGTGCAAATCTATTGTTGCACGACTTTTTTTTCTACTCACATCTCATGTATATTTGAAAATATTACTAAACCATTCGATGAACTATATAAATGTAACTATATGATGTATAACTTAAGCGATATAAGGCATTGTTTTGTCAATAAGAATTGTACTTATGAATCAAAATTTCGACCAAAGCAATCACAGGGGAAAAACCCATAATGCACATTATTCTATTCTTGTCAGAAAATTCTCATTTTCCGTAAATTTACCAGAAAACAGAAGATAGAAACCTTCTAATGAAATACTTCCTTCCTACACTATTCAATCTACAGATGGATTTGGTTACTTTTTAGAATATTCGGCAAAATTCATGGTTCACTTGCGCTCTAATATGGAATCTGTCAATGTCATTTCATTCGAATCACTTAAAGATCTTATTTATTTTTAATTACGAGCAATAACTTTCACTTTAATTAACCTTATACGTTTTAAGTGTTTATTCTTTTAAAGTATTATAGCAAACAGCTATAAAGATTTAATTTTCAGCCATTCAGGTTTTATATATATAAAATGCAGTGCTCTTTAATCATCATGGTTTACTTTCTTCGATTATTAGAAATTAGCAGTACCCGCACAGCCCTGCCCGTGGCATAACATCCGAGAGGGAAAATTAGCTTTAAACTTAAGTCTAGCCTCAACCCATATGACATGGGCATGTCACGCAACGTTAAACGAACATAATAATATGTTTAGAAATCATCAAAAATAACTACAAACCAATTTTTTTTTGCTAAGCTTTGATATATAGTCATTTGGCGCCTTGTGAGGTTGGCAATTTCTCGGTGGTGCTTTTGCTACCGTTATGCCATTGCTGCTGTTAGTGCCACATTCGGCCAATTCGCTAAAATTTGGTGATAAACTATTTTTTTAGTGAAAATGACTGCACATCGAAGCTGTTTCAGATTCACTAAAAACATAGAATAGAAAAGTTGTTTTAAAATTTAGAAATATACAAATAACTAATTGCATCCACTATTCCACACTTGTTTATCAACTCTGCATAATCTGATATGAAAATAAAATTTTGCGCTTCATAATATTTCTATATTGGATATTTTTCCTCCTGGCTCCAAGTCAAAAAGATTTTCCTTGGATGTAACTCTCGAAAGTGTCACATAAAATTGTTCAATATGCTGAAACCTTCCCCAATAAATGGCCTAGAAAATGGTACAAATATCTCCAATATCAGTTAATTTTTTATGAGCATAATCTGTTTTGAATCGCTGTTTAAAATCATATATAAACAAAGAAATGTATCGCATATTCATACTACAGCTCTTGCTATTTGCACATGCGTAGTTTGAGGTTTTCGCGCATGCGCGGAATAATTAAAATCGCAATTATAAAGCCCCTTTATTATTTTGATATGACTTTAATGCAATAAATATTTTCTATATCCCTTAACTATTTCTATAGTTTTTGTGGTTGGATTTCTTTCTTTTAGGCAAAATGAGATTTGAATAGCTGTTTAAAATCAAATGTAAACAAAGATATGTATCTCATATGCATACCACAGTTCTCGCTATTTGCACATGCGCAGTTTGATTTTTTCGCGCATGCGCGGAATATTAAAAATTGAAATTATAAAACTCCCTTTTTTTATTTTTATATGACTTATAAGTACTAAGGCCTCCCCCAATAAATGCTCTACAAAATGGTATAAATATCTCCAATATCCGTTAACAATTTATCGAGTTTTTGTGGTTCCAACATAAAAATGCTTTCAGGAGATATCATTTTATTTAACATGGCACAAGAAAAAAGAAATTATTTATCAATAACTTCAGCAATTCATTGAATGTTTATATTCCCGTGTATTAAAAATTATCTATCTTGCATTCATTTATAAAATACAACAAAATTTGCTATATATATATTTTTTTCCAAACATACGAATAGAAAGTTAATGATTAAAAATGGGTGAGGATTGAATAACAGTTTAAAATTCATATAAACTGCAGATCATATACTGTAAATTTCTGTTTTTGTATAAGGCTTATAAGGTTCAATTTCAATTAAATTCTAACATGAATGTTTTGTTCTTCGGAAATTTCATACAAATAATACCTCAATATTTTGATCAATGTCCAGGTATTATTTGCATGAAATTTACAATACCTGATTGACTGACCTGACTTTAATTTCTGAAATGTGAGTCATCCGACAGAAAAATAAATTGTAAATTATTCTTTTCTGAATATCTTTGCTTCTGCGAAATTCAAATTTTACTTTAAATAAAACGTATGAAATATTTCCAAAATGTTTGTTTGCAATCTTTGGTTTTTGTGATGATAAATATTAACTATTTATTCCTAACTTTGATAATTATAAATATTAAAATATATATTATAGATATAACTATAAATATTAACTTTACTTTAGTTATTTTATACATAAAAAGAAGCTATATTTTGCACAAAGAAAAAACAAATTAAAATTATCGGAAAAATATGTCTATAAACATTCTGTTTCTATAAGTCGCTTAAAATGTTTAATTTAATCAGTCATTGCATAAAGCCAATTTCTAAATTTAAACAGCTCTTTTCAGTTCCAAAAAGCTTTGCAAATTATATGAAAGGTAATTATAAAGCTCCCGAAATTTCCTTGTAAAACGAAATCAGTTGTAGAATAGATTACACAAAGAATAAACAATGAGTTCATTCATTTTGCAGAGAAATAGTTTATTTGTGATTTTTTTTATTAATACCATGATTGGAATTCCTCTTAAATGCGTCTTCAAAGTTTCCAGAAAAAATAAAGATTCGATTTAAAATAATTACTGCAGAATAGCAAATAGTTGAAAAGATTGATATATGCATCATAAATAGAAAGCAAAAACTTCAATAGCAGAGAAAAATTGAGAAATATCGTAACCACAGAATTAATATCATTATTTAAAAAAATTAAGTTCATTTATAAAATTGTGAAATTGCATTAAAAATTATTTTAATAACAATGATTAGAAGATGAATTTTCAAATCAAATTAATTTTAAAGTACTTCCCTTGATATTTCAATTCTGCGAAAATATATTTTACAATTTTGATTAAATTATAGTAATAAACAAGAAATTCCATTAAATTTCCTTATACTTCCTGCTACATTTCCTTATACTTCCTGTGACTTACACAAAAGCCACATTTCAATTATTTTAACCTCCATGATAAGAAGAAAATTATTTTCTTAGAAATTGAAAAACAACCTATTATGAAAAATAAATTAACTAATTATGAAAATTCTGTAGCTGCCTTTATGAATTTTCAATTCAATTACTGGAAATTGGGAAATAATGTATTCAAATAATTATTGAATAGGTTCTTCGAAAGCGTAAACAATTTTAAATATCATTAAGTATTTAATATTTTCCTAAAGAAAGTCTTTTAATTGGATAGTATTTATAGGCTCATATATTGTCTGTAAATCTTCTGAACTTCAAACTACTGGTATAAAGCAATAAGCGTCCTCTACAATTCGCTACATCATTAATAGCATTAACATCTACCTAATATAGCAAGTAAATGTCCTTAGGTAAAAGTTAACCCTTAGAAATGATTTTTAGAAATTTTAGTATAAGTTTTAATTAATTTTGAATTTACAGCCTTATTAAATACTTTTCTCAGTTTTGGGAAAAATTATCTCACAAAAAAAACATTTTTGCAGCTCATTAAGTTTAAAAATTAAAAAAAATATTATAATAGAAAAAACTTCAGTTATTAAATTATTTTGACAAAAAAAATATAAAAACTAAACAAATATTTTAAACTAAATTTCACTTTCTTTCAAACATTATCTTTCAAAATCAACAGGCTAGAATAGTTTATATTTTTGTAATTATAATTGAATAAGCATTTTATTGGGTTGGATTTAAAGGTTAGTAAGTTCTGAAAATATGTTCAAATTATTTTAATTTTAAATATTATTTGTGTTTTAAGGATTTTCAATCTTCTTTCACATTTAAAAGTTGCGTAATTTTACAATTATAATCATTCAGCAGATATTTCAGTTTATCATTTATATATCATTATAAACATTTATTCCTCATTCCATGCAAATATTTTGAAAGATTTTAAATTTAAATTTTACAAAGGAAAACATATTTAAATATCAGTTAAAAATCGTAGAAAATGAAATTTTTGTTTCTAGTTATTATGAAAAAAGAAAGAAAACCTATCTTTTGTAGGACATTGCATCTTTGTTTTGTTTTTGCTTTTTTTGCATAAAAATGTAAATTTATTTTATATTATTTTTTATTTTTTGATTTTGTAATCCTAATTAGTGATCGCTGAGATCTACTATCAAATATACCAACAAACATCAAATTATTTGATGTCGCATCCAACATCTAACTTCAGGATATGGCTATCTGATTCGAAATTGCTTTTAAATTGAGAGGAGAAATGGACAGACTGTGAAAAAGAATTTTTTAAACAGTTGGTTTTGTTAATTATTTAAAATCTTTTGTTGAATTAAACTATTTAATAAATACAGGGAATAATCACTATACGACAATGAATGGGTGATATCAAAATTTTCAATAGGAACACAAATAACACAAAAATCTATTTAAAATATTCCTAATAAATGGAAAACAATAAACAAGAATACTTTAAATGTAGTAACGTAAAAATGTCATCTTTATATTATGGCAGCTTTATATTAGAGCTTTATATTATGGCAAAATCAAACGCTTCCTTTCCTTCTTCGAGCTATATTATTTATCTAAATACCTATATAAATCTCATAAAAGAAGAAATTGAAAATTAAAAGAAAACACAATTATATGAAACAATAAAAAAAATGTTTCTAAAAATAAAAATATAAGTTTGTTTGGCATTCATCAACCTTGGTCAAAGTTTACAATTTTGTGTGGACAAAGCGGATAACATATTTATTAAAAAGGAGGCGAGAAGGTTTTAATAAGGCTACTACTACTGGTATTTCTGTACATAAATAAATAACTTATAAAAGGAAGAATTGAGATGATTTCGGAATATTTTTATAAGAACCAGAAATGAAGATATATATCAAATTTTGGGTATTCAAATCTTAAAAGAATAATATCTACTTATACGTTTCTATGCCTACTTATATATCCGTATGCAAAATAAATAAAAAATGGCAAATAAAAAAATACTATGAAAATCCTAATATTGTGCATTAAAGATCTGCTTAAAATTTAGGCCTAATTGATGAATAAGAAATGCAAAATACATGCTCGATTGTCATCCCTTTATGACAAAGAAAAGAAACCTTATTGCAAAAGCAATTTAAAAATACTAAGGTACTAAATTCATTCTTATTTCATCTACAAGTGGAATCGTGTAAACGTAGAAATATTATGTAATTGAATTTTCAATTCCTCGATGATACTAAACAGTAGTGTCTCTACATATATTTAAAATACAGTTTCATTCCATGTGTGATAATCTTATTATTACTGCAGGATTTATGCTACTTATACTGTGATCTAGGTTTATTACTAATAATACTTCAGACTTCCATAATATGATAAAATTTTATGTTGAAATTACTTTAAAAAGGGAGGAAAGGAAAAAAAATTCAATTTTCTATAAGAATTTTGAATTTTAGAATTTCTTTCCAGCTGACAACGTACTTAAAAAGATTTAGTGAATCTCTCTTACAAAACCTTTATTTTATATTTCAGCCTAGAATCTAGGGATTATTTTAATGATATTCACTTTATCCCTGGTCAGAAAAATGATCTTCTTTTCTTCTCGAAACTTTTTGTTACTTGCCAGACATTTAATCTTCTTCCATTACAACGAAGTTTGACCAATAAATCCAGCGTGGTTTATTTTCTACTAGCTTCGTAGCTAGGTGAATTTAATTTTATGAATTTCTTCCTGAAGATTTTTCTTAAAGATACCTATACAATGCGAGTAAGAAATTTAAAAATTTTTAAATAGTATAACCTTATAAAATAATATTGGTGAATGGAATATATAGATAAAAATGAGTAATTTTTGCATTTAAAACTAAAAGCAATTATTCATATTTAGTTTACATTATCAAAATTGTTTATATCATGGTTAATTCAGTGCTCTATAATATTGCATCAGAAATTGAAAGTGGGATGTTTTTCCAATATA
>JAPMOR010108625.1:402089-414739 GCA_026543865.1 Argiope aurantia | reverse complement strand
TATGCGAAAAATAAAAAGGCACTTGATATATTATTGATAATTTATTTTCTTGTTTAATTTTTCTCTGTATTTTTAAAGAGATTTATTATTTGAATGTATCTTATTTTCAGCTGTATTAAGTCATTTCGAGATGTGTTTAGAAAACTAAGAAAACTTGAACCTTACAAATTCCCATGTCACATAAACAATTGGACTTTTATTAACCGAATCCATGAGAAAATTTTATTGCATCTGTATATGATTCTGAAACAATCCAGTATCTTCGCTAAGAGTCTATTACCAAGAAAACATTGTTTTAAAAGTAAACAAAAATTTTGAAGTAGCACCACCAGTACTAAAATCAATTACCATGCCTGAATGAACTTTCTTTCATTATGAGCATCTTTAGCATACTATTGTTATGTGTGTATTATATGCATTAGCACACTATTTTTGCGCATTTATTTAATGCATTAGCACACTGTTGTCATAAATTCAGTTAAAAGCGATAGTCGTGTTACTCTAGAACGAGAAAACTTATTCATCGAAAATTACTTCAGAAAGTGGAATAGACTTTTGAACCATTAATTATTATAAGTGATTATAACTACTACATAGTTATAATTTAATTATTTCTTTTCCCGTTTTCTCCTTTTTAATGTTTAACAAAGATTATTAATTGCACTAACAATCATTTAATGGACTTTCATATATTAATTTTCTTTCGGAAGCGCCCTCTATGTTGACATGAAATGTCATTAGTATTGCCTAAATACGCTATTATAAAATACAAAGTTTTAAACAGCTAATTGCTATAATTATATTATAATTGTGTACTGTTATTTTAAATATTTTTAAAGGAATGAAAAAATGTAATCATAGAAAAGGAAGATATTTAAATGTCCAAAGAATCAGCCGAATGACCTGAAGAAAAAAAAATTGCCAACGTTTCAACAGAAACTTTTACGTATGTAACACAAAACTCTAGAAACAATATAGAAAGAAAAAAAAGAAATTAAGCATAAAAAATGATGCTATTTTTATATTCGCTTCATTACATACATTTCTGGCAAATCTGACGACTAACCTTTCTAATACTAGTATCGAATTTGAAATCTTACCATTTCGTCAGATTTGGATCATTTTCACATAATGATACTTATTCAAAATCAAGTTCTGCCTTTCTTTTTCCATATTTTAATATTTATCTCTTTTATAAAGAGGTCTGCACACATCTCACTATGTATTCTTTCTTAAAAGTGTTTGCCACCCATCACGAATAAAGTAAGAATAACAATCTTGTGCTACTTTCCTTTTAAGTAACTTTTCTTTATTATTTGTCGAATAAATAAGAAAGTTATTGATTACATCTGAATTATTTTTTAAAACAACAACACAAAAGAAGATATTGATAAACTTACCTCAACGATCACTGAAATACAAATGCCAGATGTTAAGAGCTCCCTCCTCAGTGTCCAAATATTGACAAATATTTCGCCGAAAGAAGCTGCAAGAGAAATCAAAGTCAAGCTCTCATAGCGTCCTGTGGTAAAAAAGATATAAAACAGAAATATTCTCTAATGTATCACTAACATACATTCCCCTTGCAATGTTAAAAAGTTTCGACAATGTTAAAATCTGAAAAAAAGTTAGACCCAATTAGAATAAGGAGGATAGTTGTTAAAATTGCACAGCTATTTTTCATAAATTATGTTGTAGAATTTTGTTGAATGGTTTTAAAAGTGAATGTAATATTCAAGGCGGTTCTAATTTAGCATGATCTAGCTTATCTATTATTATCATGAATCAAAGATTCATGAGGAGGATGTTCTGTTGTATTAAAGTTATTTTGGAGAAAATAAGGAGCATCAAAAGGAGACAGGTAGCATAACTCATTCACGTATTAGTGTATGAATTTTATGAAATTTTTCTTAACAGTACGTCTCACATTTGCGTTTCGTCTTGAGAAAAAGATAATATTACACCTTTTAATAGTAATCTTGATTGCTAAGTAAAAATTCTTCTCTAGACTCTTACTGAATTTAATTTGCAATTGCAGCGAACAATTCTTTACTAAAATTGTTGATTTCCTAAAGAATATAATGAATTAACAGTTTCTAAATTCAGCTTGGCAAAAGCAACCAAACATATAGTTTTTTAACTCCTTTTCTCAGATTTATATTTCTACGCTGCTCAATACTTTAGCCTACAAGGGCACACAGTTTAAAATGTATGTTCTAAGTCTTGTATTCATAAGTCACATCATATCCCAAATTCTAGCAGTAAATGGCGTGCAATAGCTGTATAGTATAGTGCATTATAACTAATCCTGTCGATTTTTTCTTCCTTTTTAAATATAAACTGCTATATTTTTTTTTCCAAAAACGAAATATCGCTTTTTTAAGAAAAAATAGAATGTTCCACTTGAGTAATCAGTAATAACATGATTTAGTCACGTTTCTTATTTCCATCATTAAATGCATCCATATCTGAATTTTTAATGAAACCATTTCGAAGAGATATTTTTGAAAAAAGTCCAAGCTTTGAATTCCGAATCAATAATTTAAGAACATTCATTTCTTTTTTTTTACTTTACTTTTTTATATTTTATTTTGTGGAACAGCTTGTTTTGGAATATTAAACAACAATATTTAAAATGCAAACTTGTACAAAATTGATGAAAAAAAATAATTTCCTAACAGAAATACTGCATCATGAAAAAAAAATGATTGAATATGTAAATAAGAGCTGAAATTCTGTTTTCCATATTAAATTTAGTGTGTGTTGAAATATGTTTATATGATAATCCACGCAAGAGTTTTAATCAATTCTTTTAATATCATGCTTGATTAAAAAATGACAGATTCATTATAAGTTGCATAATATAATAAAAAACTTAGATATTTTTTGTTATTCAGTAATTTATCAATGTTTGGCCAATGTATACATAGGTAATAATGCAATGTTTGAGATAAATTTGGATAATTAGATCTTAACAACTGATATTTAATAGTCCTTATTTCAAAATATTAATACTATTTCAAAACTTCTGTACATTCACTTGGTGAGTATCTGCCTCTGCTTCGCCAGATCAAAATGAGACAAATGATTCCATAGTCAAACACGATTGGTATCTGAGGCTTTCACTAGTAGATCGTTATGTGGCCTTTGCAAAGCCCTGAAGGAAGTAACAGCTAGTTAAGGAAAGGAATGGTTTGAAACTTGCAATCTATATTTAGCCATTGAATCACCCATCTCACCAAGCTTTAATCTACACTTCTCTCGAAGGCCCGATTTTCCTGCAAGAAATTGATCTTCATGCATTGATGCTAGGTTGTTCGTCAATGTGACTACTTCAGATGAAAGACGTCATAAATTTGGCATGTATTGTCCATTTATTTTTAATTCTCTCATTGTATTTTAGATAATTTCCTTGATTCTTTTTCAATTTCATTAAACGAGAACTAAAATTCTAATCCACCTTTCCCTAATGATCCAAATATAAGGTTTAACCTATTATAAATCTAGTTTCACTTGCATAAGATGCAGTACCAGTGGAACTCGCTGCAACATTAATATTAAGACATCAAAATGTTTTCGTTTTTTTTGCATTTAGCATAATTTTATCATATTATAATGCAGTCACCTATTCTTATCTTCTTGAACTTTGAATCTAATCGTCACACAGTCATATGACCTAACAAGCCAATGAAACTTCACACAAAACAGAAAAGGCATCTCTCACAGATTATCAAAAGGAAATGTGGAGTTTCATCTCATTGTAAAGATAAGGATATACTGCAATTTTTTAGTTTGAGTATCAGTCATTGCTACACATCAGTTTCCCCAGTTAAAACTTTCCGGAAAAAAAATTTCTTGCAAGGAAAATAATTTATTCATACTTTGTGTCAAAATGTTTGGTATATGGACTTAAACATTTCTTAAATATTAGCAATAATGATATGTCGAAACTTTAATCTGTTAAGCATTCAACATTAAGTTCTTATTTTCGAATTGATTTACTCTTTGCATCTCAAGTATTTTAATTTTTTTTAACCCTGGAAAGAAATTATTCACAACTTCTGCCCAATTCTGTTACACCTTTTCAATATCTCTTTTCCCGTACATTCAGTTGCACCAGTGTGTGTGTGTGGAGGGCAACTCGTAATTGAGGATAAGAAGCTTCCGGCATGATGGGTGGTTCTTGCCACCCTTGTGGATACATGGAAAGTTGGGGATCTGGCTCTTCCCATCGATGACGGGACGTACTTCCTTAGCGTAGTGTTGTACCGTGGGCGGTGATGGCCCTTAGGATTCAACCACAGTTCCCGCCTGTGTTGTTGCTGCGGTGATCCGGTCATTCACCATTTCCATTGGGCCTTAAGGCAGGTCGGTTTGTGATTTCCATACATTCAGCGTTGTACTCAAGTTTTCTACGCATGTAATTGGAATTATTCATTTCTTGAATGAAGCTTTAACACTAAGATGGAAGAGCTGATGTAAAGAAAAATGAACATTTTTTTTGTTGTTGTTTGAGTTTCATCCTACCTATTCCTTTAACTATTTCAGTTCCATAGTATCTATTCTAAAACGATCATTGCATATAATTTCACCAGTATAAGATACAATGTCAGTGGGGCATACTACTATAAGAATATTAAAACATCAAAAAGCTTCCAAAAAACTTTGCAGTTTTTCTAATCAAAATTGTTTTGTTTTCTCTATTCGTAAGAAATCCATTTCATTTTTTGTTCTTAATATTCACAATGTTTTGCTTGTTCAATAAATTGTTTAGATTTTTTTCGGTCCTAAAAAACGAAATATAGATCGTAATTTCGTTTAAAAGAATACTGAATATTTTTTCATTTCCAAAAGAATGAATTTCAGTATTTTTTTACATGAAATTTCTTTTGAATAAATTTATCCCTATTGGTTGGAGTTGAAGTGTATATTAAAATTCAATCAATATAATTTCGTCAGAAAATGATTTTTTTTTTATTAGGGCAATGAAATTCTGAAATTAGCGAACCTCTACATAGAAGCCAGACACAAGCCTTACATTCATTTCAAATTCACAGAAGTTCTTCAAGCTGCTTATTCACCTGCGATTCATTTCAAATTCCAATCTCACGGAGAAAGAAATTCCAGAGAGTAGCCGCAATAACATCGAATCCCCTTTCTAGAACCTTGAGCAATTTTAGGATCTGAAAATGAAGCCTAGTGTGTGATATTAAGAGTTTCTGACTCTGAAATTAAACCAACATTCTGAATTTAAATCCCTACCCTGTTATTCTATTTCTCAAACATTGGAGTAAAAAAAATCCTTTGACTTTTTAGAATCTATGTCATTTGCTTGTTTCTGAATGAAAGAAATTATTTATTATGCACGCAAATAAAAATAGAAATATATGCTAAAGGAACACGAATTTTTTTTATTTAAAAAAATTTTAATGAAGAAAGTAATTCGCTATATTAAATATTATATAATAATCACTAAATAACCTGTCACAGGGAATTAGATTACTCATTACGTTGAAAATATCGTTTTTCAGTATAATTGTTGAACATGCATGTTGCTGTATAAACAATATAGAATTCTGGAAAGGAAGTTCAAATTCAAGCGGAGTGATCGCCAGAATGATTTAAAATTACAAGATATGCCTTCATGATGCTTAAGAAAGGGAAAGTTAATAAATGAAGTTATAAATAAGTATATTGAACTGGTGAGTTGGAATTGAATGTATTTGATTCATAATTTTTCCTTTATTTACTGCAGATTTTTGGTATATAACATTTTAAAAAGCCTAGTAAATTAAAAAGTAGAAATTTTAAACATGATGAATTCCACAATGAAAAAAAAATACTTTTATAAGCCCTTTTATTCTTGGATGTTATTAATCTCGGCATTCAATTCATGAAATAAAAGTTAATTGAACTAGTTACACGGTTTTATAAATGTATTATAGTACTTAATTAAAAATTAAAAAATAAATCTGAAAAGTTTTTTGCTCTAAGTATGAAATTGCATACTTACAAGGCACCTGAAAATAATAAAGTAAAATAGTGGCATACAGCCAAATTTTTAAGAAGAATGTGACTGAAAAAGTAACTAAATTAGATAATAAAATAAAATTCATTTCTTAGAAGGAATATTAAACTGAAGATACGTTACAAATTTTAGAAAATTCTTGCTCGATTTGCATTATGCTATTTATTTCATTTTTTATTACAGAAAAAAAAGTTTTGCATATCTTACATATTTTTGATAGAAGTAGGAATTACAGGTAATATTTTTTTTAGAAACAAAATATTATTTTCAAGTACTAATGCACCTTGTGAATAAATATTATTTTAGTGTGTGTGTGTTTGGTGTGTGTTAGAATATTTGTGTAAGGAGAAGGACACAGAAGCGTAAATAAAAATGAAATTGCCTTAAAGCCTAATTAAAAATTATTATAATTAATCATTAATAAAGGTATTATGTATTTTTATTCTATTTTTATAGAAGTAACATATTAATTTTAAAATAAAAAATAAAGTTTCATGAAATTTGCCTAGCCATAATATCCCATATAAGTTTAAAAAGCTATCTGATTCATTTCTGATCAGATGCTCATTTCAGCAGCAATTTTTTTTTCAGATTGATCCAAAGCGATTGATAAAAAAAATTTAGTGATTCAAAAAAAATCTTTATATTTCGGTCTTGACCATAATAATTAATTTTGTAATTCTTAATTTAATATAATTTATGATTATAATTAAAAATAAACTCAAAATCATAATGTATAAAGATGATAAGGCATCTTTCCATTAGGTTATAAGTTTAGATTTAAACTTAATACAAAATGATAATTAAAATTTATTTTTAAATATATTAAATACATACATTTTTGGCAAATCAGGACATCAGGGAAAGTGCAAATAAACAGAAAGTTTTTTTTTTTTTTTATATATATTTTTCAATTTTTGTGGCTTGAGAAGATTCTTAAGTGTCTTCATATCACACCTACTGACCAAGATAAGTCCTCCATTATCATTAACTTTCTAATGAGCTCAGAGTTGGAGACAGAAGGGTAATAAGTGAATTAAGGGTAATAAGGAATTCCGAAAAGCTCGCTAGTGTAACAAGACTCTACTAGTTAAAATTTAAAAGAATCTGGTTAATTTAACTTAAAACTTGAAAGTAAAGTGAAGGGAAATAAAGGCCGGCATCGAAGGTGAATAATTGTTTTCTAATTGAATAGAAATTGATCTCCACTAATACTAAATTGAACTGTACTTTTTTGAACCTATGTTTGTGTTGGCATTTATAAGACACAATGTCTGCCAAATTAGGCCCACATGTGTTTTAGAGGATGCCAAATTTAGTACTATAATTAATATTTTTTGCTTTACATATTTTTTCTGATATTTCGAATGTGAAACTGTCCGGAATTTTAACAATTTTTTTAAATAATATTTAACAGCTGTTTTATTATGAAATTGGAATTTAAACTATTTTTATTACTTCATCAAATATATAATCATAGTGAAGATGACATGTTTAAAATATGTGCATGTGGAATAAATAAAAAAATAAAGTTATATTACCGAGAAAATTTTTAGACATTAATTTAACTATTAGGTATTTTATACCACTATGAATCATGGGAATTTATTCTATTAAGACGTGCTAGTTCGATTAAAGGAACACTTCTTTAATGCAACTTTTTGCTTAAAATTATTTTCATATTTGAATTCTTAATATCGAATTTTGCAAAAAATTTTTATTGAAACCAAGAACAACCACTAACATCATTGAATCAGGTTGTAATAAAGGGCAGCTAATCTTAAAGTGATATTTTGGTTTTTTAAAAATCTTAGTTGAAATCAAGATTTGATATTATATATAGTTGATATTTTAAAAAAATGTATTTTATATTTGAAAGACATATACTTGTATAATGATGAGACAATGCAGTTTCATGTTATTGACCAGAAAGAAAAAAAAATCAAACGGATACAAAATCGCAATTAATAATGCAACATGGTCACATGCTCACTTTATGATTTGCAAACACATGAGACTGAAAGCAAATCTCAGTACCCATTTATATTAGAAACTGTACTATACATTGAACGTAAAGCAATATATGAGTGATAAATTCATTCGAAAATTTAAAATAATATTATGAAACAGTATAAAAATTACTTAAACATTTAATACACTGAAAGCATTTTCTTTATTTTCCTTTAGCATGTGTTTAAGAAAGAATAACGCACGGATTTATTTTCACTAAATGTGCTATAGCCTGATAATCCGCAATTTTAGACCCCGTTGACAAATGAAATGTCATCATGTGACATTTAAGATATCAATCCATTAAAGACCTTTTTCACGACACATTCTGGATCCATCACCTGTTAAAAGGTGACGTCAAGTAACATAAAGTGTTGGATATAAAAATAATTGATAGAGTCGTGACTTAGCTCGAGAAAGTGATTTCGGGACTCACGGCTATTAAGTTAACATTATATGTAGTTATATATTTTATATTAAGCTCGATACAATACCAAAATTTTCTATTAATGAAAAGATTTTTATCATTGACTTATTTGACTTTTGAATCTCTAATTTTTTTTCTTATCTAAAATCTATTTTGTAAATTTCAGAACAAATAAATAAATGAAAATGAAACAATTATATTCCAATGAAGAAAAAGGCTTGAATGAAATGAAATTTTTTCCACTCGATATAAATGTGTAACAGAATCATCAAATAATTGTTAAATAGGCAATATTTAGGTACATAAAAAATGTTGGTTTATTTATGTAGATAAAAATATTACATAATCCGATATTTAATCATATATTATAATCATATCAAATCAAATTAAAAAATAGTTTAATAAATAAAAAAATATAACATTTCAGTAATTGAAATAATCATAACTACTTTTTCAAAATAGTTGGATTGTAATAAAATAAGTTATTATAAATGTTAATCAACAAAAATGTATAATATATAATTAACATTTTTGATTCTTTTTTCATTAACATCTATTCAAAAAAACTTTCTAATTGAATTTCCATTCATGGACATTCAAACAAATGACTTATGTGTTAAACAATAGAAATGCCAAAATCACGGGGAAAAAACGGTTATCTTAATTAATGCTGCCTTCTGATGAAAATCTGTTTCGCTCTTAAACATGAATTTTAATTTCTTATAGAAATGTTCCTTTGGTCTCCTTTTTATCGTTTATTCACAAAAACGATCGAAAAGGAACGTTCAATTCCTTTTTTTCAATCAGATCGTACTTTTATTCATTAAATCATCTTAAACGGTTTAATTAATTCAAACTTGAATCAAATTTTTTGGAGTGTCTTTGGTTGATGGAAACAATATGGTTACCTTGGAAACAAGATATATATATATATGTATGTGCATTACTTGCATAAAATATAAAGAATTGATTTGTCAGTTAATCGTTTAAAAAGAAGGGGTATTATATAATGGTTTTTTTTATAAAAAGAGCTATCACATTGGAAAATTTTCCCGAAGCAAATTTTTTCTCTAAATGTCATTTTTCAAATTCGTGTAATTCGAAATGCCATATAAATTTTTAAAAAAACTAGGAATTTTCTAAGAATAAATGTAATTAGGATTTATAAAACTTTTCAATACATAATAGATTTCAAAATCTTTGCTTTTTATGAGTATATTCCTTTTTTCTTTATAAATTCTGCATTTTGAGATTTAAAGAAATACTTACAGTAGATATTCACATTTTGAATTCTTACATACATTACTTATATTTCAAAATATTTTTTTAGTTATATTTATGTTGCTTTCTGATGAAGTTCTGTTAAGTAATTTATTGATAATGTGCATAAAGATTTGATTTTTTTTTCTAAAACAATCTGTCTCAGTTCATTTTAAATATATAATTTTTTTTGAATAATTGACCTGTTCTATACGTACTATCCATCTAGTGATTTCTTAACAGCATAAATAAATAATATCGTTATTTTATTGCCAGAAGAAATAATATTTCAGAATGTCATTAATTTATTTTTGTAGTTGGAGTTTGTATTAAGATTTCTAAAATCTTGAAAACGAATGAATGGATCTCATATTTATGTGTCAATATACAGTCTTCTATACGGAATATAAGTAATTCACTATTTAGTTTTACATGGAAATTAATAAGAAATATTAAAAATTTGATCAAACGATGATGACCATTTCTTTAATTAATACATTTTTGAGCACGTAATTACTATGGAGCTTTTTGTATAAATTGCGTAATAGTTTCAGAGTATAATGTTAGGATACGTTATTCATATTTATAAATTTAAAGAAAGGTGCAAAAATTATTTAATTTTTTTTCTCAATTCTTCAGAAAATATGAAAATATTGAATGATTTAAAAAGCTTATTAAAAGAATTAAAGAAAGTGATGAAACAATGAAAAACATTTATATTCTAAACAAGTAAAAAAATATGAGTATCTACTGCATTAATTCAAAAGCTATTCGTTTTTTCAATGTTGTTTTCTGATTAGCTAAGGGTTTAAATAATATGCTTCATTATATTAAGCATACAAATAAATTAGTGATGATCCCTATGCATATCACATCGTAGTTACTCTCCTTTTATTAAGCGTTAGATGACACTTTTAGATTTTATATTTAAATATTACTAATGTACTTAAGGAAAGTTTAAGAAATGAAGAAAACATTGTTGATTAAAAAAACGAAACAAAAATAAAAGGAAAAACTAAATAGAAAACAATTTAAAAAGATTATTTAAATTTTTTCAACCAATCATGCAGTTGTTTGATGTTCTTTTAAATGTTATTAATATTTAATGTTCGTGAAAGTTATTGTTAAAAATGTAATATTACGAACAAAAGCCCTCAAATGTTATTGAAACTGGTAAAAAATATTTTTCTGTGCTTGATAAAAAGTCTCTAAGAGTATAGTATAAGAATGAAAATTTTAGTTTTCAAACAAATTCTTGAAGTAATTATCCTTCTAATTAAAAGAATGAGGAATATAAAAATTCGTGTTCTAAGTCATCCAATGCTTTTAAATGCCTAATTAAATAAGAATCTTTCATATGAAGCGCGTTTTAAATTTTCTGAATTATCCAGCGTTAAGGAAAATTTCAACAAGATCTGAGTAATTTTCATTAAAATTGAAAGATTACCATTATGTACTTTATTATAATGATATCCAAAATCGAAGTTAAAAAGGAGATGAAAGATTTCTCCCACATTGAGTGAAATTTTTAATTCATTAATCATTTCCCACATTCTACACGTCATAAATTAATATTTTTCGATAAATAAATAGCATTTAAAAAGACATTAACATAATAGTCCATTTCAAGAAGTAAAATGATTGCATTAAGCATTTTAAATGGCTTCAAAGGTAATGATAATTTGTTAATATGCAATTTTTGAAAAACAATCTACAATCAATTGAGTTTATTCCTTAAAAGATATTTCTTAACTTTCCAGGTCCGAGGAAAAACAAAACATTATTAGAGGAATATATCCATTTGAAATATTTAAATCAATAAGAAAATATTTATATTTCTCATCTTTCATTTCAACTTAAGAACGATATTCTACCTTACAAAATGAAATACCAGGGGGAAAAAATAGAACCTGCTGCTCAAACACGACTGATTCTATAATATCACTAAAAGACGGCAAAAGGACTTTTCCTATTCATTTCACCTTATATTCGATTTTCACTTCAATGACGCAATATTAATTTGTTAATCGCCAACGCATATTTATGACGTCAATCTCTGTTTGAATTTGGGAATTTTTTTATAAGTATTCGGTTTTAAAGCTTAATAGAAGCTAAACATTATGAATTTGGAAAGCGTTTCACAGATTGGGTTCCTGAAATGCATCCTTTTTCTTCTATTTTTATTTTTGTAATTTTGATTTATCATATTTATTTATTTAATATTATTGAATAGATTTCTTTTTTAACTAATTAGGAAAGATTTTTTTATCTATTTGATTATATTCTGAATATTTTAATATTAAAATTGAGTTTTAATATTCGCATGTAACATTACTCAGCTTTTAATCAGATTTAAGATGTTTAATAGTCCGTACAGTGTACTCCAAAAATGTGAAAGCAGTGCTCATTTATCTAGAATTTAAGCCTAGATGTGCACTTCTAGTTATAAGGTTTCCTTAAATAAGGTGGGAATTTGAGTGGAAACAGTATCGCATTGTGGATCCAAAAAATTAAAATGTATTTTCGAGGGTCGTTATTAAAACGAACTGTTGTGATTCATACTTAAAAAAATTCTATATTAGACTTCTATGTTGTAAAGATTTTATTTAATAAAATATTTATCTTTATACAAGTGCAAGATTTCACAACTATATTTACAAGGTTTAGAAATATATTTTTATTTCTATGCTTTTAGGGACTTACCAAAAATTTAAATAGAAATTATTTTTTAAAAATGTAAATTTGTTCAATGCAGAAAAAAAATATATGCAAATATTTGTCCATTAGAACATAATTCAATCATGATTTTCAAGAGTTTGCTAACCATGCATACTGATGTATATGTCGATAGCTGCAATTTTTATTTAATAAAAAACTAAAGAAAAACTACAGAAATTTAACATTTATTATTCTCATGGAAACAAT
>JAPMOR010108625.1:379333-401689 GCA_026543865.1 Argiope aurantia | reverse complement strand
GGGATCGTATAAAAATTCTTTTTCAAAACTTTTTATTATCATCACCATAAAAAGAAAATTCCATTTAGGCAATTAATCATCCTATAAAAATAATTTTTATATTTGGAAATATATATTTAGGTGTATTACTTCGGTAAAAACATTTTGTACGCATTTTTGAGACACCCTTTATGCCACACATATTTTTTCGTCAAGTAAAATAAGATTATATTAATAAAAAAAATATTTTAGCTCTCAACGTTTCTGCAAGGCTTGTTTCCAAATAAGTGATTTATTTTCGCAAAATATACTATGGTTTTAAACTAAAATTTTTATAATGATTATATAATTATACTATATACATTATGCTATATTCTCAGATCTAACAAATCAAAATAAATATCAATAAATGTACGAAAATTATAAGGTGACAAATTCACCTTGTTAAAAGTACTAGTAACCAGGTTCTTGTTACTGTGCTACAAACTGATTAGAAATGAAATAATGAAACATTTTGACGATCCAACTACAGACTCACAAAGAAATTCTTCCAACTGATCAGATAAACTGAGTAAGAAATTTATTTCAAATTAGACTTTTATTTTAAGCTATATCAAAAAGAAATAAAATACTCTGGTGGCGAAAAAAAAGCGATTTTGAACTAAAACTAATTCTAACCACATGGCATATGTTTTATTGCATTACTAAGTAAAATTTATTGTAAAATCTTTTTACATACAAAGAATTAAATGACACAAAGTTATTAACATTTCATATTTGATAGGTTTAAATATGTATGGAAAATAATGGTCACTATAATATATTCCAGGAATTTTTAATATGCCCTTATATTCTATTCAGACAGATGCTTTTCGATATTTAACATTTCATGAATTTAGTGCATTTAGAATATATGATGATTATGAGAAAAGGGAAAAATTCTAAAGAAAAAGCACTTTCTTAACATGTTTCTAAAAATATAACCCTTTTCTTCTGCAAAGCCATAAAAAAAGTTCAATAGAAAAGCAATGGAAAATTTAACTCATTCTTCATGCTGATTGCATGAAATATTCTAATAATTTACAAAAAAAGCTCCAATTTGTAAAATTTGATAGAAAAGGTACATTATTGATAAGATATTTTAAAATTACATATATTTTTAAAATAACTTGTTATTTTAAAAGGAAATAATACATTTAAAATCCCAAATTATAATAAGCAAAAAGGAATAAAATTTTCATCGCTCTCTTTTAACTAGAATTTGCACATTCCTATATTTTCTAAACAATATACTTTATGTTCATATTTTATCGAGCTTTTAAAAAACACTTCTCATAATTTCTAACAAACTTTAAAATTTCCATTCTGTTTATTCATAGAATGAACACAACATTAAGCTATATATATCTTGATTATATTCTATACATTTTTAACGAATTGAAATCATAACTGCATTATTAGATTTTGACTACATTTTTAACAAATTTAAATCATGCACTTGCTTATGTAACTGGAAAAATTATGGGATTAGATTTTAAATAACTTTTTCGGTATTTTTTCAGCATTTATTATAAATAAAAAATTGAAGTTATTTAGAATCTGGAATACTGTTGTAATAATTCCAAACCATTTTCAAGAAAAATCAGGGTTAAATATTCTAAAGCATTCTCTAAAAGAATATAATTTCTTTTAGTTCATATAGAGCGAAATTTATTAAAGAAATGCAATAAGATATATTTTCTAAATTTTAAAAATATCTTGAATAAAGTATAACGTTTTATAGTAATATTTTTCCAACAAAACCCCTAGAAAATCCAATGACAATCTGATAAAAATATGATTTTTATTTTTATGAAATTCCACAGTTACACTTAATTGGAAAAGTGTCACAACGGAATTGAATCTTAAACTTTTAAATTTTGAAGTAATGTTAGAAAATGAAATAAAGTCAATAAAATTCATATTTCTTAAGAAAACGTGCTTACATTTTTCAAACTAACTTTTTATTCCAACCATTTGAAGTTTAACTCTCTAATAAATAGTTACTTTCATTAAATGTTTGATAGACGATTTTGTACCACATTTATAGAGAATATATAATAAACAAAGAAAATAAAAGAATGCAAAGGAAATCAGAATGTTGTTATATAATAAGTATTAAAAGAGAATATTTAGGATTAAAATTGTAACATACTTTTTGAGCATTTTACCACTGTTATTGCATATTCTTACTGACATTTAGGTGGTATAATTTTGCCACAAAATAAAAAGAAAATAAATCAAGATTCTTGTGGAGATTTTAAAGAATGAATTTTCATTCAGCTTTTAATAGCATATTGTAATTTATCCATCTTTAAACATTTTCTAACATGAAACACGCTAGTCGGAGCGGTATCAGTGGATTATGTCATTTCTTTGCGTCTAAATTAGTATATTAATCGAATGGGAAATTCATTGGTCTTAGTAGTTCATTATTATAATTCCTCTCAATTGATTCACTACATATGTAGTGAATCAATTGATTGGAACTCTCAAAATGCCTAATAACTCAAATAATCATTATATTATATTATTGACCGTTTTTATCCAATTTATCACATAATGAATAATAAATAATTTATAGAATTAATTTATATATTTTAGAATTAATTTATTTATTTTCTAAGATATATATAGTAAAAGAGCTTTCAATTTTCAATTTAATTTTTTTAGTATTTTATTTAAATATGCATTATAAGATCATAAGTATCATAGTATATTAAATAACTGGAAAAACTGTGTGCAAATATTTTAATTTCTTCACTTTCTTCGCTTGCTCGTATAATTTTTTTTTCAGTTCTAATATTTTCAGTTTGATGTACTAGAAGAAAGTTTTTTAGTTTTTCTTTCCAATTCAGTACTTTATTGCCGTTTTGAAGTGCACAATGTAAACGACTTGCTCCGTTTTCTGTTCTACAACCGTCTGTGTAAAATGTCAGACTACGATTCTCCTCAAATGGCTTTATTGCTGGAACTTCATTTTCTATATTAAAAGTGAAGAGTCAATGGTAATATTTAGGACCTTTTCTTCAAATTCTCTTGGATGATAAATAAATCTTCGAATTCAATTTTTTTCCTTAAGTCTGTGAAATTAGTAAAGATGGCTCCTTGCAGTGTTTTGAATAGAAATTCGACGATTGAAATTTGGTATACGGTTTTTACACCAAATGCCCTGCAAATTTAACAAATTTAACGCGACAATTACAAAACGAAAAGAACTAGACACATAAAATTCAGTATATAGATTTTACTAGACGCCTATCAAGTTTTGAGGCAGATCCAACTATAGGTGAACTATCTGTCTATCTGTACTTTTAGAAATAATTAAACGTGATAATTTGTAAACGCATTGACTTAAATAAACCAAATTTGGAATGAGAATTTGTAATTACAAGTACAGTTTTGTGTCAAATTTTTATTTTAGTCGGTTAAAGAAAATGCTTCTAAAACACACATTTATTAAATCCGTCTGGGCCAAACGTACATCCACTGGTGTGGTATGGAAGTTTGGAGAGGGGTGCCAGATCAGGTCTCGACTTCGTCATCTGACCGCGGTTCGAAATTATGAGGTAAGTCCCAAAATAGCTATAGTATTGCTTTAAAATGGGGCGTTAATATAACTAAACGAAACAAACATGCCAAGTATTCAGTGACATTTTAAGTTAATATTTTGTAACAATCATAGACTAATGTCATGTGAGGCATTCTCTGGCATGGCAATTAATTAGAGACTATGCGAGAAAGTTTTAGAAAGACTACTCCCACTGGATTTTCCCAGTCTTTGTAGATTGAGAAAAATCATGTGCTTGCATTACATAAGATATCATCGCTGTGAATGTTATATATAGAGTCCTTATGAATTTATATTGTAATCCAGAATAAGGATCCGTTATTCATCAAGTTACATATATATTATATAAATATATATATAATAACAAATTTTATATTAATATATGATAAGATCATCTGCTTATGAATTTTATTGAAGATTTTAAAGATTTATATAACCAGAGAACAAAATAATGAACATAAACATTTTCAAAAATCGGGTAGATAGAAATATATATATATATATATATATATATATATAATGTTTCACCAAGTTAATGTAGCATCCTGTGGGACCTGATTAATGACATCGGATGGCTTTCATTTTTCAAAATAATTCAAATTATGGTATTAAACGCATTTTTACAAAGGAGATAATCAAGTGTTTTCTTTTCAAGCTATAATAGATCTATTCTCACTAAATATCATCGTGGGAAACAGTGAGTAAATTTGTTCTAAATAATAATTAGCCTGGTTGCCATTAATAAATTTTCATTTTTTAAAGTTAATATTATTATTTTTTCTTTTTTAAATGTAGAAAATTTGATTTCAAATCGTTAATTAAAATTTTAAAAAATCAATTCAGGAATTAACTTGTTAAGAAATTAAATTGTTGCGTCATATGTTATTCAAACAATTTTTATAACTCAGATGTAATTTGTTAGTTAATGTATTTCAACAGAACTTTAAGGAAGAGATATTAGACATAAGAATATTAGAGTTTAGTAAAATTCTAAATTAATCTCTAATATTCTTCCTAGAAAACTGAACCTAATAAAAAGAGCCCGATCTAACAATTTTCTTCTTTCGAAAAATGATTTTCTTAATTTTTTTAGGAATTAAATTGTAACAAATCTTTGTGTTTTTCACTTAAATTTCTACGTTTTCTGCATTGATGTTTGCACGTTTTATAAAATTAAACATACAATCTAAGCAACAAGATCAATAATTAATAATTACTAATAAGTGATATTTTTACTAATTAACATTCAACAGATTACTTGAACTTCCTTTCGTTCAATTGGCACTAAGTCTTTCACCAAGTTGATTTCGAATTTTCATTCTTAGAATTAAAATAACTGCTATTCATTTCTTTAAGCTCCGATTAAGTTAAACTTTAATCTATAAATTGAATAAGAAATAATTCATAGACAAAAGCAGGATTTGTTTATTTATATAAATGATAATAACTGCATGTTAAATAAAATTCTAATTAATTTAGAATGTAGAGCAACACCATAAAGATATCGAGTTCAATTTATAAATAATAATAGGTATAGTTGACTTATACCACAGTAAATAAAGCAAATTTTAGAATTAGTAGTAAAATTAAAGGCTAAAGGAACTCATTAATATAATCAATAATTCTACATCATTAAATCTTCTTATGAAAATTTTCTGACGTCAAAAATGCGAATGGCGCATGTTGGTTGCAAAGTTAAAATGTCAGTGACTGCGCATTACTCGCTTTTCCTTTTCATCGTCTGGTTAAGATTATATTTCAATAAAAAATATCTTCTGTTAAAGCAAAAATTTATATTAGTTCAGAAAATCAAACAAAAGTATATTTTTATACTACTTTCAATCTTCGCATGTAAAAGAAGTCTCGCATTGAAGTACATTTCATATTACGCTTTATAATAGATATTAAATTTTTCTTTAGATAATTCTAATTTTTTTCTCTCACCTTGAAAGGTGTACAGTGATTTTCAAATTGACAAAATAGAATTTCTGTGATATACCAATGAAATGAACAGTGGATATATATATAAACAATTTGAAAAGATTTATGTTTAATAATTAATTATTTCAAATCTTTTACTAACTAGTCCACTTAAAAATATATATTTTTTATATTTAATACTATCAAATATCAATTGATTTTAACCAGATAATTTAAGAAAAGATTTATGAGTACGGTACCACAATTATGTTTATAAGAAGATTTGCTATTTGATATTTAATGCTCGTTAATTCGATTTGATTAATTAGATGATTTTAAATACGGTGTTTCAAAAATGGTGAATTCTATTCTAGCGCTTTACCTATTATAGATAAATACACACTATAAAATACAAAATATTTCTAGATAAGGACAAAATTATGTTAGATTCATAATGTTTAAAAAATTGCGCATTTTTATTTTTAATTTCATCGACTTGGACAAGACTACTTAATTTAAAAAAAATATATTTATCAGTAATTACAAAATAAATATCTCCTAGCCTCTATTTGTAAAACTAACTGGGTCAATCATAAAATAATAAATATTTGTTTTAAATCTGGCTTATATCTTCGTAATATGACAATTTTTGCTGATGGTAGTCTAAAGAACACGGAGAATGTAACCCAAATTGTAAGAAGTTAATATAAGCTAAAAATTATTAAATTAAAATTATAATTAAAAATATTTAATTAATAATTAAATTAATTAAGATATTTCTATTAATTAAAATATTTTTATTGGGTTCCCTGGGATTATTCTGAAAGAAGAATTAACTACTAGTGCAAAACTGAAGGTGAAAAATTGATGGCAACATAATTCAGTAAATAAAGGGTTAATGTGTGAGAACATTCATTGCAGATTATGCAAGAAAGTATCGAGGAGACCCCTGTAGTTGGTTAATGAAAAAATACATAAAAGCATTTCTTTTAAATCTGATAGAGTCGAATCATGCTGATGTGGTAAACTTAAAATGATCGGTGATTTTTCTTTTTTTGAATTTACTGAGCATCTTGCGAAACCTTTCAAGAATGGTAGGGAAAAAAAAAAAAAAAAAAAAAAAAAACACGAAATTTTGAAATACTTATTATTTGCGTCTTCAATAAATTAAGATTTCTTTACTGATTTTAAATTTGCATATTATTTTTCAATTAACTATCAAACTTTGAATGATTTTTAATATATTTTTCTGTTTATACTGGAGTTATTAACTACATTCACAAAATTAAATTCTCATGCTATTGTTTTAGTTTATAGTATATTTAATTAGTTTTATTTAAGTTTTTAGCTGTCTAATTAATCCTTCTCATTTTGATTAAAAATCGTAATAGCCCTTATTAGCAATATTGAAGCTAGAGTTCTAGAAAAAGAAACGTTTCGCAGCTTCGTGTATATTAAAGAAATGTTTGTCTAAATTTCACAGTCTGTTCTCATTAGTTCATTCCATTAACTCAGGATTATAAAATGAACACTGCAATAAAAAACTTCCAATTGTAAATTATTTATCTAATGTGTAGTTCCAAAAATACGAGAATTATTTTTTTCTATTTAAAAAAATTATGAAAACTTGTAAGATGTAAATGACTGGCATCAGGAATAAGATGTGGGATGTTAAGACATCCTCAGCTGTGTTGGGATTCAAATGGTGCATTAACTAATTTCATTTAGCTTCATTTCAAATGTTTATAGCAAGAAATTTTTTTTAAAAAGGAAATAATCTGCAAAATTTTTTTTTAATTTAAAATTGCTATATTCAAATTTGTAAATTTCCAAACGATGAATAAATTTTCAAATTATTCAAAATATGTTAAAATTAGGTAGACGATTATTTTCAAAACAATTTAAAGCAGATAAATTTTCAGAAGGTATTTCTTAAACTTTGGAAACGGTGTTTTTCTTGTTTTAAAACAAGGAACATGACTCTTTAATAAGACAAATATAAATATATTCAGATGAGTGTCGGTATGGGTACTTGTAATTCCACAATCAAGAAGTAAGGTTTGAAATTTTTGAAGCGTATATAACATTCGGCAAATATTTGGTATTATGATGCGCATGCATTAGAATTTAAAAGTAATAAAGCCTCCATAAACATTATAGATCAATTGTGAAATGAAACGAATCTTTATATTTTTAGATGAAAACTAGTATTTGCTGTCCGATGTAACTGTGGCAAAATACATCAGATTTGAATTGCTAATATCTACTAGGCTATAATCCGCGAACAGGTGCTGAGACAGAGCATGTTCGATTGTGTTTTTTTTAGTTTAATGTAGCTTGTCTGTGACTTAATGTAGTTTCCGTAGGCACTTTCGTACAATGATGCGAACTGACTCAGCAAAAATTTTAATTAGAGTAATACAGAAACACTTTAAGCTCCAAAGTTAATTATGGCGTCGTTGTAAAACTCTTGTAGCGTACTACTAGAACTATATTGAGGATATAAAAATAATTAAACGTGTGTAAGTGAAAACAACAGTATTAGGTCTCCTGTAATTCGTGAACATGTCGGCTATAAGCAGATAACATGAAAGGATACGGAAAAAGACAAAAATCTGCTTGAATGCTAAGCTATGGTAGAAATGAAAAGAAAATGAAACATGCAAGAATGGTCTTTCCGAAACTTTATCGCCTTTTTTTTTTAAAATAAAGATCTATTCACTTGCCCATTCTTATATATAACTGTGAATTTTGGAAAAGTCATTAAAGCAACGAATACGAGGTATTTGTTTTCCTTGTCCCACAAATGAGAATAGTGTACTTCGAAGCGCAAAAAGATAATAGATGCATGCGTGTTATTAGCGATGCATACTTGGAAACCCCGAATATGTATTTTAGTCGCATTTTTTCCGAACAACTGAAAAACAAATTTCACATAAAATTACATGTCTAGACACATGATCACATGCCAAATTCAAATTATTTAAGTCATTGCGTTGTTGAGTTAACACATTTAAATGTACATGTGAGTACATACCTTCTTCTAATAAAGAATGAAAAGAGAAATTGCAATGAACTATTTCTTTTTCTAGTGGAATTCAAGAAAGTTAAGAACTGAAACCTTTTTTGTAAACTCCTAGCTGGCGATTCCGTGCATACAAAATATTTTCACATTTTATTTTAAATACTTTGCGATTTACAGTGGCATATTTTCTCAAATATATAAAGAATTTAACCACATTTTAATTTTTTAACAAGTCCCTGTTTATTGCAGGTGTTTAGCAAGTTCATTGAAAAGGTGAGAAGAAACCTCAAAAAGGATTTAGCACGCAACGGAGAAAGCAAGGTTGTTAACCGACAATGGAACCCGTGGTCGAAAGAATGCTACACTTGATGGACAGAGATTAAATGCCAGATTATTGCAAAAGTGAGAAAAAATTGACATATATACATATTGGTCATACTTATTAAAAGTATACCATGGCCTGAGCGCCACCCTCAACAATCGATTTCCAACAGCAGTGAAGGATACGCATCAGACTTCTGACAACTTCATGTTAGCAGAAGTGGTCGCAATTTTGTCTTCTTGGGCTTATATAGATTTCACAGGAGTTTCATGCTCGAGAGTTATTGGAAATATTCACAAAAATAAATGAGATTTTATTATTAATTCTGTGTTTCGGCTCACCACATTGTTGTCGGTATTTCTAACCACACTGAGTATTCCTAGATTTGTTTGATCAGATGCATTATTAACTATTCACCTTTATCTGCTTTTAAATTACTTAAAACTTTTCGGTTAGATTATGTTGAATGTAGGTTGTGTTCACAATGTTTATAGTTAATAAACGCAAAACTATAAATTGCCTAGACGATACACGATACGGAAAATTTCACTGGCTAAAAATCTATTTCATACAACGCAAATAAGTAAAGGAATATTTTTTTAGCGACGACACGTTCAATTTTGACTTAATATATGCCTGAAGAAAAAATAATAAAATTTGTGCAATATAAAATTGAGGGTGTTTTCAAGTTTCAGATAACTAATTTCTGGGTTAATTTTATTTACATGAAACAGACTTTCGAAGCTGCATTGGAAGTGTAATATGTTATTAAATTTGTATTTTCGAAACCTAATGGGTGACGATTTGTATGTAAAATCACCTGCAATATCTTTATTTATTTACATTAATTCTAGCTTCTAAGAATGCGATGAATATAACAATATGCAATTTCCTTTCACCGCAGAAAACTGTGAATGGCCTTGAGTGCCACGAATGCTTATATTTATGTTTTAAGAGCCCCACACCTGAGATTTTTGAGTAATGTGCATTAATTGAATACTATTGGAGAAAAATAACTTAAAATATCAATTTTTGCCATGATTTTACTGAAGCAAGAATTTGATCTTTGACGATTAATCTCACTATATTTATATTCAATAAATATTTTGGCCGTCTTTTTCCCAGATGAATTAAAACTAAAATATGGCACAGAGCTACAAGATCATTCGAAAGATCACATTTAAAATTTAAGTTTTGAGTTATTGCGTCTAAATGCTTGATGCTACTAATGCAAAGATATATCGTAGCTCTTTGACAGATTTGGTTGAAAACTTCATAAGAACCTTTACTTAAAATGCTAAAACTATAAACTAGATTTGTTCTTATTAAATGTTTGTACTTGTAGCTATCGCATCCATTTTTACTCAGACAATCGATTAGACATACTTGCTCTAACTGGATTTTGTTCAAAAATTGGCAGAAATCTAAAAAGTCTGTGTTAAGCCTACATACTAAATTTCTTCTGCCTAGTTTAAATCTATTTTCGAGTCATCATGTGCACAAACAGACATAATAAATCCAAAATGTTTTTCTGACTCGGGACTATCAAGAAACATGAGAACTGTCAAAATTTCAATTTTTTTCAACTATCCTAATATTTTCTCTTCGAATTCTTCGCATTATGAAAAAAAGAAATTTAGAATAATCTACCAGAGGGATTGAAACTCTTTATTAAATGTATTTGCATATTATCAACCGCACGACACTGGTGAACAGTAGTTACGGGTGAGCATATTAGTGCGGACTTTGGCGATTAATCACTGAATTACTGTCATTGCACCAACAGGAATGGTCCCCCGAATTTCTCTCTTATATTCGCCAAATCTCTTACATATTCTCTTCTCTCCTGCTTAAAATTGTGTATATTTTATACAAATGTTTCGTGATAAATTGACAGAAATAGTTATGGATTATAGATCTTCCGCGTGAATACAGAAATTTTATTGAAAATAATGTGGAACTATATATTTTTGACGGCATTTTTTAGGGACCGATTGAAATAGTTACAATTTTAATTTAAGATCACATACTAGATTTCATTTCTTTACATTATTGTACTTATGTGCATGAAAAAATACAGACAAACAGATAGAGGACCAAACTTCGGATAGATTTGTTTCGCAGCAAGATAAGATTCTACATATTTAATGCCAAACCCGTATGTCAAATTTTAAATATCTAGCTCTTTATGCTTTATTGTTATCAAGTTTCTTGTACTTAAATTGCCAGACAAACAGTCTTCCTCTTAACCGATTTCGTTCAAAATTTGATAGAATTTTACAAATTTTATTTAAAGCTCGCGTATCGAATTACTTCGGTGTCACTCAAAGCGTTTATTTTAATATTTTTATAAGCATACACAATACTAAAAGTGTACTTTTAACTTCAGATAGGTCTAAAATGTAGATATTCGTCAAAATTTTCAGCTTGAATATTTTGATGCTGCCAATACATCATGATACTTCGTATGCGAGAAAGTGAAAAGTAATTTGAGTTCAATAGAACATCCATCTTTAAATGAATTGGTGGCTTCCAAGATATACAATTCAGTAAAAAAAGAATTTGAAAAACAGTTAAGTACTTAAAAACCTAATTTACATACATTTTTAAGTATATTAATGTTTTACGGATTTATATTGTATTTTAAATATTTTATATTCGAATATAACATTTTATGCATATTTACACATTTGACAGAAAACATATTTACTTTAGACAACACTTTTGATTTCTGGTTTACGAAATTAAAAAGATCAGAGCCCCGTTCGAAGCCCGATGCTTAATAGCTGAAATTATATACAGCATATTAAAAAATTGATTCATGAAGAAAAAAAAAATCTAACATTTCACAAAACGTATTTTTTCATAAAATATAATTATTTAAAGAAAATTATTATTTAATTATTCTCAAGTTATTTCCAGAGAAATTTAAGTATCTAAATAACTCCTTGACTTTTTTTATGGTTTAGAAAACCAAAGAGTTATAAAGAAATCGATAACCTTGTAACTAATATGCAAAATAAAAAAATATATCTGTGAAAAATACATATGCCTTTTTCAGAAATCTCTATTGAAAATAAAAGTTTTTTTAATAATTCGAAGAAGATTTAAACGACAAGATAATGATTGTAAAGTAACAAGGAAGATTGTATAGAAAAATACCAGACAACTTTAAAACAAAAATTATTATCTAGTCCTCTGTAAAGAGATGAAATTTATCTCTCGCTTTTTCCCCAAATGCTTCTGACATCATAATTTCATTACTCATCCACTAAAATAGCAGTTTTAAAGTAATCCTTTGATATATGAAAAGACTGTTACAAATTTAACAATTTATTCATAGTAATGAAAGAGAACTCTCCATTTTGAATTTTCTAATGTACGTAACTTAATTTTTTTAATAAAAAAATGATATTTTATTTAGGAGTTTGGTAGTTTTTCAAAACATCTGTTAAAGAATTATCTATGAAATATTGAATTTGTTTTTCATAATTTGATCTTGCCTTTAAAAAATTCAAGTAGGCAATGAAAATTTTTCTGAAATATCGCTATTTCTAGAAAAGATAATCAATATTTTCATACTTTGCTGCTACATACCTATGTTTCTTATATTACACGGTTTTTCAGAAAAATATTATTTCAAATTTTGATTTAAATAATTAAAAAATATGTCTTAAGGGCAAATATAAAGAGTTATTGGCTAAATGAATTTGTTTTCCGGAATAATTCAATATTATCAAAACTCACAAAATAAATGGAAATACTATACTCATTAAACATAAAAATTTTAATAAATAGGAATCAAAACCCGTTATTTTTATTTTAAAAATGAGAAGCAAGAATTTTTATTTAAATATCAATGATATATTTTTTCCCTAATTATAATGCTTTAGAAATAACTTTGATTTTCAAAAATGCATGCTAGCTAATGTAGAAAAACTATAAATTTATAAATTCTTTAAAATTGCAGTAAAATCCCATCCGGTCAAGACAGGTATGACATGCCTTGTTCGAAATCCAACAATCTATTCAAATTTCCATAAAGTACAAAAATGAAAACGAATCTTTCGTCAAACCATTTAGATTTGAAACCGATTTAAATGAAGGGAATTAATAATCGATTATAAAAGTCCTATTCAAATTACGGAAGTTCATAAAAAGCCTTGAACTGTATCATATTTGGAGCAATTAAACAGTACAATAATTATTTATGATGAAACAATATTCTACATCAGAAAATATTAACATATGTGATACATTAGTTGTTGAAACTGGAAATTTAATATAGTTTGAGAAATTTTCACAATACCTTTAAATACATTTATTTAAGAAAGGGCATATTTAATTTCATTTTTTAACACAAAAATAGTTACTTCTTCATTAATTTCTGGAAATCCTTCCGAAGGTAAATATTAAATGTAATTTTCAAGTTTATATATCTCATTTTACAAACGAGACATGGATAAATAAATTGTAATTCCAACTGTTACGGTATAAATAAGATGCCGTAAAAACAACACTGTCAGTAAGAAAGACGTTGTATAATTTTTTTGAATTTACTCAAAGAGAAGATGGGTTTTTAAAATTAAAAAATAATTCAAACCATATTCAATAAAGTTTCTATTAACATCCATGCACCTTAATAAGGGGAAATAAATATGGGTCATTTTTAAATTATCACAAAATATATATTTCAATACAAGAGATGTAAAGTGAAGGATATACCAAAAATAAAATAAACTGCCACCAATATAAGTGTTTCAAAAAAGTTCATACATTGTAACTGCTCACAAGTTTTCATAATTATGACATCACAAAACAATAGAAATCAAACATTCTAAAAAAATTCATGGAATCGCTAGCAGTCATAATTCCGCTAAATAACCACAAATGAGTACAGGAATTTAGCTGTCATGGGTTAAAGTCGGTACTATTTCGAATATATTTTCTTTTCTTTTTCAAATAATTCGTTTCTTAAAGACGGTGAAAAATCTATTTTAAATCATAAGACACGAAAAACAGGAATTGCTATTTTATAAACACTTTTCCCGACAACAAACGTAAATTACATTTTTTTCTCTTTATAAAAATCAAAGGAAAAAAAGAAGAAAAATTTAATTTTGTTTTATGTCGCGATCGTATTGATTTCTTTTATTTCCATAGTATAACAACAAAATGAGAAAATAAATATAATATTTTGTGTTTAATTTCTATCACATTTCCGTACCTTAAGAAGATTAAATTATTTGTAAAATGCAACTAATTCGAACGAACGCCGGCAGATTAAAAATTCATACAAACATTTTATTTCACTAAAACACATTCAGAAAACTTAGATATTTCTTGATAATCGCATAGTGTAATATTTGAATTTATTCTGAGATATTAAAAATATATTTTATCAATGTTTAAAAAATGATAAATTGAACATTGAATAATTTAAAAGTTCTTAAAAGATATTGATAATATATATATACAACTAAATTGCAAAAACTGTTTTTTCTTTCTCATCTTCTCGTAAATAATAACGATATCGAATTTTCTCCGAGAAACGAACTTTTAAGCTCACTAAAAAGTTCGCCAAACTTTCAAAACTAAATAAAACGCAACTTCAATCGAAAAATATCTGTTGATAAGAAAACTCCATTAATCATGGTATATCTTGCTGAAAGCTTTTAAATAGGTGTCACTTCTTACCTACGATGACAGTAGGAATTCTGGATGTCTATCAGCGATGTCGGTCCCGAAGAATTCTGCGGGAAAGAGCGCTTCCTCAAGCTCCCAGGAGGAACTCCGGAGCAGATGAAGTTTACTGAATTTGCTGCTCTTCGTTTTTATGATCGGTAGGGCTCCACCTGTTGGATAGTGAGGGAACTAACGATGATAGATTCCCCTTCGAGCGCTTTTCCGATTGGAGAAGGAGTTTTCCTGGGGAAAATCGGGAAAAATGCGTCATACAATAATAAGCCAAATCGTAGTTGACTTGTAATTTTGAGAGGAGATATATTTGCTGGATTTTTTTTCGACTTTATCGTCTTTATCAAAATCTGAGTGTCCTCGTCTAGTTTACAAGAAATCTGTGGCAGTAAAATATCTTTTCAATGATGAATTATTGGTAAAGTACTAAAATATGAATAGTCGGTTTCTATATCATAGCAATATATTGAAACAAAAATTTTCTTTTTCATCTCTTTATAATATTTTATCCATCTTTTATTTGTATTATTATTAAATTCAAGGTACAGCGTTTAATGATAATAATTAAATAATATAATGTTGTAAATAATAATTAAATAACATAATGATATAAATAATAATTAACATATTATTATTATTATTAAATGTGGGTTTATATCTGAAATAAAATTTTGTTTTATCTCGGAATATTTTACTTGTTTTGTATTATCTTATATTTTTATACTGTGTGATTAAAATGAGGTATAACTGTGTGGTCTTAAAAATGATTGAAATCAAGCATAGCCACACAATTTTTGCTCCTGTTTTCCATTTTAGCATGCTTACAAATAATGTCGATGTAATAAATAAAATTTTCATAAATATTAGGATATTTTTCTAGTATTTTTCTTACTTGAATGACGTAGTTCATGAAATATGTTCTGCGCTGTTTGTTTCATCAAAACAATATTATTACTAATTTTTCATATTTAAATAAAAATTTGAAGAAATCAAAATTTGAAGATAGTGAAGATCTGCTCATTTATGTACTATGCTGGATAAAATTAATAGCTGCAGAAATTCCCAGGTTATTTTTAATCGTAATTATGTAGACGATTATATTAATGAAATAAATAAAAATAATTTATTATTTAATATAACATGGTATATAGATATGAAATGTGCAAAATATAGTAAACTGTAAATTTTAATAATATTTCTCGTCATGATTATTAACGTATTTACTCAAAAAGGAAATAGATAGCACTTTTTCAGAGTTAACTTCGAAAATACGACTTGGTATAAACTTCCGATTCTTTTCGAATGCTTAAGTGGTAGCAGATTCCACGCTGAAAATGTTGTCATTTTCAAGCATTTAATAGATTTGGGGTTTTTTTTATCTGATTAAATTTCGCCTTCCTTTCCTATAAGTCGTCTTACAAATTCAAACATCTAAAAAATACTTCAAATGCTTAAGGATTATGAGTATTTTTTAATTTTAATTGCATGTTTCTGAAACATTTAATTTTAGCTCCGACATTTTATGAATCCTAACATCAATGCACATTTGATAAACAGGTGCAGCAATGAAACTGAAATTGTCACTTTCCACATTCAGTTCTGCCCAAAAATATTCTTAACAGAGTTAATATCAAGGCTATGGATTCGCCACTTTGTAACTTTCATATGTCAGAATTTAATTTATTATAATAATAGAATTCAAACTATTGTTATTCGTTATGCTTTGCTAAATCCATTATCATATTATCTTTCTGAAGTATCCGATATACTTTAGCAATCACGATGAATAATATTAAATAATATTTTCCAATATTTATTGGCGTTTCGTAAGGTGTTCTATTTTGTCTGTCACTAAACAAAACAGATTTGAACTTACAATCTTCAAAAACGGCAGCCCGAATTTTCATGGATCCTCCATCAAGGATTAGAGAGAATATATTCTGTTCTTTTTCTCATATTTTACTTTCAGATATCAGAACCGTCTCAACTGGACTTTTGTTCACTGTTGGGGAGAAACGTTAGAACGCACGTTAAATTTTGATTGTTTAGGTGTGATTCATTAAAATCTAAATTCGTAAAATTGTAGTCTCAATAAAACATGATATATGCCAGATAGGTCTTCTATATTTCTCAATTATTTTCGAATGATGAGGAATTCTTTTATTTTTTTCTTTTCAAGCAAGCTTATCCCTTGGAATACTGTTTTACTGTTCTTTTCGAACATATCACAAATTTGATATTTTAGCTTGGTTCCTAGATGCTCTGAAATATAGCATTTTATAAACCTGTTATTCAATAAAAATTATAGTTTGAAACAATGCAGTTTCATAGTTTATTTACTTACTTTTGACTTAACAGTTTAGTTTAGTTATATTAACATCCCGTTGTAAAGAAACACTAGGGCTATTTGGGGTCGGACCTCGTAATTTTAAACCGCGGTCAGATGACGAGGACGACACCTGAGCTGGCACCCTCCTCTCTGCACCACACCATACCAGCTGGAGGACGTTTGGCATGACGGATTTAACTTGCAACAGACGCCGTCACACAATGGTTCTTCGGTGGAATCGGGTCTCGATCCTGAAACCCTTTGGCTCACAAGCCGAGACCCTACCACCAGGCCACCGCGGCCTTTTTGACTTACCAGATGATTTTAGTAAGGAAAACAGAATAAACATCATGTATATGAGAAGATAAAACATAATTGAACTTGTAAACTGAAAGACACAAGATAAAAAATAATTTCAGATGGTCCAAACGAAAGAAAATGTTGAAAAATGTAATTTTCAATTAATACTGATGTCAAAAGTTTTACTTAATCTTTGAATATACGAGTTTTAAAATTTAAAACTCGTATATTCATATGAGATACAGTTTGCATAGCATAAAAAAAAGAAAATTAACTAATGAAAACTAATTTTCTTTTGTTATAAAATCATTTATGGAAAAAAAATCATCCCCCATCAAAAATTTCATTATCTTAGGATGTTTTTTTCAATTATTATTTGATCATTTGATATTTTTTCAAAAATAAACAAAATAATAGGCATTTATAGTGAAAATTATTGCATTTTTAATACTTTTAAATGATTTTATTTTAACGAAAACTATAAAGTTTTTGTTAAAATATTATCATTATTTCTCCAGATTATAACAGTTGTAATGCTATTCGGCAATAACTGTATTTTTTTCCAAATATCATTAGGCTATTTTGTTGAGTCATATAAAATTTAAACCGTTTGTAATGATTCTTTACAATCTAATCAAAATGAAATACGTCGATTTAAATTGCAAGTGGATTTAAAAATATTTGAATTTACAGTTTTGTTTATTGTTGAAGTTACATTACAAATTATACGCTGAGTCTGTCGCTATAATATTATAATTAAGAAAATGCCTAATTAAATGATTAATGTAGATTAGAAAAACCGTAGTTTCTATTTTTTTATCAAAACAAGATTTCATAATTCATTTATATTTTTTTCGAAAATTTGGTTGTGCAATTTTTGCTTTATTATCATATAACCCCTCATAAACATACATGTTCTGTAATTAAAGCTAATATTTCTAAGATTTTCACATATTTTTTTTGGAAGCGCATAAAAAAGTCATAAAAATATTAAATTTTAAAAGAATTAAATTTTTTCATTGATTAATTGTCTCCTGAATTTTAGATTCCGAACGTTTCGTGCTTTTATGCTGATAACTTTCAAAATATTCAAAGAAAACAATATTTAAGTTATTAAAATTTATTAAAACGTTTATAAAATAATGTGGCTTTATTATAAGTGCTGTTTTTTAACTATCATATTTTTTCCGTTCTTACCTTAAACATAAAATCTAGTTTGCATTCAAAAGTTTTCATAATTTTACTAGAAAGAGTTGTAATATAGAAAAATTATTGAAATAACTAAATATAAGTTTAAGGTTTACTTTCTCAGTGAGTGAAGGCATGGAATAAACGAATACAATAGCTAAATCCAGTTAAATAGTTATAAAATATTTGAGCAAAGATAATATTAATGTTTGTCTAAAACATCTATGTTTGTATTTAATATATCGTATTTGTATCATTGTCTTTTAATACAGTTTTATACTATAATAAATAAAATTAAGTGCTAAGTGACTGCAATTATATGATTAAAATGAGCACCAAGATAATTTGGTTATGCGGAAGTGATGGAGTTATTGGAATAATGGATATAAATTAAGTACGGATAAAAAAAAGCAATTAAATTTAATTGATGAAATTAAGGATTACAAACTTCAGAAGATTGCAAATATATTCATCATTAGAAAAAACATGCGAAATTAAACTTACATATCATATACAATAATTTATGTAGATTATATTTGACGATGTACATATGAATTAAAATTTTGTATGAATCAATAATAAATAATATTAATAATATCGTTCATAAATAATATTAATAATATCGATAAAAATACCCTATTATCGCTGCTATAAATGTTTAACAATATTTGAATGGGAAAACCTGTGTCATAAAGAATGATTGCACTCGTAATATTATTTTCCTAATTTTTCAATAATATTATTTCTCCAAAATTGAATTTGGAAAATTTTTGTTCTATTATATGGGCTTATGAACTGTACCTTTTCCCTATATCATATTTGGTTTAATAATTGGTACCATTCTATTGTATTGATTTATGGACCACTTAATTAATCTATTTGCATTCACTCTGTAGCTATTTTTCAGCATCATAAACAATTATTATGTACTAATGCACCATTATAATAATAAAAATTGTTTAAAGCACTTATTTTTTTTAAATAATCGATGTTTACAACCTTCAAATTACTATATTTCAAATAATTTTTCTTTAGGAAAAAAATATATGTGATAATTTTTTTCTGCGTGTTTTTTCATGAACTATGCTTGATACTATTTTACTTTTTTAAATATGTAAAATGTAATTCGTCGATTTGATATTTATGAATATTATTAGACGTGTCCAGTAACTTAGATATTTATAATGTAAGGAGACATTTGATAATTGAATACGGGGGCCGCGGGGACCTGGTGTTAAGGCCTCGGCTTCGGAACCGGAAGGTTTTAGGTACGAGACCAGATTTTACCAAAGAACCGTAGTGTAATCGGGCCTGGTGCACTCTAAACCGTCCGGGCCAAACGTCCTCCTGCTGGTGCAACGTGGTGTGCTCAGATGTCGTCCCCGTCATCTGTCCGGGGTTCAAAATTACGTGGTCCATCCCAAAATAGCCCTAGTGTTGCTTTAAAATGGGACGTTAAAATAACTAAACTAAACTAAAAAAATAATTGAATGTGATAATGAATTGAGATTGATTGAATGATACTAATTCGGTCATTTTTATTTAAATATAAATATGTAAATGTACAGAATAAAATACTAGTGATAAAATTTTTTTAATGAAACTTTTGTATGCCATGAAGTAAAAGTGATTCATAATTACCATTTCAGTGAAAATTTAGCAGAATGTTTCACAATATATTTATATATCGAAAATGGTAATTGAAACAAACACTGCCTTTCTGAGTATTCATTTTCCTGTAAATGCTCTCAGCTGCTACAAATAAATTTAAGTTTCTCATTAGATGTTGTTCCCCATAAGAGTCAACATATTTTTTTTATCCTTGTCGTCTAGACATGAGCATAGCAAAGAGAAAGAAAGAAAAAAACGGTAATAAAACTGCAGATTTCTGCAATCGAGGGCACTCGGAACGACTTCCCGGAATAGTGTCAGCGAATACGGTCAAGATACCTCCATGTGGATATTCCAACCAAATGCGTTACTGCCACAAGTTTGCAGTGTTTAGCACTTTTAGAACTCTTTCAGTAGGATTAACAATTCTTTTGTTACATTAGCTTCCTTGTTTAAGTTCTAGTTTTAAATCCTAAAAAATACTAGGTGCGTACAGGTTATAAGAAATTAATTTTTATTCTTTTAAAGATTTTTTAGAATAAAAAAGTTCTTTCTTATCTTTCATAAAAAAAAGGAAGAAAAAAAAGCAAAATGTAAGAAGTAATAAAGTGTATGAAATATCGCAATTACATAACAAATAAACGAACTTAAATTTCGAATATTTTCTACTGATTTAATTAGTGTAATTAAAATTTTGGTTTCGCGATTTTTGAGATAAAGTTTATAATTTTAGTTTTGTTAAACACTAAATGCGATTTCACTCTCCCCATTTATCCCTTTTGGAGTAACCTCAGAATTGGAAACCAGAATTTTCCGTTATAACAGAAGTTTCTCGCTTCCATTCGGGTAAAGGAATTGCATGGGTTCGAATTACCTCTAATAAGATAGCAGGGCATACTTTCTATGACAAGCCATGGAAAATGGCTGGTAATGGACATTGAAAATCACACACATGCACAAATCACAGCCACTATTTCAATGCAAGAGTAATCTTTCTAATCTTCTGACCAATTGTTTCAAACCCTGAATGATGCTAATATTTATTTTCGGCAATGAAAAGCAAGAATCAAAATGGATTCGCAGTTATTATTTACTGCTGTCTTCAAAAATGAAAATGCGTATTTCGGCACAAATCTTTTAAGTGAGTCAATGTAACTTCGTCACTGTATTGGCGCAAGCACGGAAAAATCTTACATTCCACATCGAAGAATATACGCAATTGGTGAATTTTATTTAGTTATAAAAAATGTGCACTACAAGTTTGAAAAGATTTCATCAAATTATTCTATTTAATAATTATTAAACTGTATAAAATTACTTATAATGAGTCAAAACTTTAAGGCCACAGAAGTTAAATTCTCAACTGTAAAATTCTAATTTTTTAAATGATTTTAAAGACGTAGTAGTATAGATAAGAAACAAATTTCTTCTAGTAATAATTACCAGTTCTGGTGACTTACCTGTAGGTTCTGAATTGCAAAATGCGTTATTTGCAGTCTTCACTATATATCATTCTATAATAAATCACACACAAATAATGTTTAAAATAATAACAACGAATGCATTCATGATACATTACTACTCTAGATGATACATTAAAATGCTTTGAAATATAAATGACACCAATTATTATTTTTATTCGGCTAATTTTTTACTACAAATTTTTCATTCACGAAATTACACAATAAACACAATTGATTTATCAAATTGCAGATGGTTCCCAATGCATTTTTTTTGTCAACAAAAATAGGAAGAGGAAAGAGAAATGCATTTTAGAAACATTAAAAGGGCATTACCATCCTAACTGTGGGAGATCTATCCAAAGAATCATTTGCGTCTCTTCAACCTGAATCTCGGTATCTTATCGATTCAGTTTCAGGACATGCTTTCCCACTTATTCTAGGTATATTCCAGAAAATAGTTCCCAGAAAAAATAAGAAACTATGAAAAATGAGTAAATAAAATGAAAGGGCAAAAAATGTGCGGCATTCAAATATTGAAAATACAGCCTTGTATCCGCACATCTATACATAAGAGATACATAATTCATAGATAGATCTATAAGTTAAATTCATTTTGAAATGTTTTGAAAAACAATTGGATTGACAAAGTAATCATGTATATAATTAATAAATCAATTACAAAAGTTAAAAAAATCATAGTCTGCACATTTAATGTGTCATTAGGGGAACGAGACAATAAAGACTCCATAAAAGTAATAGTCTTCTTAAAATTGCAACACAATGCCCAAATATGGAATTATGGAATCTGGATTATATATCCTCTTTTTGTTTCTACTGGACTCCTCTTTTTTTATTTTTTCCAAATTTTTTCTCATCATTTTGCAAGTTTCTTCTCTTCTATGGATTAGTATA
>JAPMOR010108625.1:355524-375551 GCA_026543865.1 Argiope aurantia | reverse complement strand
GCTACCTTTCTGGATTTAAAAATCGAAATTGATAATGATAAAACAATAGTTGGTATATACGATAAAAGGGACGAATTCAACTTCAAAATAACAAAACTATGTAACTACCATTCCAATCTAAACTCTAAAATCTTTAAAAATCTAATTTTCTCACAAGTTAACAGGATCAAAAAGGTTTGCAATAATAAAAACTCCTATATTGAAGCATCAAACCACCTCATTAATAATTTAATTAAAAATGAATTTCCCAAAAATTACTGTAATGTCAATTTTTTAATTAAACAAGGTATGGTTTGGGATTAATCCTTTGGCTTAAATAAAAAATAGAACTTTCCTTGCATATTTTATCACTCAATAGGTGGCGCTGCGAGCTTACAATTTTTACCTAAATTGCCGTTAGCTTTGTTTTTAATGGGCGGGAATCACAATCGATAGCTTGGAATTTTCTGGACTGTTGGAAGGTATGTTTGCCTTTTCATTATGTTTTTTTCCTTTTCGTTATTTCTTGTGTGTTTAATTTGTCTGTTTATGTTATTTTGGTGTTTTTTGTTATTGTATTTTTACTTATTAGTGGTTTTTCTTCTAATTGGTTGTTGTATATTTTCCTTTCTGTTAAAATGGTATATCTCTTAGGCCTAATTTCAGGGGATTTTCGGGTCACGAAGGAATCATTATTAGACGTTATGTCTGAATTTCCTTAACAGAAAAAATCCCTTTTTTGAATCCCTGCCTGAGGGTGACCCTTGAAAAAGTCTTCAGGCCGGATTCTTCCTTTTTTAATCTTTTTTTAATATTTTTATTTGGTTTATTTGTTTTTTCATTTAACTTAATTTTTATACTTTTGTATATATATATATATATATATATATATATATATAAATATATATATATATATATCTTTATGGAAAAACGAAAAATATTAGTACATGTCTTTAAAAAAACGTTTTCAGACATTTCAATGAAAATCACATCACAAACACAAAGAATAATCAAAATTTTCTATATTCATAATCAACAAACTTTTAGTGGCGAACACATTTGCCAAACTTTTGAAGTCTACTAAAGGATTGATAGCTACAAGTAGTCATATTTCTAGTGAATTAACTAAACGAAAACATACCATTCTGAGAGAAATGAATACAAAATATCACTATAATATAACTTCACTAGTAATAACATACAAACTGTGTATCACTTTGAACTAATCTAATCATAACTACTCTAATCCGTTAATCACATTCTTAAAGTATCTACAAATGTTCGCTATTGATACGACTTTTTGCTTGGAAAACTTTGAAGCCTAGTACAGATTTTAAGCAAAATTAAACTTTATAAATTTAATGCTGTTATCATGCAAATGATGTTTTGTTAATTTGTATATTATTGAATCCGTCTTATATAAGTTCCGTATGTATAACTTTAATCTTTTCCCTAATTCACTAGAAAATAACTCATTTTACTAGACACCGTTGAAATTCTATGTTTTTTTCAAAAGTTGTTTTTCTTGATTTCTTGAAGAACCCAATTACCTCTAAAAGTTTGAGGGCTTTAACTTATTTGTAGAAAAACTTGTTTAAGTAGACGTTAATATTTTTGTAATACTTTTAGAATAAAAATAATACCGTGAAACTAAAAAATTACTAATTTAAACTTGCATTCGGAATTACAGTTATTTCAATATTTGATATGGATTTTCCTTCAGAAACATCTAAACTAAATGAATATTTGATTAAGAAATTATTATTTGCGACAGAAGGTAGATTTAATGATGGCTTTCTATGTTATTTTCAAAAAAAAATATTTTTTCATCAAACACACATTTATTTATTATGTACCCAAATATATTTAAATATAATACAAAAATATATTAATGTGTATGACAGAGGTTTTAAAAGAAGAAATGAGGTTTTTTCCATCTCTTTAAAGTTTGGAATATTATTTATGCCACAATTATAATGCACAATAAATTTCCTCGTTTGTTAATATGTCTGTCACATGCACATGACGCAAGTCCACATTAAAATAAGATAAAATATGATAAATGTGTCTGAAATATCTCCTTATTAAGAATTTTTAATCAACGAAAGTGTTTCAAGAAAAATAAAAAAAAATTTTCATTAATTACTTCATTTTAACTTCTAACATTCGGAAATTGCTTACTCCCCCATATCTGAAATGTACGAACTTCTTAAATTGATCACGTGATGTTTCTAAGTGATGTTTCTTCTTTTTAAATCATAACATTTATATGAAGGCAGTATAAAAAGTTTTTAAATAAAGCAAAACTAAATTTCATTTTAATTTTCAAAATATCATCATATGCTTCTAACAAAACGGTCTTTATTGTTTGATGGTCAAGCAGTTAAAACACTATTAAAAAGTTACGAAGAATTTAGATATTATTTATGTTTTTATTTCCTCACTACATGTTTCTTTCCTTTAAAGAAGTGTATTGAACGCATTATTTTAAAAATATTATCTTACTTCTTTCCTAAAAAACTGAATTATAGCAGACTTACAGAAAATTTCAAAGGATTATTTTCTTTTAACCATATCTCTATATTTTCTCATTTTTTTAAAATATACATTTATTTTTTTTGCATAAAGACTCACTGTTGTCTGAAAATGTTTTAAGTAATATTTTCCTTACAATTCATATTTTATGTAGAATGGATTTAAATTAAATGCATATGCTATTTAATGAAAGCTAGAACAATTTTTTGATATAATTACATACGAAAATTTCATCTAATTCCTCTTTTATATTTTTATTCTAATTATGATATTTATTTGTAATATTATAAAATAATATAAAACAAGATAAATATAAACAATAATATAAAACAAAATAAATACAAACAATAATATAAAACAAGTTAATATAAAATAAATAATCTATACTTATAATAAAGCTCACTGTGTGTGTGTGTGTATGTAGGCGCTCTACAGTCCAGACCATTCCACCTACAGCTACCAAATTTGGCACGTGTATACCTTGGAGGCCAGGAATGTGCACCTGGGGGTTATTTTTTCGAATTTTTAAAAAGAATTTTATTTATTTAAAAATTAAGCGAAATTTTGACGTGTTTCTGCTATAACTTCCGAAAATATTACCGCACAAAAAAGATTTTTACATGAAGTTAAAGATCAAACATTTATCTTTTAAATGATGCTAATGTTTTAATCTTAAAATTAAATTTCTATTTTTAATGAATTTTTAAATAAATATTTTAACTATGTTTTTCAATAATTTTTTTCGTAAAAAATAAAAATTAAAATTAAGCACGTTTCGCATTCATGGGAAAAAATTAGCTTTTTTCAAAGTGTTGCCATCACATTGGTTAAAGCTCCATTTAAAAATAAATGAAATCTTTTTGGAAAGGAAATCTGCAAAAATATAATTTTCGGCACGTGTCTGTAGGAAAGGAAAAAAATATGAAATATTATTTTTTCAAAAAAATAAATTCAAGATACATTATTTTATGATCTTTTACACTCTCTATACAGGGTGTTTATTTAGTCCTGGACCCATTTTGATGTTTAATGACTCATAAAATAATGAAGATGTAAACAAACTTATGGCATTTATTGATGGAATAAATCATATATTTTCCTTTTCAGGTTTGAATATTTTTCCTTTTGTAAATATCGTCTGCGCGTGTGGTAAATTTCAGATAATTTCATTTTCCAGTCTAAATATCTGTACTTATCTAAATATCGTCTGCTTATTAATTGCATTTTTCTCTCTTTTGTTTTTGGTAACTATTTAAATTTTATGTTTACTTTTGATGTGTTTGTTCTATGTAGTATTTTTGTATGCGATGTTTTATTCGAGCGAATATTAAGGAGAATGCATACACCACAAGAGAAAGCACAGATTTTATGGTGGTTCATAGAAACGAAATCGATAGTGCAAGCACAGAGAAATTTCAGAAGAATTTACCAAAAACATCCTCCATCCAAAAAGAGCATCTTGCGGTGGAAAAAGAATTTTCTAGAAATTGGAAGTATCGCAGATAAGAAACGTTGTTAATTTCCAATCAACTAAATCAATCACTTAAACTGACTGATTTATGAAAATTTGTCTATCACTATTCAATAAAAAAAGGAAAATTTTAGATTTTCCATCGATCGCTTGAAAGAAAATACGCCAATAAGCGCGCAGGTTTCTCAAGATTAATTGGCCTAAGATTATGAAAATGTTGAGTTTTTCTAAATTTTTACATTTAAAACTTCATAAATAAGTCTTAGTTGATCGTGGAAAATAGAAACATTCATTCATTTATTTAAAATGTGGTGTGTCCAGAATATTTCTCAGAATATGATACCTCACTGCATTAAATTTAGACTTCATAATTTTTGAAATATATTTATAGGCCGGAACAAAATATTATTTTTGATTTCATTTCAATCCTTTTGAAAGCAAAACTAAAACTGAATTTTATGCTGAATCTGAGAAATTTTTGTTGAATTATTCTTTGAGATATTACATAAATGATGAAAAATATTTTGTAGTTAACATAAGACTTAAATACCGAGCTATTCTGTTTGCAATACTCACATTCAATAATAATAATAATTAATAAATAACAATAAAGATGATAAATAAAATAAAACGCTTTGTTTTATTAAAAAAATATCTTTATATTAATTGCAATTTCATCATTTCCACTTTAAATTAAATTTGAAGTTTTACCGGAAATGACAACAAATTAGCAAAATATAGACAGTAAATTGAACGAAACTATCTAAGTAACAGTATAAGTTTGGTATGACTATCAAAATTTGAAGATTAAAAATGTTTTATTTGAGAATCTATTAAGATATAAGTTACTTAAAATATTTAATTGAAAATTGTTGCGAGCGGTAATACTTTTGAACCGGTTGGTCGCCAAAATCGGCTAGTATAAAATAAAATTCCACAAATTAATTAAATTAAGAACATTCTCAAATATCATCGACATGCAACTAAAATTGACCAAGTAAAAAAAAAAAAGAAATGTGAATATGCTGTTGCTATTTTATTCGTTTTCTATATCATCTATCCTAGAGAAAAAGAGTTTCATATCAATAAAAGCCTATTTCTAAATGTATGTATTTTATTCTGACAATTATTTGAATGAGCGAATTTTCTTTTTACAGACATTACATTTTAAAATATATGCAAAGTTATTTTCATTAGAATTATTTAATTTTATACCTGCCTATTGCTGATGTACTACATTAGAGTTTAAATATATGTGGTTAAATATTTTTCCTCATCTTATTTGCCTTTCATTTGATGTCAACAAACTTTTTCAACATTAGTTAATTAACCGACTTTTAAAGAAACTCTAAGCTCTATAAAATGGGAAACTAGAATTTGTTATTCGAACTAATGACTAACTGTTTTTACTTTCTTTTTCTTCCTTGATTTTTAGCTGTACATAGATTAGTCTGAGGAGACCTTCTAATTTTAAAGGAGGATTTAATGAAACTACCAACGCCGGTGCAAAAGTTTTACGAAACAAGAAAACAGAGAGAGATATTGCAGACAAATGTATTCAGTAATTATACTATCGAACACTATATAAATTATTCTTAATAGGAGCATAAAATGGCTTCATTGATAATAAACTATAAAATTAATTGGAAGTATTTCTTAGATATATATAAATCATACTTATATTTCAAAAATGTTAAACTGATATTTCTTTGCTTCATCTTTTATTATACTTTCACGTATATGAAATATAGAGAAAGCATTAAAATAGTAAAAGAAATCGACCTCGACATCCAAACAAATCTCCACGATTTAGACAACAATGAGTTCAAAAAATACATTTTTGACAATATGCCTGTCTGTAGAAAGAATAACTCTAAAAACGCTTTGAGCAAGATGTATGAAATTTAGAATACTATTTTAATCCCAAATTTGTATTTTTTTATCAGATTTTCATCAGTTTCGTCAGTTGTAAATATATATCTTTAGTTGTTCGAAAATAATTCAAAAATACCGAAAATCAGGTCTAAGTCAATAATTCCAAAAAGACAAGAAATGCAAAACTATTAAGAGCAAATGTAATTGATATAAGCCTATAGCAGTTGCTTCAGTTACGATCAATTAACCTTTATTTCTACAGAAGCTTCGAAAGAAATTATTTCGAAAATTTCATCGCCTTAAATTTGAACAGTTTACTTTTTTAATGAAGCCTATTTCATTTGTGTGCAATTTCTTAAAATTGTTATTGATTCTTTAGAAAATTTAACGCATATGATTTCGAAATGACACAATTGTCACAAGACAGCGTTTACTCTTTGAACTACTTTACTACTACTATTTTATTTTATTTTATTATTTTTTTCATATCTTTTGACACGAATGAAATGAAATAGTGATATAGCGTTGCCTATAAAGCAAATATAGGTGAATCGCTCAGAAGATGGCAAGAAAACTAAAGCTTTTTCAAGCAAATAAAGAGACACCAGAGAGACCAATTCAGAGACACCAGAGGACTTAGGCTTAAAGAAATAAACAAAATCGTTCCAGCCTTTTAAAGTAACTTTTGCCAAAAATTATCTCAGAAAATATATTTGCACACATTCTTAAAATTCAAAGTTTTACTTTTTTAATGATACCATTTCTTTTACGCACCATTTGTTTTATTCAATGCTATTTTTTTTATTTGCTCTGAAAGTAGCGTTTCTGAAGTAAGAGAATTTAAGGACTCCCTTCCTAAGCAGCGTTAAAAATTTGAATTACTCTATCATTATTTTTCTATCGTTAATTTCTTTTTTCTATTAATATCTGCTGACAATGTTTTATGTTTGTTTTAAAATAGTTATAAGATTTCCAAAAGAAAACATAAGTGAATTGTCTAAATTCAAATGAAAGCTTCTTAAGTAAATCTTTTTTTCAGAAAATAAAACATATTTTTTTTATTATTATTGATCAACAAGAACAAATATAAGTAATTGATAAATAACATGGGCAAATTTATCAAAGAAACTTTTAGAAGCCGAACCGTTTAACAATTTGTATTAAAAAGCTATTAATTTAATTAATTTTCTTTCAGTTCTTTTTACTAATGGAAAATTAACTTTTTAGTTAAATGTCTCGCAAAATGTCCTTTGATATCTAATATTCAGCATTTGTGAACAAAATTGGCTGTTCTAACTTAAAAACTATTTCAAAATTTTGGATAAATTCATCAACCAGTAATTTTTAAAATCTTCTGCTCAACTAATATTTTAATTTTAATTTTAAAAAACATTTCATGTTGAAAAGTGATTTTGTTACTTTAGTACAGCAAATTTACAGATGTAGTACTATTTTTGCAGTATTATGATTGACTCCTACTGACGATAAAATAATCATAATATTTTAATTAGGAAAGGAATTTTTATTTAAAAAGTAGTTTCAATGAGCAGGATATATTACCTGGAAGCGGTGGTTATATCATTTAGTCATTAATAAAGAAGAGAAAATTACTGCAATCTTAGTCATAAGCAAGAATCATAAAAAACTATGTTGCTTACTAGAATTGAGAAATACATTTACTTTTAAAAAAGTTAAAATAGTTTTCATTTGCTCTTTTTACAAAACATTTTAGTGCAATGTTTTTATTATTTAACTAAGAAATTTATATATGTATCCGAAATAATAAATAAAAATTGGTTCCATTTTACTTAAATGCCATTTTTCTCTTTCAAAAAATCTATTTGCGATGAGCTAAGTGCTATATAAACTTAATAATTCTCCCCTGCTTCATGCTTAATATTCAGTAATATATTGATAATAAATATCATCTTCCTACATTTTTTCTCATCCTTCGATTTGCAGATATTTGATTTTTTTTTTGAAAATTTAAATAATGTTAACACTTTTTCTTGTTGTATTTAATATAAATTAATGAGTAAACAATGGCTGAAATTTAGATTTATGTAAAGCAATCGATAATAAAATTATTTAGTTTGGTTTATTTGTTATTTTAGAAGAAAGGGAAAATATTTATTTGCATTAAAGAAACCTGTTCGTTTCCTCATGCATTTAATTCCAGAAACAAAAAAAATGATCGACTATAATTTCTTGCCGAATCTATTATAAACAGCTGAGATGACGATGTGTGATTCTCATTATTCATTAGAGAAATGAATATTGTTAATATTCATTTCTCTAATGAATATTGGGAATGAATATTGGCAGTTATCCTTCGACTCACTAATTTAGCGGAAATAAAAAAAAGTGTACACTCGTAGAAGACTTCTCTATCTTTAAAATATCTATATAACTCTCAAATAATCATGTACCACTTCAAAATTTACACTGATTGTAGCAAAATCGGATCAGTCTTAGATTGAATCATAATGTTTGTATTTGCTTTATTTAACGACGATACTTTAAAGTACCAGCTGATATTTTCACATTATGACTATTTTTTCTAATAATATTTGAAAGGAAGATCTATTTCGAATACAGGATCGATACAGGAAGATCTATTTTGAATCGAAAGCAGTAGATTTCAATTAAAAAATTAATTATAAAATATTTTTATTGCTAATTATTTAAATTATTTTAATTTATTAAAAAAGTGTTGTTCTTCTTTGAATGGGTTTATTCTGTACCAAAAGTTAACTAATGTTTCAAAAATAAATTTAAAAAAATTGATGGTAAAATAATTCGGTAAATAATAGATTAAATGTGGTGAAATAACAGAAAAATTCCAAGAAAAGAGAAACATGGTTTGAGAGAGGGTTTTGTTTAATAACCAGTTTCGAAGCATTAATAAAATGACAGCATACATGATCCTCATTTGTTTGCGAATCAAACATTCAAATTCTCAAAATACAGTTTGTAACACAAATCTGAGAAACAATAGAAGAATACTAAGAAAGGTGATTATCCCAACATTTATCTGCTTGTGTTATAAATGCAGGGCGTAATTCATTATGTGTCAGAATTACTTTAAAAAAGAGTAATTTATCTCGAAGCAAACTTCTCTTTTTTACTGCATTTATTACAAACATATATTATTTAGGATTTGTTACAAGTTTTCTTTATCACCTTATACTTTCCATCTAGTGAAAGAATAAGGGATTCAAAACCCAATCTACAACTACGAATTTGGCTTATAAAGCATAAAGATGAATCAATTGTATTCTTGTTCGAATCTTTCTTCCACATAGAATTTATTGCAGAGGAACTAGCTGACTGTCTGGGAACTCTAAGAACTCTTCCCACGGAAATTCTTATCGTTTTTCTTGCAGGAAATTGTAGATTCCAAATCATTGGACAATCGATTCTCCATGGAATGGTATTCAGAACGATTTCGATCATCCGAAAATTTTGGCGACATGATTTGAAATCGACTGCCCGCATCTAAATAACTAGTCTAGTAATTATTAAAATTGTTTTACATTTTTCGAATGCCATAAAATGTCACTAAAAATACAATTAAGAGAAATACTTTTCGCTTTACGATTTTTATTAGGGCCCCAATTTGAAAACTCTTTTTTTTTCTCCAATATTCAAACATATTTTTGCTCATTTTTTTTTTTCACAACCGATATTTGCCACAATTAATGCATTTGATTTTATTATTAAAATATTTCACAGTATTCCAAAATATGCTAAAATTGTATCACACACATAAATTGATATGAAAGATAGAAATCCCTTAACTTAAGTTATTTTGTGAAATTTTTTTCAGTTAGCTGTACCGTTAAGATACCATACTTTTACAGATGCCAGCCTTTAAAAACTTTTCAAAATGCTAAGCAATGTAACTGCAGATGTCGCCATGTATATTATTTAGCCTCTTTGTTCGGTATTTTTTCTCTGTTTAAGAATTCTAGATGACTTTAAGCTTTGAACTTTATTATTTCTATATCCTCGCATCCAGAATCTTTAGAAATAAGTCAAATTACTAAGTAACATAAGTAAGCAGAAAATTCTATTTCTTCGTTGCATTACTGAAGATACTAATTATTTGACGATAAGAAACTAATAACCATAAATCCACATGTGATGATAGATGCATTAAAATAATAAAACCCACCACCTATTCCCTTCCAAACATATCTTAAATGTGTAATCGGTAAAATCATTTTAAGCCCTTCAAATTCAACATGTCCTCTCGTATAGCCATGAAAGTAATTGTATTGTTACAAACCTGCAATTCGGCTTCCCAGCATAGTTTGTTCCATCAATAGAAAGAAAGTTTTACAGTCATCTGAATGGGACTAGCGCGTCGGAGGTCCCAGAGTTTGGCGACAAACTTGGCGACCATTTGGCGACGAATTTGGCGACTTTGACGCCAAAATAGATAATATCCGAAACTTCGAGAATTTTCCCGATCCGTCCAGTAGGAACCGAGATACGCCTCGAACGTTCCTGATTGGTTGAGAGGCTTCTAGCCCCGCCTCCTGAGACCTATAAAAGGGTCCACAGCTGCCAGATCAGTAAAGTAAAGTCCGAAGACCGAGTGGACGGAGTGGTCGAAGAAGAATAAGCGAGACGACGAAGCCAGTAGTCGAGACGACGGAGTAGTCCGAGTTCGAGAGCAGCGGAGTCGAGTCGACGAAGTCAAGTCAGTAAGCCGAGCCAGAGTCGGAGAAGTAGAAGACGGAGGAGTCGTAAGCGACGGTGAGCAGCGACGGAGTCAAGCTCGTGCTGAACTGAACTGTGCGCTACTGTCTGCAGTAGATTCTGGTTGTATGCTGCTGTGTGTGCTGTTGTATGCTACACGTTTCGGGTGAAGATAATCGTCTTCTGTGCTGTATATAGTTATCGCTTTTGTGCTGTCCTGTGTGTCTTCGTGTAAATAAACGTCGTGGTTTTTATTCTACTTCTGCCTGCTAATTGAGCGTTCTACACACCATATCACTTCCACTATCCAAACGAACCCCGGCAGAAATTTCGTAACATTTGGTGTCAGAAGTGGGATAGTGGTCAACAGTGTATGGTGCTGACGAGATCCCAAGCAAAAATGGCTGATAGCTGTAATGGTGAGTTACTGGCTCTGTTGGTTGAGATGAAGAAATCTATGGAAGCTGGACAAAAGAAACTTTTGAAAGAGATGGAAGCTGGACAAGAGAAACTTTTGCGAAAAATGAAAGCCTTTACGGAGGAAATGATAGCCTTTACGGAAGAAATGAAGAGTGAATCAAAGAAAGGCGTTGAAGAAGTTAAAGTTAACAAAACTGAAGACATCCAAGTCATCACAGAAGAAATTGAAGGAAGCAGCGAGAGACAAGTGGAAGAAAAGACTGAAGATCAAATGGAGACTGGTGTCACTGAAATGGAACTTAGCCATCCAGAGGATGAGCCGAGGTTTAATGAGGAGAGGAGCGAACAGGGAGAATGTCAAACAATTGCGGAACTGAAACGGTCTTCTCCGAATGAGACCCCTGAAGTGGAACCGGAAGTGCAGGCGCTTGGGGATGGAGAAGATGGACTTCCTTCCGACGGGTCTGTTGGTGATGACCCGTGCTCGATGCCTATGGATGCAAGAGTTGATGCGACCCTGTTTGGATTGGATTCGTCCCAAAGATTAAAGGAACTACCTCTCAACAAGCCTCTTGATATCTCCTGGCATAGTGACACGGAAGAAGACTACGTGGCTGGAATCGCTGATCCCTGTAGTCACGGTCTCAACTTCCTTCAAGAATTCATCTTTGCAGTGGATCTACATGGAAGTGTCTTGCACATAGGAGCTGATGAATCTGCTGTGTATCCGGTCAAGTTGTGTTGTAGCAGAAGAGCCCTTCCCGTAAAGGCAGATATACTCTTCAGACGATCCAGTGTGGAGAGTTGCGGACAATTCTCGAGTGTCGAGAACAGACTGGGAAGAGGTGGACGTATTCCCGTGAAAGCTTTGGTGACGAAGGTGAATACCTGGCTTTCAAGTGGACTTCAGAAAGCACCGTTGGATCATCCTGATACACGGCTGGTTCGATGGAAGAAGTTCAAAGTGACCAACCGAAAAGCCTGGCAAGAATTCATTCCTGAGGTCTCTACCACGATCCAGCGTTTGGCTCCATGGGACATCCTGCATTTTAAGGAGCGGAATCAAGTCTGGATGTACAATCCGAAACGACGAAGAGGTCCGGGTCAAAAGCATTCAGAAGGTTTGGATAGATCTTCCGTCGCCGCCAAATTAGTAAATGATGTCATCTTCGGAAGTCGCCTAAGCATCATCATCATAACATCATACGGAAGCCTACGTCAGCTGTTGGAATGAAGTAGGAAAGCCGGGACGTCAGTCCTTGAAGAGGGGAGCAATGTTACAAACCTGCAATTCGGCTTCCCAGCATAGTTTGTTCCATCAATAGAAAGAAAGTTTTACAGTCATCTGAATGGGACTAGCGCGTCAGAGGTCCCAGAGCTTGGCGACAAACTTGGCGACCATTTGGCGACTTGGCGACGAATTTCGCGACTTTGGCGCCAAAATAGATAATACCCGAAACTTCGAGAATTTTCCCGATCCGTCCAGTAGGAACCGAGATACGCCTCGAACGTTCCTGATTGGTTGAGAGGCTTCTTGCCCCGCCTCCTGAGACCTATAAAAGGGGGCTGCAGCTGCCAGAGACGACGAAGCCAGTAGTCCGAGTTCGAAGGTAGAAGGCAGTAGGAGTTCGAAAGTCGGAGAAGTCTGAAGACGGAGCGGAGGAGTCGTAAGCGACGGTGAGCAGCGACTGAGTCAAGCTCGTGCTGAACTGAGCTGTGCGCTACTGTCTTCAGTAGATTCTGGTTGTATGCTGCTGTGTATGCTGTTGTATGCTACACGTCTCGGGTGAAGATACTCGTCTTCTGTGCTGTATATAGTTGTCGTTTTTGTGCTGTCCTGTGTGTCTTCGTGTAAATAAACGTCGTGGTTTTTATTCTATTTCTGCCTGCTAATTGAGCGTTCTACACACCATATCACTTCCATTATCCAAACGAACCCCGGTAAAAAAAATTTCGTAACAGTATCTATAGTAAAGTGAGTATGCTGAATTTATTGAGATAAGTTACAGGACCCCCAAGCGGCGAAATGAAAGTCGGACAAAAAGTCCAATTAGAAAAATGCTTATCATGATTAGCTTATCATGATAAAATTCAGAAAAATGTTCAATCGCGTTATCCGTAAAAATGCCGAAACTATTTGCAATAAATATTCTGAGTTGTGATTTAAAAAAAGAGGTAAATCCTAAAATTGAAAAAAGTATATATATTCTCCTGTAACATAATACAGTTTATTCGAGTTAAACAAATGATGAAGTAAAATTAAAGAAATGAAAAAAGTAGGCTTAATATTTAAAAAAAAAAATCTGTAAAATGCACTTGGAGGATGTGGGAATGTGGAGATACATTTTTTTTTAATTTTTGGAAGCCCATTTCAAATATATCCTACAATTTTATAGATTACTTTGTACTTTCTGTATTTTTATTATAGTATAGCATACATTTTTCTAAGTCGATTTTTTTATATATAAACTTTAATTCTTAAGTTATATTTTTGTTACTTTCTAATTGCGTCGATAGAGCATCGGCGAAACATACATAAATGCGCGTTACTTCCTTAGCTATACAAGACGTCGTTTTGAACTTCAGCTTATTTGTTCTTTTCAGAAATGAATAGCCCTGTAAAATTGATTAAATTAAAAAAAAACACTAATTATACTTTCAAATAATATCTCTGTGATGGGACTTTAACCTATTATTTATATACATTAAAGGAAAATAGCTTCATTCAGTCTACATAATCTTGCTTACAATTATAAAGAATAATGTACAATAATAAAGAAGTGATTTTAATAAAAAGTAGTAAATTTTGAAAATTCTTTATTTTATTATTCTTTATTTATTACGCTCCGGTTGAAATAGGGAAAAGAAGTTACAAATAAGTTAATAGTGTGGACAGCCCAATTGTTCAGAATCAGTTAGTATGCATAAGTTCGAATTGCATTTTTTTTTTTTTTTTGAAAATGTGAAGTAAGAAAGCAGATATGGGTCTAAGTACAGAAATTTATTGAATATTAATTACTGAAAGTTTGTGTTTGCTCTCAGGTTACAAGAAGAGGTAACATTTTTATTCTCTGCTAACCTCAAGCTGAAAGATAAATGTGTTTATTTCTTTTCTTTCCTTTTTTATCTGGATTTTTGTGAATGACATTTGGATATTAAATAGATAAAAATATTCTAATATTATTTTAATAAATATATTTTGATAAAAAGTGATCAAATGTTTCATTTCTGATGATTTAGTATTTAATACATTTATAGATATTCTGTTCTAACACGTAATATATTTATGAAGACATGCAAAACATAAAATCCCTTTGTGACTCTACTTCAAAATGCATTTGAAATTGGATTTTAACATTCGCTAAACTTAAAAGATAAAATATTAACTGTTAAAATACGCTATTCCGTATATTGTAAGCATATACTGTATCCTCTAAATGGATATCTTCAAACATATTGAGTTTTTAATAATAATAATGCATAAATAAGTCTGAAAAACATTTACATATCACTGGCTAAGAAGAAATGCGGTACTTTATAACTGTATTTTCGTCTGATTACTTAGACTCAATTTATCAAAGATACCTTCAAAAGAAATCATTCGAATATTTTTAAAAACTTTTTGTAAAACGACTGATGATATTTAATATATAAAATTCTCTTCGGCTTAATGTGTCATTATCTTATACTGAAACATAGCTGTCGTATGAAATTTTGCAGCAAACTGAAATGTATATGCAATCACATACTTCAGCTTATAATAACACGTTTTAAAAAGTGCTTGAACAAAACAGTGGAATAATTATAATTATAGAAAAAATAAGAGTTCAAAATAAGATTAATCATAATGTTAAAACATAAGGAACAATTTGAAATTTGTGACAAAAGTATCTGGCTACTTTCATTTTTTTTAAAATTTATTAACTTCCTAAAAATTCTAATTCTGAATGCATTCAATAAATTTTTAATTAACAAACTCGGATAACAACTGTAAAATTTATATTAATAATCCAGAAAATGTTTAAAAAGGAAAGTGCTTTAAAAGACACATATATAATAAAGAATTTAAAGTATTTAAAATTTGAAATCTTGTTACACATGACGGAGAAGCTATGCAAAATCAAAAAAAGTGCATGAAGTTTTAATAATCTGTGCCTTAAACACCCTATCAATTGCTTTTTTTTAATATATTGAAAAAGTTACAACTATTTTTGTTGTTTTTATTACTTGAATTATATTTTACTAAACTTTAATATTTCATTAGAGCTAGCACACTAATGTTGGGAATTGCTATAAGCATGCATAAAACTTTTGATTACCAAGTCGAATTTCGAATAGTGTACTGTTCGTAGATAATCAGAGCAAGCTTAGTAAAAAGGAATAGTTTAAAAAAACTGTAATAAATTATGAATAATATGTAAGTGTTTGCTGTTTAAGAAGTTTAAATTCCACTTCATTTCCTTAATCTACTTAAATTTATACATGATTTTCACTGATAATGTTCAGTACGTATAACTATTTATTAGTAAAATAATAAAAGTTTAAGGTCGGTGCTCAATAAGTAGCTCATTACAAATAATCGAAATTATATAAAGAATTTTTATTTTGCTGCATTTTTGAATATCACATTAATTTTTTTTCTAAAGTGGCGCATTAAAATGCAGCTAATGTTGTTTAAAACACATAATTTACTATGCAGTGTAATGTGATTGGGATCCAGTGAAGACACCTATGTCCAATTACCAGATGTAGGACTAAACGTTTGACGCAGTTGCAAAGTAGAGAGTCTATTAAAACTATTTTTCATAGCAATTTCTATTAAACTGCAAATTAATTTTATATTGAATTTTTTTAAATAATTATTTAATTTTAACTAATCTTCTTACCCAAATATTTTCATTTGGATATTTGTGGCCTTAAATAAAGCCTTAAAGATTATATAAGCGTCCCAAACAATGAATTAGACAAGATAATGAAATATATATAAAAATTGCTTTGGAATCCAAGCTTTAGTATTATCAAAAGAGATTTCAATGTATAAAATCATGGAAAATAAAAATCAATTAACGTACTAATGAAAAATAACAATTAATAAAAAAATGAAAAAAACTGTTAAAAATCTACTTTTTGTCTATTAAATATTTAGTCACTTATGAAAGGAATATTTATATATATTGAATTTGATAAAACTGAAAAAACAACTCATTTTAAAATTTTACAGAGAAAAATGCACTCATATATTCTATAATCATTTATCTCTTAGAAGGATGAAAAAAAAAGTTTCACTGATTTCAGTTTTTTACGAAAGAGGTATTTTTAGATAAGAAAAATCCAAAGAAAATAATTTAAAAGAAATATAACATTTCCCCTTAAGACTACAGTATTTATATCTGACATATTTTAAAAAGAGATATAAAAAAGTGAAATTTCTCGCTCGTGACAAAACTGGATTTACTGGCTATTTATCAAACAAAAAAAATGGCTGAAACAGTAGAAAATTTCGGAAATTGTAGATATTACTAAAATTTGTAGTTGAAATGTTCTTAGACATTTTCTTCATTTTAAATAAATGAATGATAAAAAATATCATGTGAATAGCATAATTGTTTTTGTTATTTTGATTTGTCATAATTATCATTGAATTTTCACAAGAGTGATGTGAATTACAATCGTCTCAAATGATGTCAATAACAATCAACTCGAATGAAGTGGATAACAATAATCTATACTTATAATAAAGCTCAATGTGTGTGTGTGTGTGTTGGCGCTCTACAGGCCAGACCATTCAACCTACAGATACCAAATTTGGCACGTGTATACCTTGGAGGCCTGGAATGTGCACCTGGGGGTTACTTTTTCGCATTTTTAAATAGAATTTTATTTATTTAAAAATTAAGCGAAATTTTGACGTGTTTCTGCTATAACTGCCGAAAATATTACCGCACAAAAAAGATTTTTACATGAAGTTAAAGATAAAAAATTTATCTTTTAAATGATACTACTGTTTTAATCTTAAAATTAAATTTCTATTTTTAATGAATTTTTAAATAAATATTTTAACTATGTTTTTCAATAATTTTTTTCGTCAAAAATAAAAATTAAGATTAAGCACGTTTCGCATTCATGGGAAAAAATAGCTTTTTTCAAAGTGTTGCCATCACATTGATTAAAGCTCTAACTGAAAATGAATTAAATCTTTTTGGAAATGAAATCTGCAAAAATATAATTTTCGGCAATTGTCTGTAGGAAATGAAACAAATATGAAATATTATTTTTTCTAAAAAATAAATTCAAGAAAAATTATTTTATGACCTTTTACACTCTCTATACAGGGTGTTTATTCTGTCCCGGATCCATTTTGATATTTAATGACTCATAAAATAATGAAGATGTAAACAAACTTATGGCATTTATTGATGGAATAACTCATATTTTCCTTTTCAGGTTTGCATATTTTTACTTTTGTAAATATCGTCTGCGCGTGTTTTTAATTTCAGATAATTTCATTTTCCAGTCTAAATATCTGTACTTTTCTAAATATCGTCTGCTTATTAATTGCATTTTTCTCTCTTTTGTTTTTGGCAACTATTGAAATGTTATGTTTACTTTTGATGTGTTTGTTCTATGTAGTACTTTTGTATGCGATGTTTTATTCGAGCCGATATTAAGGAGAATGAATACACCACAAGAGAAAGCACAGATTTTATGGTGGTCATAGAGTTAATTTCCAGTCAACTAGATCACTGACTTTTAAGAGTTAATATCCAATCACTTAAACTGACTGATTTATGAAGATTTGAATATCACTATTCAATAAAAAAAGGATAATTTTAGATTTTCCATCGATCGCTTCAAAGAAAATACGCCAATCAGCGCGCAAGTTTCTCAAGATTAATTGGCCTAAGATTATGAAAATGCTGAGTTTTTCTAAATTTTAAACATTTAAAACTTCATAAATAAGTCTTAGTTCATCGTGGAAAATAGAAACATTCATTCATTTATTTAAAATTTGATGTGTCCAGAATATTTATCAGAATATGATACCTTACTGCATTAAATTTAGACTTCATAATTTTTGAAATACATTTATAAGCAGGAACAAAATATTATTATTGATTTCCTTTCAATCCTTTTGAAAGCAAAACTAAAAACTGAATTTTTTACTGAATCTCAGAAATTTTTTTTGAATTATTGTTTGAGATATTACATAAACTATGAAAAATATTTTGTAGTTAACATAAGACTTAAATACCGAGCGATTCTGTTTGCAATACTCATATTCAATAATAATAATAATTAATAAATAGCAATAAAGATGATTAATAAAATAAAACGCTTGGTTTTATTAAAAAATATCTTAATATTAATTGCAATTTCGTCATTTACATTTTAAATTAAAGTTGAAGTTTTACCGGAATTGGCAACAAATTAGCAAAATATATATAGTAAATTGATCGAAACGATCTAAACAGTATAAGTTTGGTATGACTATCAAAATTTGAAGATTAAAAATGTTTTGTTTGAGAATCCTTTAAGAGACCAGTTACTTAAAATATTTAATTGAAAATTGTAGCGAGCGGTAATACTGGCGAACCGGCTGGTCGCCACAGGCTGCTAGTCTGAAATAAAGTGAATAACAATTATCTTGGATATTTCTCATTCCTGTAATAATGTTGTACATTCAAATGAATTTGTAAGAATTGTATTTGTAAGTATAAGTAAAGAATAACATGAATGCTTGAAAATAATAATAAAAAAATATTCTTAACTTTCATACAAACGTTAGTTTTGCATATTGTTGTATGATAGAATTAAGACTAAAATACATTCTAGGTTTTCTTTACGTTTTTTATATCTTAATTTTTTACAACTGTACTAACTATGATTGCCGTAAGATACTAAAGAACAAATTTGTCTACAAGAAAAATTTGAGCTCTGCATGTAAACCGAGTCTCTGGAACTTTGATGTCACTAACTCACTAACTTAGACGGGAAAGACTTTAGCTGGGTTTTTGATAACTGTCTTTAAAATGGGATGCCGTCAAATTTAAAGATTTGTATTATGTCCATGAACTCAGTCTGTGGAATTTTTATACCACCAATTTGGATACAGAAGGTGAGCATTACATTTCTGTTCTTTCTTAAGGCACTTGACATGGACAAGCCCGCTGTTACGAAGGCAGCGATTTTAAGCCGGTGGCGGAGCGTCTCTTTCTTTTTCGTATTTTTTAGTAGCGCCAACTAGGGCCAAGAGTACGACTTTGCTACTCTCACATCACTCACTTGCTTGCACAACCCCTTTTTGCGTGAGGGCACATTCACACATCTCACAGACTGAACAACGGAAGATCAGCCACACCCAAACTCAGACTTGAACACAGGACGCCTAGGTCACGGGGAAGACGCTCTACTCCTATGCCAGGAAGCCGGAAACAATGCATTTCTGAACATATTTGTTGAACTCGAATGCTATCAACATTGGCTAGAAAAATTCATATTGCGCTTCTAAACGCTGTATGTGAAACTATGATGCCCCCGATTTTGATGGGAAAGATTCGCGGTGTTTCCTTTCTCGTATTGGGTTCCGGAATTCCAATACAGTCAAATTTTGACATTTGGATTGATATAGGATATTTATATTTTAAATGATTATAATTGTTCCTGTTAATTTAAAATATAATGGTGTAAAATATTTAATGGTATTCATAATAATCAGCATAATTCATAATAAAATATGACGGGAAGCCATTTTAAAAAGGGAAATAAAAATTGTCACATAAATATTAAAACACTGATTGTGATATGAAATGTATTAAAAATCATTCTTTCAAAATAGATAATGTCTGGCATTCCATTTTTCAGCTCTAGTATCTAGTTTAGTATAACTACAAACCGAAAAAGCAATTTTCTTCTTTTACTTTCAGCGCCGGAATAATGTAATATAGCATTAAGCCTGTAAGACCAATTTTCAATCTAATAAAGATTAAATAAGTAACATACTTTCTTGAGAGTTATAGAGAGTATATATGAATGTTTGGGG
>JAPMOR010108625.1:274557-334672 GCA_026543865.1 Argiope aurantia | reverse complement strand
TGCAGCATTTTACCGACTTCTGATAACTATTTAGGTGAGAGTGAATACTTTGCAATAATTGTTAACAACGGACAACAATATAAATATACCAAATATGAAAAATAATCTTTTGTTAAATGTGAAAAATATGATATTTGATACAAGAAGAAAAAATGCATTCATGCATATTGTATTAAATTTGACAAGTTCATTAAATTTTCTGTTTTAAATGTGAACTTCCCATGCCATTTTGTTTTCATTTTTTAATTTACAATATCTGTCCTGTAGGATTAAGCGAAGAATTTTGAATTACAGGAAATGAATTTCAATTCTAAATGCAAGAGATTCTTGAAAAAATGAAAGAATATATCTGGAGAGGAAAAAAATTTGCAGGAATAGAAATTGAATGTAGCTATACCAATCAAAAAAGACTTTACAAAGTAATTAAAAAGTAAAATGTAAAAATATATTTATTTAATTCTTTTTGATACAATAAATTTTAAGTTTATTTCATTTTTCATGACTTAACCTATATGTTAAACAAGCTAGTAAAAAAATAAATACTTTTCGCGCATATCAGGATGTTACAGGTTCAATTACCACTAACATTACTTTAGTGGCACTTAAACTAAATATCTTTCAATAAATTCGTTGCGCTGTGAAAATCGTTTAGATGCATATACTTAATTAATATTTCTTTAATCTTTTAGTATTTATTGATTTTGATGTTAACATAGTTGAATTAATTCCAGAAATATTATTTCTTATATATAATTTCAAACGAATAAATTTGTCTTTCTAATGTATCAGACAGTAATAAATTATGCTCATCTTTTTGTCGTCTCAGTTTACAAAATAAATATCCAAATGGTTCCTTCTGCGAGGTTCCAAGAAAATGTATGTTTCTAAAAAATTCATCTTTTACAGCTTTTATATTAATTTGATAGTTTAATTGCAGAGGAATTGGACAAGCAACATTAATAATCACTAATAGGTTTACTGCATACACAATATAAGATTCCTACCACTCCTTCCAATACACCAGCCTCATTAAAAATATTTTTTATAATGAAAAAAGTTTTTAATAACTTTGGAACAATAATAAAAATAAAATAAATAATAAAAAGTCAAAAATAAAAAGTGTTCAATCACTTTTAAACATATATTTCTTTTTCTTACAAGGAACTATTTCATTATTTCCAGACGAATATTTTTATATAAACTTTTTCATCACTTATGAGACCAATAAATAAGTCAAGTGCTTTAATACATATGTTATCATTCTTATTTATTCCCCTTTCCACTTTCATTCCACTTCTAATAATCTCTCTCCACTTTCAATACCATCTTAGTTATCTAAACAAGATCCACAATTACGCAGTTAGCATCCATTTTATACTTCGGATCAATGCATTTTTGCCAAAAAGAATATTTTAATTTAACAAAACTAAATTAATCAATGATGTTATTCTATAATATCCAAATTCCATATCAATCGAATTGTCTATCTACACTGCGTAAAAAAAGTAGAACACTTGATTTTGTAACAATAACCGAAAAATGTTTTATTTTCACTAACATTTTTTATTAGAAACATTTAACAAATATTTCAAAAATGCAATTTTAACATCAGAATTATGATGTTCAAACATAAAATATTAATGGCAACAAAAATAGTTTCTCTTTTTTGAAACTTTGTAAAAAAAGGTAGAAGGACAGCATTATAATGAATGAAAAAATAGTGACTTTAATAAGGAATGGTCTTCCCATTGGCCTTTATAACTTCAAATATTCTGTTTGGAAGTGAATTGTATAGAGTTTGAATTTCAGTTTGACAAAAATTGTCCCACGAGTCATTCAATGCTTCTCGAAGCTGAGTTTGCGAATCAAATTGCCTTCCATCAGCATAAACTCGACGAACTAGCATTGACCAGATGTTTTCCACTATATTAAGGTCAGGACTTTTGGCTGGTCATGGTAAAACATCCACATTATTTGTTAGGAACCAATTTTTGACTCCAGTCGCGGTGTGAATGGAAGTTCCGCCTTGCTGAAACTTCCACTCTTCAGCCCCCATGTCAGAGGTATAACGAAGAAGCTCGGAATTCAGTACTTGAATGTAGTCTGTATGTTTTTGCCTACCATTTAAGAAAACCAGACTTGTCCTTCCTCCGTATCCAACAGCCAATCAAACCATTATACTCCCTCCTCCCATTTGTCGTGTTGAATAGTATTCGTCTTCAGTCCCCAGACAATGCTAGTAGTGCTGATATCCGTCTGGACCGTCTAAGTTACATTTCTTTTCATCGGAAAATATCACAGAAGTCCATTCTGTAGTCCAGGACATGTGCTCCTTAGTCCACGCTAAATGGTTATCAATGTGAGCTTGTTTCCACTTCGGATGATGTTTCCGTTTTTTGAAAATGAATTTTTTAGATCTTTTAATATACTTTTAAACTGTTTGTTTCGTCACATGATTAAGTCCTGCTTGATTTATTGCCTTTGAAACACTTCCTTTGTTCTTCTTCAGCACACGAGCAAGTTTTCTTTCATCACGTGGTGTTAACTTCTTCGGTCTACCAGTCTTCTTTTTATTTCCAATTTTATAAGGATTTCTGATAAAGTTTGAAACTGTATCGGGGCTCACCTGCAACAATCGAGCAATCTCTCTGACACCTTTACCATCATTTTGATATGAGGAAATTTGCCCTTTTTGCAAATCGTTCAAAGGTATTCCTTTAGGCATTTCTGAGAACGGAGAATCAACGTAACTTTTAAACAAATTAGATTTTTTTGACAGAAAAGGATAAACAAAGTACAAAATCACTATTTAAATAAAGAACAACTCACGAAATTAAATATATTAGCAAGTATCCTTCTACTTTTTTTACGCATCTGAAATTATATATACTAATTTTCTTAATAATATTAGTGGTAGATGTTTAATTTTTGCCTAAAATGAAAACAAGGGTCATTAAACTAAATCTGCATAAATATCTGGCAGTTAGGAGAAAATAAGAGATATTAATTGGCAAAAAGACACTGTTCCTTCTACTTTTTTACACAGTGTAATATCATAAAGTTAGAAATCAAAGAAATAATAGGAAATTAAATTTTTATTCTGATTTTTATTTACCGTACGTAAAAATCAGTATTAAAATATATTATTCATTTCTATTTTCTATAACTTCTGTTTTGCTTTTGTTCTTCCCTCAATTATGCCTTGATTTACGTCTTAAGAACAATTCATGTGAACTACTGAACTATTAATAATATCTCAAACAAAAAAAATTGTCTCAAAGGTTTTTTTTTTTTTTTTTTTTTTTTTGCAAAATAAAGTGAAACTATTTTGACAATTTTTTATGACCGTTGTGTCGACTTCTTCTGCGGTTATTTGTATTCTATAATCATGACAAGAAAATTACTGATTATTAAAAATGCATTGAACGGAGATGATTTATATATTGTTTTCATAATTTTTATCCCTTTGCTTTTTCTTAATATTTCCACATTACTCCAACATAATTTTGGAAAAAAAATGTTTTAATCATAAGAAAAATACTTTAAAAGTCAATATACTTTTTTTTAAAAAAATTAAACTTTATTTGAACAGGTTTCATTATGTTAGACCGTTCTCTAACATGAAGATAATTAATTTTAAAGCTCAGTACTTGTCTCTTCTCAGCAAACGATGGAAAATTTTAAAAGCAAGAGCTTATTTAATGGAATTACACTGGTCGAGCGGATAATTAAAAATACGCCTTTGTTGTGTAAACAACCTGCGTTTCCCGACAACCATTTGCATAATCCGGGACGCAAATATTTCCATTGTCAGCTCAAGCAATTTGCTTTGATTATTTGTGACAAAAATATTTTGCTATTTATTCAACATCAAAGAAACTTGTTAATGGTTTTTTTTAATGAGAGTTATCAATTCAGATGTCAATGTTCACCACAATTATTTAAATAACGTATGAGTGTTTCTTTTACAGCATCGGTTAGAGTTTTATTCCTTAAGGAATAGTAATTGCTTTTACATTGTTTTTAATCACTTTTGAATAAAGAACATTCAAAATCAATTCTATGCCTCAAACGGGGAAAAAATGCAAATTTGTATTGGTTTTCTATAAAGTATTTTAAGTGTTAGATATTTGAAACTTCATACAGATATATACACTAAAAAATCATTATTTATTCTATTATAATAATTTATCAATTGCAATATTTTAACTACAAATTTATCGACACGAAATTGAATATTTTGTACCGAACTAATGCCGCCACCTGGCAAAGAATCTGAGAAAAACAGATTTCAAAATTTCATTATATTTCAAAATATGTATCTGTGACCTCCAACAGATTCCCCGCGATTGCTATAAGGCCCTTCTAAAAAATAATTTGAAATATAAAATTTTGATACATATCTAGTTTCCAATATTTCAGAATGTACACATCTGCTCCATTAAGCGAGCTATTCAACGTGTTAATTCTTTTTCTCTGCCGTATAATTTCAATTTGAGCCTTAAGTAGAAACAAGAAATGACAAAAATTCTGCTTATCTCTCCACATGCATGCTAAATCGAAACATACTTTGACTATATTACGAAAATAAGTAAAATCAATCCAACTCGAACATTTTTTTATAGCTGAATATATTTCATTGTTTTTCGTTGCGCCTTAGGAAATTTCAGTTTTTTGATTCAATAAATCCTTTAATGAATTTGTGAATTGTAAAGCAACAAAATTACAAGATTAATAAACAATAATATACTCTACACACAAAAGTATAATAAAAAAACACACAAATTATTAAATTAATGCTTGTATAAAATAATTTCCATCAATGCGTATTCTCGATCCTTATTAATAATTTTACCAAAAAATTAAAAAGAAACATACTTTAAAAATTAATCAACATGAAAATAATTCATATCTTGTTTATTGTTGAATATAGGGGATACTTACTAAATGAAGTATTTTTAAAGTGTTTGTGAGCACATACCCTGTGCTCTTGTTTGCAAAAATATAAAAGATTCTGCGTAAGAAAATCAGGAAACAGTTTTCTTGACTAGTCCATTCATTAATTCACATTAATTGATTCATCCATTAATTCACATCGAGCCACTCCTTATTTTTGTACAATTTCCGATACGCAATTCCATATCATAGTTACGGATATTTCTTAAAGACAAAAAAAATTATTTTCTTATAAGCTACTAATTTCCCGAGAAACTTGTTGGATTTCCGCGTGATCGTTAATTTTCTATGTAAATTTTCTATGCTTTTCATCGAGAGCTATTCATTGCTCACACACCACGTGCACGTCTCCTTTTATTGACTTCCAATCAAAGAAGAAATCTTTTCTGCATAATTTTCAAGACAACGGGAATGTGCTGGTATCTGGGGTTAGGAACGGGAGCTAATCCCACAATTATACATTGGCGGAGTACCCCATGATAAGTTGTTTGTAGTAATAATGAAACTAGTTAATTTCACTACAAAAAAAAGTCGATATATCTACGAAATGTGCTCTAAAACAACTTTAATAATAATTATGACTAGGGAAAGTTAGTGTGGCTATAAAACCGATACTACCAAAAAAAATTTGAATTTTGAAAGGATGCAAAAAGTATTTGTTCTGTGACATTTTTCGATGTGATTACGAAAATCTTTGAAAATTTTGTTTAGTATTTAATTACAATTTCAACTCATTAATTTCCAAATACATACTTCTTCTCTCCGAAGTTTGTTTACGCCCAAATTTGTGCCTCTATATCTAGAGATCTGCTGTGCAGTTCATCAATAATGCACGTTCATTTTTCATAGATTGATAAAGATGAAAAAAACTCTAATTAATGATTAAATGCCAGGAAATTTTTTTTAAAATCCCCTTTTTTTTCTAACCCGCAATTAAAAATGAAATCTTTAAAAAGCACATTTATTAAATTTATTTAATTTAAGAAATGAGTTTTAATGCCTCTTTTAATTTCAGCATAATTATAAACATCATCATTAAAAATAGTAATAATATAATAAATCTTAAGCCATTCACTAATTATTTTTTCGTATTGTTTAAATTCAGGGTTGGATTAAAAAAAGGTTTTTTTTTCAGGGGAATAATCATTTATATTTGATCAATAAAAGAAAGTTTTATCTTTTTTAATAGAAATTAGTTTTCATTCTTTTTTTTATTAATATTTTATTTTGAGACTTCATATTCTGTATTTTTTGAATATCTGGGTTTTATTAAATGTAGACAAAACAATAATTTCACAACATCATTATCATGTAAGTTTATTATTCGAAGTTTTAAGAAAATGTAAATAATTAATATTTTGCGATGGAAAATACGGGCTTCCTCATCATTTTCCAATTACCAATATTTTTTATTACTAAAATAAATCATTCCACTATATTAAAAATATTCGTTATCAATTTGTTAATTTATTGTGCTTTTACGGAATTTTTAATTGAAAACATTTTAAATAGTGCTTTCGCGGTTTGTACTCTCCGTCTATTTCTATTCAATAGTTAAATTCTGCATTAATGATTTGCTTTTATTCAATCATCATGTAGGGTGGTTCGAACCAATTCTTTGTTGATATCTACAAATACTTCCTTCATTCTCGATTGTGAGAAGCTATTTTTTTCTAAGAAATCATGTACTTACTTAATAATTTCAAGCATCGCAGAAGAACGATAGAAGTTTTTATTGAATTATAATATATTATCAAGTTTATAACTCTTCTACTAAAAAATAATATTTTCCATGTGAAAACATTTAATTCTACAAAACTCATCGCAAATTTGTTTCACTAATTTTTATGTTTCTGAAGCGCATTTATTGAGATTTCCATCCAATTTAATTACATTTTTTTTTCTTTTCAATCTAACAATTATAAATAAAAGAAATTTGTATCTGAAGAAAAACCTGTTTTTACTGAATCTAACCTAACCAGAAAATAAGTAGTTTGGAAGACATTTTTTTTCCGATTGATTGAAGGCAATAACTCCTTTTCTACTGCATAAAGATATTGTTTTTACTAATGGCACTTGCCATGGACAAGACCACTGACTTTGGAAGTCAGTGATTTTAAGCAAAGGGTGCGTCTCTTGTTTTTCAGTAACGCCATCTAGCGGCAAGAGTACGACTTAGCTACACACACGTCACAACCCTTCTTACGAGACGGACTTCATTCTTGCATTTCATTCACAGATCGTAATTTAGACCTGAAACCAAGAACGATCACCTCTGATCCAGTACTCTCATCGGCATTACTCTCGACATGGGGTACTTTTTGACCACGACAGGTTTATATGTGCGCCAGCCACCACACAAACGGACAGTCTTCAGCCAGCGTTGTTCGAACTTGCAACGCAAGGGACGCGGATCCAACGCCCTACCAACCAGGCTATCCCAGACCGTTGCATAAAGATAATGGCCTTTATTAAAACAGCGAATGTTATTGACAAACAGTAGTTGAGAAATATAGATCTTCAGCGTAAATCTAGCATTTTTACTGAATCTATCCCGAGAGTATGTATTTTGGTGGCCAAATATCCGACCGATTAAAGCTAAAATGTGACACAGGACAGCAATTGTAATTTTAAGATCATAATCGTATTATTTCATTGATTATCCATCTTATATTTTAAGTCAACACATTTATGAATTATTACTTTCATATATATTCGAAATTTTTTTCATTCACATCTTTGATATATTTGGTTTAAAATTTGATTACGTCTACTTCTTTTCTTCATTTATTACACTTCATATACTAAATCCTTGACCCAATTTTATCTATCTATCTATCTCTAGTCAGATAGATAGACTTACTTTGATCGGATTTCGTTGAAAATCGACAGATATCCGCAAATTTGGTCTAAAATCCAAATAATTTTCCATTTGCCTTGTTTCGAGCGTCTATGAGTTATCGTACTCGTAGACGCACAAACAGAAACATATGCCAAAAACATATTTTTCGAACTCAGAGAGAAATGGAATGAACCTGAAATGTAGAGATTCGCCAAAATCTCTACATTTCAGTTCTCTCCGAGTTCGTATTTTATTTCGTATAAGAGAAAGTAGAAAAAAAAAAAAAAAAAAACATCATTGAAATCTGCAAACGAAAATTTTATGTTATCATGTGATAACATTATTATTTTTTAGCCATTGTTTGTATTAATTAAGTTAAGTCACTAACCAGTTTAAACCTAATTTTCTGCCCGTGGATTTTGTGGCTTCAGAAACCTCAAACCAGAAAAACATCATGCTCGCACGTGTTAAAAATGATTATCTGGATATATCAAAATATGAATTTTTGCTATAAGGATTGTAGACTACATAAAATTTTTAATTCTTGATTCGGAATTCGAAATTCAAAGAGAATGAATAAAGAAAGAGAAAATTGAAAACTTTAAAGGAATAGTGACTCTTCTAAAATGTCATTAATGTTAAGGAATTATATATTACATAAGAAGTAAAGCTTTTTTTTACCACAATAATTAAATTAATTAATAATGTAAGCCCTTTTCTGTCTTGGTGTTCGTGATTTATAAATATACAATTAAAATTTCAATATATTTTTGTTTCGATCATCCTTGTGTTTTACTATAGTAAACACAACTAGACAGACAATTTGATGAGAAAATATTGAAGAATTATAAATTTTGAGATAGTTTAATAATAACCTGACTGCTGGTAGATGACTTTCATAAAAAGCAAAATAACAACTTTCCCATCTAATGTAATTAAATGATAAATGATGAATCTTGACAGTTAATTTCAACAGTCCTGACATAATGGAAAGGCATTTGACAAATAAAAGCAAAATGAAATGTTATTATCAGTTGAAAAATGGTTGGCATTGTCTCATTTTATAAAGTTTACTTGAGTTAAAGTGGATGATATATGAATTACGAATGAACCAGAGATGCATCTGCTTTGCATCATCGGTAGAAAACAAACAAATCCATTATTTCCATATGATGGTTGGTAATTCCTCTGGTGTTGAAATGATTAACTAGGAAAAAACAGCTCTATTTCAGCAAAAAAAATATTTTAAACATTGAAAACTTTCCTGTGCACAAATCATTAATTTATATCTAGAGATGTTTTTCATGTGATCTTAAATATGTGATATTAGAGAAAAATGGTGGTTAAATGATAAAAGAGAATAAGTAAATCAAGTGATATGAAAAAAAAAACTTTAATCATAGAAACGCTAAATCAACAATTTGTGAACAAATAAGAAATATTTTAATCTAATTTGCTTTAGCATTCCCGTGTTTTTTTTTTTTTTTTTTTTTTTTTCTAATTTCTGAAAAATCGGTATATTCTTATTTGATTTCCAAAATCATGAAAAAAATATTTATTTGAATGTTTTAAACTAATTTTTGGTTTATTAATCCTGTGATTATAAGTCACCTTCTCCTCATTTACTCAAGCATTTTATCTGCCTAGAAATAAATAGAATTCGCATTATTTTGAGCTCTTTTGTTCTTAATGAATATATTTTTAGATTATTAATTAATTTTCAAAATAAAGCATTTACATTTTCTGAAATTTAAAAATATATTAATTTCTGAAAAGAATAAAATGTATTCACAAACCCATCATAAATAATGAATGAAATAGAAATTATTAAAGGATAAATAGTATTTTTAATCCTTTACTGTATTCTGTACAATGAGTAATGAGACCGACTTTTGCACATACACCCATTCCTTACTTTCATACATTTCAAAATTCATCAAATAATTACTATAACTATCATTACGTTAGAAATATTGTCTCAAAGTACTCCAAATAAATTCTAAATAGAAAATAGAAGCTTAATTATTACTATTACCAGTCTATGGGCATAAATGAATCATAGGGAAATGTGAAAAAACATTAATTTATGTTAAATAATATTTGTGAAAAAGGGTCAATAAAAATATGAATTTAATATAAACAGAAATAAATTAAGTTTATTTACATAAATTCGATAAAAATTACGGCAAATATGGAAATAAAGATTTTTTTAAAAAATAATATGAAATTGTTTGGTATAAATATCAGCTATATATTAAGATTTCCAAAAGTTTTGCAGCATTTTTATTTTAGTTATATTAACGTCCCGTTTTAAAGCAACAATAGGGCAATTTTAGACAGACCTGATAATTCTGAACCGCGATTAGATGACGAGGACAACACCTGAAAAAGCACCTCACCCTACCCAATTCTCCACACCATACTAGCTTGAGGACAATTCGCCCCGACTGATTTAACGTGCACCAGACCCGCGTAGTGGAATCGGGTCTTCGCATTATTTTGAGCTCTTTGTTCTTCAGTGGAATCGGGTCTCGAGCCTAAAACCTTCCGATTCCGAAGCCGTGGTCTTGCCACCAGGCCACCGCGTACCGCAGCATTTCTTGAATGCTTACTAAAGAATGCATGCTGGTAATTGGTGCATTCTAATCTCCAAATGTTAACATGGTTTTCTTACCTGATTTAAATTAATCACAAATATTTTATGAAACAAGCGTGTTTTCGAAATCATTATCTTATCCGGAAACAAATATTCCCCAAAATATTCCTTTTCAGTAATCAAATATATATTCGAATACATATCCAAACTTTTATCTGTAAGCTTCATTGATCTCTGATAACCCACAAGCGCTGAGTTATCCTTTCTAACAATAATAGTGGCGCCAATTTATTTTGAATATATGCCTTCATACCAAACTTTTTCACAATCTTGGAAAAGAGGTGAATGTCAATGATTTCTTTAAAGACAGAAGCCATCGAACCACCGAAACCATGCAGGTAAAACCAATTTAAGTTTAACCCAAACTACGAACGCAAGCTTCATTTACAAAGCCGCGATCATGTAAGCGATGTTTATTCATCAATGCACGAAGCATACGAAACCTACTAGATCTATTTTTATTTTTATTAACACAATAAGCAAATCGAATATCAATTTGCATGGTTTATATTCATGATCAGTTTTGGTTCTATAGCATTATTCATCTCCAAATATCAGTTTGTGACATAAGCGTTATCAGAATTATCATGCAATAACGACAAGTATTTTTTTTCTCAATAAATGCAGTATTATTGCTTACTGTTACAATTTCTTGCAAAATGATTTTAGAAACAAATATAACAAAATTCGATTTTCTACGCATTGCCACAAGTGAACTCTTGGAAATGGGAGAGAATTCCTGATAATTCTTTGGGCGCTACGAGATCTTGCCGACTGAATCTCATGTTTAAGTCTGATAAGAGTTGGGAATTAGAAATTAGAGATACATTTTATTATCTGCATTATTATTCAAATTAAATATATAATAATCTTATGAGCAAAAGCAGCAATTTGCTTACATTTCTTTTCTTTTTTTCTTTTTTTTTAATTGCTACCAACACATTTTGACAAACACAAGTCATAAATTAGATTACAGTATATTTTAAATTAAATGTTTTTCGAATATAAATGTCATTAATCGATTCATATTAATTTTCATTAAAATTCATTAACATTTTATTCCATTTCATTTATTCTAACTGGCACTTAGCATCAATAAACTTATTACAATTACAATTGATAATGGTTTCCAAGTATTGAGAAGCAAAAACTCTAAAGAAAAAAGGTTTTAAATATACGAAAAGTATGTGTTTTTTAAACAATTTTAGTAAGTTTATGTATTATTATAAATAAGATTCAATAATAATGATAAAATAACAATTGATATTTCCTTTCTTGATGATGTACAGAATTTAATTTCCATTTGCTCAACTGATTGGAAACTAAAATATCTATGGAGAAAAATAATTTACACAACGAAGAATGCATGTCCCCATTAAAAAGAAGCAATTCGAATTTCTCTTCTTTTACTTTATAATTTTTGCACTTTTAATTATTTACTTTTATCTCTCTAAATGCTATTAGTAGTTCATTATTTGCCAAATAATAAACTAATTATTTTTTAAAACATTTTGGTTTATAATATTTTTTTTTATTTTAGATATTATTAGAATTTTTTAGAATAAAATATCATTGCTGATTTTTATAACGCAAACTTCAGGAATGCGACATTTAGAGTTAATGGCATGATTTATGTTATTGTATTGTCTGCTTGCATAGTTAATTTCCGTTTATAATGCTCACAATATAGGAAGAAACGTTTTGTTAAGTCATGAGTTTCATTTGCGTTATTTTTCCCTATTTATGAATATACAGCTTTCAAAAGTTTTAAATTAAGCTAGAAATGTGTTTTGAATATACAATGTATGTCAATATTTAAAATTTACGGTTTGAAAAACTCACAAATATCTTTGTTTTCTTGACAAAAAATAATATAAATTTAAGGTACTTAAGTATGTTAGATTCAGAAATCACTCAAACGTGTAATGGCTCTTCTCGAGAAATATTCTTCTTAATATAAAATGTAAATAATACATGAAGTATATCAGAATGAAATGAATCTAAATTACGGGTGATAAAAATAATATATTATAATATATATATATATTCTTGCCATTAAATGTAATTTTTGTTATAACACACATATTATTGCAATTATTTGTACATAGAAATCTGGTTTAAAATAAAAAGAAATTTACTCTCTAGTAGCACAAGATAGCTTCCGACACGTTTAGAATACAAAATGTATGAACAATATACATCTGTTGTTAAGATCATTATTATTAATTATTATCTGTCATTTGAAATGGATATTCTTAAAATGTTATATTATAAGAGAATTTTATATTTTTGTTTTCATATATATATTAACATATTGCTCATAGAAGAGAATATTGCAATTTTTGTTTATTTTTTTTAATTTATTTTTACAAGTATTATTGCACGTGGAAGTTTTTTTTTTATTTTACACTATATATATATGCAGTGTTAGACTTTTATTCACAATAAGTTCACATTAAAAATTGGATGCATACAACAGAATCAAAGAGTGATTTTGTGTCACTGAAATCGAATATTCAATTCCCTTTCATTGTGAATTCTAGACTGCAGTCCTCGTTCTGAATTACCTCATAGTACACAATAATTTATTCATTTATTTTCCTCATAGCCATTCATGAATAAGACAAATTGAATAAAACATGCTTCACTTCGGTCTATTGTTCGCGTCGGGAACAGAATTTTGGCTGTCTAAACCATTTTTCACTGGCAATTAATGCCTCAAATGGAAATCAATTTTAAAGTGAAATTAGAAAGAGGCGCATGAAACAAAGAAGTGCGACTACAGAATTTGCTATGGTCTGAACAAGCGTCAAAATATAGAGTTCTGGAAGAATATTTCTGGCAGAATTCTCGTGTATTTTACGTGCTCTGTAATAATTCTTTTGTCATTAGTTGATTCAATTTTTTTGAGTTCTTCATTCTTTCTGCGAAAAAACAACAGAAACCGAGAGTATCGTCTTATATTAATGTTCTGGTTTTGGGAGAGGAGGATTTAAAGCCGATTTTACCAAAGAACCACCTGGTGTAGGTATGTTCCAATGGGACCAAATGTTTTCTGATTATTGTGGAATGAACTCTTAGAAAGGTAGATGAGATTTTCGTAATCTGATCTTAGATGCAATCACTTAGCCTAATGAATGGTCTCACTAAAATAATACTAGTTAAACCACACTGAAGTTTGAGTCGGAGCAGCGGTGACCTGGTGGTGCAAGCACGTTTGATGCATATTAAATCTATCGGGGCCAAACATCCTCCCGCTGGTGTGGTGGGGAAGAATGGAGTGGGGGTGCCAGCTCAGGTGTCATCCTCATCATCTGACTGCGATTCTTAATTAGGAGGTCCACCCCAAATTAGTCCTAGCGTTGCTTTAAAAACGGGACGTTAATCTAACTAAACTAAACTGAAGTTTGAGTCAAATTTTAAAAAGAATTCAACTTTACAATCAAGGCATTTGGAAGAACTTCTCGATTTTATTATTATAAGATAATAGTATTATATTATCTCATGAAATAATAATTGAAGTAATAAATAATAATACAATATTAATCCGAGAGTAGTTTTTCAACGCTACAGAACTTCGAACTTTCATGACTTCCAAGTTTTTCAATATGTTATAATCCAAATGGAAATTCAATATATTTCAAAATGGAATTTTAAATTCATCCAACTTTAAATGTTTTTCCCACTGAAATATAGATAGCTATGGAATTTTTCTCACCATAATGAGTATTTATATACTTAAGTGGTTGATATTTAAAAGAGGACAGTTGGCTCATAAGCGAATATATGCTTATTGGAGAGTTCTTAGAAAACATCTCTTTCTCTCAAACCATCTGAGTGGGTATAATGAACTAAGCTCGTGCCTTGAGCAATTTATGAGGCACATTAAAATGGAGGGGGTATTATAGTGATTTCCAGATTACTCAGGTGACCACTGCAGTTTTGTTGAACGAGCGTTTGAGGCATTTCTGTACTGATAGAGTTAAATAGTTATGTTTTACTCAATGGGATTTTAAATTAGTTAAACTATAATTAAAGATATAAACCTCTTAATAAATTTAATAATATGCAAATGCACACTGAAGAATGATTCAATCCATTTTGAAGAATTTTTATCGAATATAAATAATACACCTTTTTTTTCTATAAATTCCATCAATATTTATCCTTACATCACTTTTTCATATTTCCACAGGTACTGATTTAGATTGAGATTTAGTAAAATGTTCAATGGCGGTTTACGATCGACCCTGTAAAATGGTCAGCTAGTACAATTCTGCAGCATATTGGAATATCCTGCAACGTAAGATATTTTGAATTTCAGTAATTTCTTAGAAATGAATAATTCTTTAGAAATTCCAAATGTATTGAATTTTCTAAACGCAATCAATTTATAAAATTCAATAACAATTGAATGTTCCTCTTATTTTCTTGTGTAAATTTTTCAAATTATGCGACATACATTTAGTTTGCTTCCATATATTTTGAGCATTAAATGGAAAATTGAAGAAGAAACATAAAAATTTAATAAATGTTCCTAATTTCTGACTACCAGTCTCTGTGTAAAATTAACTTTAACTTAAAAGGCAGCAATAATAATGTTGTCAGAAATAATTTCTCGTAATTAAAACCAAATAATTGATTTATAGATACATTCCTTCAATGTTAACATTTTCCCAGGAATAACACAATTAATCTTGAATTTACTTGATTCCATTCTATTTTCCAAGATTATTTTCTCTCGAACACAAATAGTTTTGTGTACTCATTGTGGGTGTATAAAGCCATATGTTGTATTATTTTCTTAATTTAGAGGATATTAATTACGTTTAACAGTTTTTTAATGAACAAGATGGAAATATATTTAATATAACACGATGGAAGGAATTATTTTTTTTATTTCATTTCCTTTATCTCATATAATGAAAATTTTATTTTCATACTTCTGTTGGTTTTATATAGCAAGTCTTTTTCTGGCATTCTATGAGATTGTAATGCTATTCATTTTTTATCATACATAATAGTTTTAATAATGACATTGATTTATTATTAATTATAATATAAATATGCTGTTACCACAGAAACTCAAACATAAACGTCAGGAAAGTGAATGATCTTGCCATTAGAGGACATGATAAATTGTAATATATTGGATTGAACAAAACACTTGAATGGATAAATTAAAAGACATGTATTCATGAACCCTTTAGTCCTTAATGAATCACTTATTTCTCCCATTTCATTATCTCATTCTTTTATGTAACTTCATTATTTATTATATCAGTGTACTCTACCCACTTGCGACATCAATAAATGTATTGAATAATGATAAAAAATGCGTAATAGAACAGTTTAGAACCTCCCCTCCGCATACAATGTGATTAAATGCGCCATACAATGCTAGCACAATTTCTGTGTTTAGTAAAGTATTCGATGAGAAATTACTGATTATTTTCTTTTCAGTTTATTTAATGACGTAGTATTCAGTTATATTTTCATAATTATATTTCTCTTATATATTATTATATATTTATTATATTTTACTTATATCACTTATATAATTATTGGCAAAAGGATAGCTCGAGAAACATTTTAAATTTAACCCATTCATTCTTTAAATCCATAAAAGTTGATATTAACGAATTGAAAGTAATTTCTTTGAATGTCACGTATCTAAAATTCTTGCATGCTCTATAAATTACTTGTATTTAAAATGAATTGCATAATGTATATTTCAGAGAATTTTAGAGGATTTATATAAAAGCTTTAATGTTATCAAGAATAATGCTGACAAGATTGTTTGGTACTTGCAATTTATTTGTGTTAATCTCAAAATCAGTATTGAGATTGTAAACTAAATAAAAGTTATTTATAAGAGAGTTGTTTCTTGAGTGTTTATTATTAATCTATTTATGGCAGTAAGAAGATTTATAGAATTTATTCCCAATACCATCTTATCACAGTTCAAAATTCAAAATATAGAAATAAAATGTGTCTAAATGAATTATTAATTTATCATGGCTCACCTAATCCAGAATTTTTGTACTTCAAATTCCGCTTATTAATTTATGAGAAGTTCTTTAATTTTAAAAGTGAATTTTAATTGTTTTATTTAGTTTCCAAATTTTTCATTTTAATTTATATTCATTTTTCAATTAATTTTTATTTCTTTTCATCTCTTTTTTCATCTCTTTTCATTAATAATCGTTATCTGAGTGATGTTTATCATTTCTTAGAATAAATTAATATAGTGTCTCGAACAATTTCTGTTTATTCAGTATTGATTCCACAAGCATTTAAGTTGAAAGTCAATTAAAACCTTCATGTAGTTTAAGACTCTAATCCTAAACATATAAAAATCTATCAATTTATTGTTAATCTTCTTTTTCTTAAGCGATGCCACATCCTTTCAATTTAATTAAAAGGCACTCTTATTGTAACGAAAATATTTTAATAGTAATGACTCTTTGTATTCACATCTTATTGAAGTACGTACTTTTCTATTTGATTGTTGTCTGAACCATTTAGATCATTTAATTTCAAAGAACATTTTGTTTGTATCCTATAAGTAAACGATGCATAATTAAGAGACATTTGTTTACTTTAAACAGTTATTTTTGCAGAAAGGATATTAAAATTACATGTTTGTTTTCAAAACCACATGAGGTAAACAATACCAATTGCATTAAGACACAAAGTACATATTTTAATTCTTTTTTAGAAAATTGTTTCATTTATTCGAAAGAAAATCATTGCAAAGTTCTTTTGTTATTTTTTCTTTAAACCATTTTTGTTCTTAGGCTTTTTTAGTCTGAGGATCTAATTCAAATTTAGATATTTTCGACATTTAATACATAATGCTTGAGTGCATTGTTTAAAATGTTTATTAGAATTCTATCAATTAGTTGGATATATATATATAAATTATAATTGAATCATTTTCACAATACCCCTTTTTATTTAAAAAATTAAAATCATTTTTCATGTTACAAAGTCTTTATCCATTAATACCATTATTATTAGCACTACTAAGAATGTATATAACTTTTGTTTTAAATTCATACAAAGTTTTACCAAAAAAATATGCATTCATACAAATATATAAGTAGTAATTTATTTGAATGTAAACTTTTAACTTAAAAACAAATGCTTAATATAAGCATTAATTTTGATATTCATATATTATAAGACTATAGTTTTCTTTAATTGTTTTGATATTGCGCAGATATATAAAAAAATAAAAATAAAGAGTGAACTGGCTTTATTTAAAGTACTGTTACTTGCATCAAATATTTAATTTTTATTTTTATATTTTTATTGATATAATATCTATTCAATTAACAGCAGGGAAAATTAATATTCTTTCTGATCATACACACTGTACCCCATAAATGGATAAATAGCTTAATATTTCTAAAAAAAGTGGCATATATCCTATTTATGATCTAGCATTTAACAATTATATTTTGCACAATATGTCAGTAAAATAATTGTTTATTATTAATGAAGACATTATCTATATAAAAAAAAACATTGATGTACATAAAATATTAATTTCTTAGTGCTTTTATAGCTTGCACCTTTATAAACTAGCATAGAAACTTTAAAATGAGACTGACTGTCAGTCTCATTTAAAGTCAGTCCAAATTGAATTCCATCCATTGAATTCTTATCCATTCTGTCGCCTCTCATCACAAGAAGACAGACTGGAAATGAATGTTAATTTAAATATTTCTCAACAGATTTATATTCGAACAAGAATCTATGTATTCCGAAAATGAAATCAATGTTCAATCTTACTCTCTGTGTAAAGTGATTCAATAAATTTACTATTTATTTGCTTAATTTTTTGAAACTAAAATTCATTTATTCTAATACCTTTCGTTAACATTTTATGATGCTACAAATAACAATATCAGGGCAAAAATTATTCAAAAAATTATAGGCAATGTATACTTCCAAGTAAACGAGTCAAATTCAAAAACTAACTAAGTATAACATATACTTGACATTTTATTGAATATAATTGCATGGATATCTAGAAATAATTACTTGGTCATTCGTTGGGTGAAAATAGTATGTTTTTAGAAACTCCATTTTTCTAAATTTCATTTCTCCAACATCTTTACATAAATACATTATTTAGAATCAAAAGAGCATTAATTTAAATAGAAAAGAATTAATACAAATAATATATATAAGGATATTTTCCAGTTTTATTTATTCGCTAGAAATATTAACATAAATTATTTCAAGGTTGTAAATTAAAGAATGATATAAAAAGGAATAATATGAAAAAGAATAGTAAAAGAATAAAGTTACAGCAAATTAAATACATGTGATCAAAACTCTATTTATCTAAAATTTTATTTTGCTTACTTGGGTGAGGGATGCTCGTGGATTAATTTTGTCGAGACTTTGCTAGAATTTATTCAATAACGTTGTTTCTTAATTCAAGTAAACCATGTTCTTTATCTTTGATTCTCGTCATTTATTTTGGGAGGCATTTAACTTTATATCGCCTGAGATATCAGAAGACAAGCTTTCACAAATAGTAAATCAAATCTGCGACATTTACTTAACATATTAACATTCTTGAGTCAAATTTAAAAAAAAAATCATTCGAGATATTCATTGATATTTTTCCGTAATATTTCTACATATGTTACTTTATACTGGAAAAAATATTTTTTCCTTTCATAGATGAGGTAATTTTTCAATTTAACATATTATATATGTTTTTATCTTATTATTCGTATATTTCAAGGATGTCATATTCGTGCAGATTCTTAGTTCCGGAACAAGTAATGAATAATTTGATATCAAAGAGAATAAAGGAAAGAAATATTTCGCGAAAATTAAGCGAGGATTTATCCACTTCTATGCATAATTTCGTTCAGAAAAAAATGTGTATCAGTTACTCATATTGAAACTAAATATCTATCCTGAATATGTTCTTTTGGGTCTGAGCACCAATCAACGCATGCCATGCCATCGAGAGAATCAAATTATTTACAATTTTGAGATTATTAAGCTTACACCGAGAAGAGTTTTAATCAAACGGAAGGCAATTTACTAGAATAAAATATATCTAAAAAAGTAGATAATATTTCCATATTATAATACCAATGAGAAACAACCAAAAAAAAAAAAGGTTTGTTTTATCTTTTACTGATTTTAATAAATTAATATTGTTTACTTTTTTCTTTTACAAGTTCTATCAAATTTAGAAACTTTCATGACGGATCCATTTTTTTTTGTTTTATTTAAGGTTTCCAAATAGCATTTCATAATAATGGATAATGGGATTCAATGATTTTTACTTGAAGTCTTATCTTTTATTTTACAAGGCACTGCGCACCATTAATATATATTTAAGTATGCATTATATTATATATTTGGTGCAGCATGCTCAAACATGTCTCTTCCTCCAATAAACCCTACGTACCAATCTTCAGTAAAGTTAAAAATAAACATATTTTTCTGAAGCATTAAGTGATAAAGTAGAACAATTAACCTTCAAAAACCCTCCAATATGTAACACCAACTAACGAATAAATACAAAATAAAATTATAATATTAAGATAAGCAAGAAAACACAGACTACAGAAACAATGGAGATGTATGTTTATTATATTTGTTGAGAACTAAGTCATTATTCAATTCCTACTATTAGTTCACACTCTCCTTATATATATATTTATATACCTTGTTCAAATTTTAAATCGTTAAAATATTTTTTATTCATTCACTCAAGTTCAAATACAATTTTTTAAACTTGTAGTGGATGATACTTAATGTTAGTATAGTTTTTCAAATATTAATTCATTAATTATTAAATTTGATTAATTTTTAATACTTTAAATATAGTTTTAGTAGTTTGTAATGAAAATTGAAATCAACAGGCAGTAAGCTCAATCTGTAAAATGCAAGGATTTCAGTATTTTTCACGTGAATGCGAAGAATGCGAGTTCAATTCTTACCAAAGTGGATATTGACTTTATTTTTTTATATTACTTGTTTATATCTGATGGTTGATAATTCTTTCACAATGGAAGCAGATAAGCTAGAACGGTTTTGACTATTTTTCTCAGTAATGAACTTTCTTTTGGCTTATGATCATATAATAATTATGAAAATATCCTGAGAAAATTTTAATTATCTCCCAGGAGATGCTTGTTATTTTCATCAGGATCAAATCTGTGGCATTAGAAATAAAAAGATATCTGAAAGTCAATGGAGACTATATTTTAATTTATTCTTTCAAATAAGTCGACAAATGGTTCAAATTGACAGTCTGTAAGTCTGTATTTTCGTATGCATTTAAATGCAATAACTTATAACCTCAATGTCTAAAATGAATGAAACTCAGTACGTCATCTTGTGATTTCAACACTAATGTTGAGTTAAATTTTGGTGTTAATACCCTGTCAAAACAGTCGTCCAAAGTACACATTCTCGGGATGGATTCACATCAAAAATTTAACTTTCGAAAATATCGCTCATCAATGCCGTGAAAGTTATTTTCAACCTTGACCAAGGCTTATGATTTTTTTTACAGAGGAATGATATTGAAAAGTATGCAAGATATGGTGAATATTCTCTTTGAATCAAAGTTTGATTTATAAGAATTTGAATGGTCTATTTTGTGTATTCTTTGAACGAAATGGGAAGACGTGAAAAAAAATATCGGAATAGAATTCTTTACATTTGAAAAAGATTTAAAAAGTCCCAAAATCATTGAAAAAGTCTTTTATGCAGTCGTATAGTTAGATTATTAATAGCAAAACACTGCTATTAATAATCTAATAAGTAATGCATTTACAATACCCTTACGTTTTTGTTTTTAAAACTGATGGGTTTTAGTTAATGATAAGTTCACGGGTTTAGAGTTATCTAAAATTAGAACATTAGAATCACTGATTATTCACCGATGGATCTTTGCTTATAACAGAACTAAAAGAATTCAATTTTTGTTTTTAATAAATATCATCCGTGATGTTCATATTCCCAATGTTACAAAAATAAATAGCATGAAATTTATGATAATAATTTAATGGTTAAATGTCGTCATTATGTATGACATTAAATTAAGTATAATGTCGTTCATAGTTTCGATTAGATTAGGTGCAAACAGCCACCTCAACGAGGAAAGTTGAGCAAGAATTTGGTAATGTTATTTTAGGTTTATATGGCTGTCGATTCTGAATGTTTCGTTTGATTTTGATTTATCAGTTTAGTTAAATCAGTTAATTCCATGATTTTGGAATTATAATTATGTGCCGTTAAATAGTTCAATTCATGTTAAATTTTTCTGGAAATGGAATAATTATCATAATCAAAATTGCTAATTATTCCTTAATCAAAAAGACTGATTTTTTTAATGTAAAAACGTCAGATCTACCATTATGATCTATACCTTGATCATGATAAACAAAATATAAAACATCTTCTTAAAATTGGTGAAGCATATTGAAATTTTGAATAAATAATATTATATTATACTGAAATTTCTGTTCATGAATTTAAGCAACATAAATATTGTTCCTCCTTAACAAAAGAAAGTAATTGCATATTTTAACGCGGTTAATTTTTAAAATTGCAATGGGTAATTAAGACAAAGATTTTCAATTTAAAACTTTTGCTTTGAAAATTGAGTTAAAATGTTATATATTAATCTGATTATTCTGTGTTAAATATCTTAAAATGTCATTAAATAAGTAAATTTTCTTTGTGGCAAGTTAACATTTTGATAAAATAATCAATAAAATATACCAAAGTATTTTAAAAATACTAAATTGTTTAATGCAGATTTAAATATCATTTTTTAAACTATTTTAAATATTATTTATAATTTATTCATTATATTGCGCGTTCAGTATAACAAAAGCTATATTTTTCGGTTTAAACTTAGATGTATTTGATTTTCTAAAGTTTTTCAAAATCCATTATAATAATAATTTATTTTAATTTACTGCAAAAAACATTTTTAAATAATAATAATATAAATATTCATTTTTTTTTCTTTTGTAAAATGTTATCAACAAAAATATGTTCATCATAATGACAATATTTCTGAGTTGTATAATGAAGTAAATTAAAGTTTGATTAACATCATATTCTAAAATTATAAGCTTTAATCCTATATGAAATCAATTATGTTAATGAAATACATTTAATTTAAATAAATATATTTTAAAAAAATTCTTTTTCTTAGTAATTACAGTAATTGTTAACGCGATCATACTTTGCTTAATGTTACATATTCTTTATCGAACCTTGATATAAATATAATACTTATTTCATATGGAAGAAGCTTTGACCAGACAGCGTTGTCGAGCATGACTCCGAAGAGTTTTTGCAAGTGTCTGCGAAATATTAATCGATGAGATTGTGTCTCTGGCAAGTATTATGGGACAATATATGGATAGATCTATGTGCTAGTGACAGAATATACTAAAAATTACTGAAAAGCTGATGGAACTACGTTCCGTGTCATTGCAAAATCGTTGCGAATGATATTTGGTCAGGAGGAATGGAAATAATAGCCTCAACAGAGCAACAGCTTTCCAGTAATATAAGGGTATTCTGAAAGCATTCGAAATTATTATTATGCATTGAGAAGCAGCACTTTAATCAGGCAGTAACGCTATGTTCCATTTTCGCCAAATTTTAAAGTGTAGCTAAACACAATATCCTTGAACAACTTTCTTGTAAAAAAATGCATTATAAATTATTAATTACATGATTATAAATTTGTGCGAGTATTTTCTTTTTAGAATGATCGTATTGTCTTATTTTATATGGATTACTTTATAAAAAAAATTGCTTCTCTTAAAGAGTGGTTCGCATTACGAGAAAGATGGTGAAATGAATTATGTTCGTTAAAAGAAATTCCACTGCAAAATCTTAAAATAAAAGAAAGATATAAGATAGATTGTTTCCTTATTTTCATTTGCATTGTACGCTTAAGATATTGGTTGACCGTCGAAATTCAGAAGATTCAGAATTTTTTTTTTCATTTTATATATATAGAGAAACCTTTAATTCTAGGATACATGTAAGAAATGAATGAAAAATTGAAGGACAAAATTATATTAATCATCAAGAAGAAAAAATCATTATTTTATATATTATACTAAGCGGGGAGATACCTAGGATTCATTTCTTCATCAACAACACTGTGATTTGAAAAATTTTGAAACTAAATTTTGAAAAATAAATGCCTAATAATTATATCTGTGTGCATATAATACATATTACCTTTGCAAAAAAAATGTTGATGAAGAAACATAATGGATTAAATTATTCTGTACTTGATATAACTGTGATCATTTTATAACTTTTTTTTATGTATTAGTACGTATATAGAACAATAACAGAATACAGTATAGATTTGTTTCTAGTCTTTTTTTTATTTATCACGAATTTAAAATTGCGTAATACTTTTAAACAATTACTACTACGTAATAAATTTATCGTTTCCTTCATACAAACTTCCTACTTAACATTCTAGAATATACAGAAATCACCAAGCCAGTAATTATTCCGAAAACCTATGAAGTAATTTTTTTTACCTAGAAACGTTGGCAATATTAGCCTAGATATTGTAATTACAATTTATTTGAATAAGCTCAAGTAGAACGTTCCAATTTTTCATTCACAAGCGTTGATTAATATTAAGTTTAGACTCACAATACTTTTAAAGAGCATCACTAGGATAAGCAAAAAACTTCAAGTTCTGGTATTGCTCTTCAAACTAATAAACAGAAATAACTTCAAGTTCTGGTATTGATCTTTAAACTAATAAACAGAAATAACTTGGCATAACGTGGACAGCGATATATGAATGATTACGATTCAAAGTCAAAAGAATATTATAAGCCATAATTTATTGAAAATATGAATGTTCAAAATTAGTGCTTTTAGCTAGTTACATTGATTGAATATTTTATCAATGGAATAAAAATAAAGCCGGAATAAAACAAAATAAACGGCATAAAAAATTGACTTTTACATTAATTAAAATATAAAAAAGTGTCACTAAAAAAAGTTGCTGCAAATAAAAGCAAAAAAAAAAAAACATTCTTACTGGCCTTTTTTTTTAAATCTTAGAAGCCGTTTTAGTTTAAGAAGCTAGTTTAGTTTATTTTTTCTTAGAAATTTAGAAGCATTTATCAAGTTTGTTGGTCCTAAATAAAGAAAAAACCCTTTTTTTTAGCTTCTTTCAAACAAATAGGAAATGCAGGAGAAAAGTAAAATGCTTTCTAGACGGGTTCGTTTAACACAGGTTTTTTTAAAAAAAAATTTCTTCTAAATATTTTTTCACGCAATTATATCAGATTATTTTATAATCTATGGGATAAGAATATATCAAATTTCGACTATGGTTTCTGCCCAAATGTATAAAAACACTGATATTAACTAATGATACCATATAAATTCATTAAATCAAATTAGAAATACATCAGAATAATGGAGAAGGAACTGTCAGTAATTAACAGTGATAATTCTGCTTAATAACTGGATGACGTTATGCCTTACTCCATGCCAATGTATTCAAATCATCTTATTATCTAAAATGAAATGTATTCATTTTAATTCATCTATGCTATTTACACTCTTAAGAAAAATTAGGAATTGATACTATGAACACCCATAATTATGGTCCATACAATATACATTCTTTATTAATAAATTAATTATATACAAACCGACAGACAGTCACTAAAAGGTTATCAATCAACGTTATTTTCATTCAATTGTACTTTATTTTTTTCCAAGGATAAATAAGATTTAAATTTTTAAAAACATATAGGGGGCGAAATTCAGAGAAAATCAACATTAAATATAATAATGCATTTCCTTATTTTGAGGGAAAAAACCTTAAGGTGTACATTTTTTTTAATAACGTCCATTATGCTTACAAAAAAGTTTTAAAAAATTTTTAAGCGTCTTTTTGGATATCTTTGTTGTATAAAATCAGAAGTGTTTCTCTAACGTCGTCTATTTTGGTTGATCAAATCAATAGTTTCTGAATTCTGCTCAATCGAATATAAACTCGGAACATTTCTTGAATACACAATGCTGTTTATTATTTCCAGCTTTGATTCCGGAACGATGTTTCTAGATTTCTTTTCTTTTAGCAGAAAAAAATTTTTTGAAGGCAAATGTCTATATTTGATATATGAAAACTTTTTCGAACTCAACAAATTCTCAAGAGCTTTACCCTCACTCCGGCCTCCCCCATAAAAAATATTGAATAAAAATAGCAGAAAAGTAAAATGTTCTAACTAGCATTAAAAAATACATTCACCAGAGGAAAATAACAAATTATTAAATTTCAGTAATGAAAGAAGATATTCAATCAATACAAACGTATTCATATGCAGATTATTTAAGGTGTCGAATTTCTATAGTTGATTGGAAAATGAATGTTTCTAAATTTGCGATTTAAAGAAGAATTCGTTGAAAAGTCCGCTTCAATATAATTCCGAAATGTTGTAATGACTAAGCATTTATTGAAAATCTAGGAAAAACCAAGAAATATATTCTAACCTCCAAAGATGCATGAATTTCTACCGGATTTCATGAATAAAAATTTCTTAATTTGTTTTGCTTCAAAAGAACATTAGAAATATATAATTTTAATAGAAAGATAATATAATAATCATGCATAATATCTATTTTTTATTTCTCATGCATGGTGTGATATCAAAATTTGAATTTTATACGTTTGGTTTTAATCTATTTCGCCCCCCCCTGGAGATTATACTGTATTTAAAAGCATATTTTTAATAAGATTATTTTTAAGACAAATATTGAAGCAGCATCGAGTCGTGTGTGGAGTAGAAGTTTGTATAGCAGTGAATCGGCAATCAATACAACTAAAGCGAGGAAACAGTAGAGAATAGCAGGCATTTGCTACATGAATTACCTCCTACTGCTGATCTCTATCTGACAGCTTTGTGCGATGCGATTGTTGCTTACTACTGATTACTATTTGCAGGTAGCTGTGTCTTCTAACTACTGTTGCGGATTGCTTGAATACGTCTCGTTTGTGTATTTATCGTGCGCGTATTCGAACCTCCATGTTAATAGACGTCGATATTTGTTATTAACGCCTATTACTAACTGTGTAACATTATACACCCACTACAGGCGACAGTACGACTACTACAGAGTTAAACTGAATTTTATCCGTAACAATATATTATTATTTTTACACTTACGTAAACCTACGTTTTCTTATTGAATCAGAGGACTACGTTTTCTTATAGCAAAGAACAATGCAGCTTTTATGTCATTAAAGCTGAAAAACCAAATTATAATATGCAAATTCTGAAACGTGGTTACATGTTTAAACTAAATATCACAAGAACGTCACATTTCAGACAAAAATTAATCACCTTTTATAATAAATCTGTAACTATTTTAGTTTAGTTATATTAACGTCCCGTTTAAAGCAACACTAGGGCTATTTTAGGACGGACCTCGTAATTTTGTACCGCGGTCAGATGACGAGGACGACACCTGAGCTGGCACCCCCTCTCCACACCACACCAACGGGAGGACGTTTGTCCCTGACGAATTTATCGGGCAACAGACCCCCTTACACAGCGATTCTTCGGTGGAATGGGACCTCGAACCTAAAACCCTACGGCTCACAAGCCGAGACCTTACTACCAGGCGACCATGGCCCTAGTAAATCTTTTAGATTCGCTGCCAATAAATTTTATTAACAAATAAATTCATGAAAAATATATTTCATCAATAAAACATCATTAGATTTTATTAACAAATTTTAATAAATTTTATATTTCATAATTTTTTTTAGCATTAATTCAAAAAATCCAACATATTTTATCCATCATCTTTCCAAAAAATATTAATTTAAAAAAAAATTATATTTATATGTGCGCATTATTTAGACGGACCTTTCTTCTTTGCCAATCCAGGGAATACAAATCTCTAAATAGAAAATTAATTTTGGGTGGAGACAGGAAAATGTTCTCTCTACTCATACGAAGCAAAAAATCATAACATGCATCAACGGGGTTATTGAATAGTCTAAATGATTATTATGACGTAGCACAAGGTTAGCTACATTTCATATCAATATATCCCAAAGGAGAAACATATCATAATTTAGCCACGCATTATTAAACTTTTTCCTGCTTAAAACTTCATCATAGCTATAAATGCTGAGCAAAAATTATCAATATTCCTGGAATAAGTTTCTCTGATTTCTTGTTCGAAAATTTGAGACAATCAGGGTTTTAAGAATAGAAAAATTTAATAAAAAGGAAAAGTTGCATCTTGGAATGATTGTGCAGAGTTTTTTCTTATTAAATAGAAATAACAATGCATGCATAAAGCACAAAGATTATTAGTTCAGGTAAATAATTTGGCAACATTTAATGGATCTACGAATTTGAATTGCTAGGAAAAACATGGATGCCTATAATGTCATGCAGTTGGTAATTTTAAATAAAATTTTAATTATTTTTACTACGTAATATTTTATATAATGGCATGAGAAATAAATGCTCCTTATAATATTCTGCATTTGTTTGCTAGAGGACTTTGGAACTGTATGTGATGCACGAAAGTTAAATTATTCTGCACGACTTGTAAGGAAATTCGTATTCATTGGAAACTGTAAATTAAACTGGAGCCATACTATGAGGATTAAAATTTTAAAAATAGTTTTAAAATAATAATATAAATTAATAGAATAAATTACTTCTTCAATCGTATTAGCATCATTAAATTTTTGTTCAATTTTATCAAAAATGGTTAAAGAAGCAAACTTTGTCAGATCACGGAAGAGGAATTTGCTTAGTTGTAAAATTTATTTCCCCGCTTCCTCAAACTTTCGAAATATTTATTTAACAAGATGGTGGTTCCTTTGATTTTTTTTCTAATGGCGTGCACCTTTACCCAGACAATCTTTATTGAATATTTAGATTGGTCTAGTATAAAGGGTTAAGATAAACGGACACACTAAAAGATTTTTTAAAAATTTTAACTTTAAAAATTCACTAATATATTTTAAACTTAGTTCAGTGGGAAAAAACCATACTACGCTAATTATTAATTAATTAAATAATATTTAATGAACTAATTAGCATATTTTTGAAACAAGATATCTTAAATTCTAATTCGTACAGACACACAATTTTATTTGGAAACTATGCCTAATATTAGTTTTTATGTTGTCTGCCTCAATCAAGTTATAAAAATACATATTTTTAACAATTTTTTCATCAAAGATGAATAGAAAAAGCGACATTTTTTTCTGTAATTTTAACTTTTAAATAGGTATTAAAATTTATTTCTATAAATATAACTTTGATTAAGGCAGAAAATATTCACTGTTCCATACAGATTACTTTGATATATAAATAATTGTATTTGGTTAATTTCTTGTTGAGTTATGATTGTTTGAATGAAGCAACATAGTGGAAAAAAATCATTCTTCATAAAATGAGTTTTAACAACACCGAAACTAGAGTTTTCAATGAAAGTACCTCAAGAAAAATAATTATAACTCGAGAAATATTTCGAATATTGACAACATCTTGGTATCGTTTGAAAGCTAAAGAATCAAAGAACATTGTGAAGCTATAACAAATATTCGATGTTTTGAATGATTTTCGAATTTTCAAGTGTGTACATAAACCTTAAATACTGTTTGACATCGGCATTTTTTTCTTTTACCAAATTTCAATAAGATGAAAAACATAATCATTGCTACTACGGGTTGTTAAAACTACATTAAATGATGCAATTTCTTCGAATTACTACTGCTCGAGAAGTTTCAAGCAAATATCAGCTTACTCGATGAAATTATAAAACAAACAATTAAATTTCGCATTGTTTCTTCTTATACCTTATTTAATTCTTAAATTTTTTTGCTTAATTGAACAAAAAATTTCTTTACAAAGATAAATTAGGACTTATTTCAAAATTTCAGTATAAATAATGAAAATAAAATTCCATATAAATCTAAATTCTGAGCAAAAATGAATTCATGAATTTGGATTTCATGAAACAAAGATAGGAGATAAATAGAAAGCATTGTAGCTTTAGCTATTTGAGTGGCGAGTTGCTTAACACAATTTCCTCTCTAAATGTTGTATTTCAGCTAGGCAATATTTCTTTTCATATATCTACTTTTTAATCAATAAGAAAATGAGTTCATATTTTCATTCAAATATCTAACCTACAATTTTTTGGAGGCAATTATATATAATGCTCTAATAGATAGAATACTGTTATTATTTCACATTCTTTAATAAACTATAATAACTATAATTCTTAAATATCATGCTCTTGCGTATTATTGATGACAACCCAATACTTTAATATTTTCTTAAATTAATTTTCATTAATCGATTAATTTAATTGTTTGTTACATAAAATGTCTCTATCTGGTAATTGGTAAAAATATCGATAGAATTTACATCAATTGATTACAAATTTTTAGTCTGCTAGTACATTTAATTACCCTCATTATAAATGATTGTATTATCATATTATGACTTTGCTCCTTAGAGTATGCGCAAGAGTGCGAAGAATGTAATTCCAAACATTCGTTGGAAAACATTCGTATTGGAGTGTTTCTTTGCTCAGACCCTAAAGATTAAAATGATATTTTGGCCTGAGATTAAAAAAAATATACACATTTTGTTATTTCGTCAAATGTAATGCACTAATAGATAAAAATATCAAAATGGAATTGTGCAAATTTAATGACAGAAAATTTAATAGTCGTTGTATAAGCCATTGTTTAACGGAATTCACTCTGAGGTACGTAGAAAAGAATATCTTTAGAGGAAACAATATATTTCTAGACAAGTGAAACCACTATGTATGCTAATTTAAAGCAACAACACTATTCATGAAGAATATAACACGGAAACTTTATTGGTTTTTCCTGCTTAAAACAAAACTAGTTGTGGATTAGGTCCCATGTCTCGTGTTTTTAAGCATAAAGACGAAATAAAACTATGCTTCTAAAGCTTAATGTATGTGTCTGTTTAATTACCAACTTTATATTTTTAATTATATTTTATTCTGATCTAATGAATTTTCAAATACTGTATTCCTTTAAAGTGCTACAAAAAACGATGTTAAGATTAATGTTGTATAAATGTTTTGTATACCATTTGAGTAATAATTTATTTCAATATATATTCACTAAGCATTTAAGAGAAGTCAATTTGGATATAATAAATAAAAATAAAACTGTTTTTTTTTCAAAACTTATTGCGACTAAAATTACAATTTTATTTAATAAAACTAATACATGTTTCATTACTCAACCTCATTCATTCTCATTTCCCAAGCATGTGTTTATTTGATTTGAGCAACATGTTTGATTATAATGCATTTTGTAGCACATATTTTTGCCTTTTTAAGAAATACTAAAAGAAACAACGAAGAAAGAAATTTTATCAATAAAGACTAAGCACTTATATTTAAAAAGTATGTTAAGCATCATCAATAGATTTTCCTTCATATTTTGTTTGCAACTTATGGTCATTTATGATTCCTTTCGTAAACTAAAAAATTATTAATGGAGATCTTGCTTTTCAGTTTTGTCGAAGATGTGAGTTGTTTGATGGCATAGACAATACCAAAGAGGTCGTCTTTAGTAATGTATTTAATTTAAATCTTATAACTGTATTTTACTCCCAAATACAATCTGTATCAATTACAGCATATATAATGTTCTTATCTAATTTCCTATTTTCTACAAATTAACAGCAATCTAATTAATTTCTAACACTTTTTTTTACTTGTTTGTACCAGTCAATAGTATATTATTTATGACAAAAATATTTGTAATGATGATATTTAGATAATGTTGAATAACAATTAAAACCTAATAATAATCATAAATATGAGTACCTCATTAATTTTTGTATTTAATATTACGTAAATAAATCGCATCATTATTTTACAGATGTTTTAGATTATTATACTATTATTCTAAATAATATAATAAATATCTATAATGATTATGTGTCTTATTAGATATTATTACAGACTATTAGACAGCTATTTAGATATTACAGTGATAGATATCCATTAAATCTGTAATCTTAGGTATTAATAGCAATATCTATATCTATAACGATATCTACAGATATCTATATTAGATATATCTAATAATTATATATCTATGGGGAAATTCCGATTAAATAAATAAGCATGATATCTAAAGCTCATTAATCGTTAACGATATCTATATCTACACATTTTTACAAAATACCATGAATCAAATTATCGTGATGAAAACGCATAGACACATATATTCAGATGCTATGAAGCATTTGATTAATATCACAAGAAAAGAAAAACTGTCTCTTTTGCTTTCAATTTGTCATCGTTTTGTAAAGTTTTTTCTCAAATTAAGTGTCCGGAAAGAAAATATTTTAGTTGCTACTTATATTAAATTTCAGAAGATTAACATAGCATAATATGAAGTTTACCTTCCAAAGCAATCCTTTGTATCAGTAAAAATATATATAATATAATTTTTTTTATTAATTTGTTATAAACTATTTTAATCTCAGAATATGTCAGCAAAAGTAAGTCAAAAACAGTAATTTCTTTATTAATCCTATTGCCTAGTTTTAGTTGACACAAATTGTTTCACCTTATAACTAAAAAATAAATTTATAGAGAGGTATGAAATTTTTATAATACATTTGTTTTAAAAACATAACTTAAAAACGTTTATTTATTCGATTGTTTTATCTTTATTTCAAATAATATTTTTTTAAACTTAAATTCTAAAATAAAAATTTAACTCTAATTAGGTAGCAGTATAGCGAAAGAAATCTTATGATATAAAAATAAAAATGGTGTTACGTTTTGTAAATTGTAGAATACAATAAATATGTCTGTTTAGAATTAAGTATCTGAGAATAAGTCCATTATCTGAAAGTGAAGTTCTATACTATCGATGATAACGACTAGACTCCTAGGGAAAAGATAATTGCACGTTGAATGTACTCAGAATCTTTATGCATTTGTTTCATTATTAAGCAATTCTAAGGTTTCTAAAGAAGGTTGTTAAAATAAAGGATTGTTCAGATTTTAACATAAAGTTTTCAATGGTAGATATCAGGCAGAATAAAATACCTCCTTTGAATATGATGGTGAAACGAACATTTCCATAATTAGTCTTGTTTATGTAAGGTCTATTTACAACTGCATTAACATATAAATGTAAGGATAATCTGATAACCGTGCTCTCGAACCAAGACTCTTGAAGTGCTTTACACTTTCAAATATTTGTGAAGAACCTTTCTTCTCAAACGCTTTGTTATTGTGATACATATTCCTGATTTTGAATTGGAGAGAGCAATTTTTTTTTAAATTATTGATATCTTACATTCTAAATATAAATTTAACTTTTCTTTAATTTAATAAGACTTTCCACACTACAATACTGCCAAGTCTGTAGTTCTCTAGCACTGGTAAAAATACCAACTTTTTCAAATAACATTCTATTCTTGTTGCTACAAATTTGGTACAAGATATTTGGTACAGTTATTCTTGTTGCTATATGATATCGCCAAAGAATTGAAGGCCTTTTGACTCCCTTACTGCAGAATTTAAACATTATTTTTATTAATATTTTAGAAGCTGGTGCAATTATAATCTTCCATACAAATGCATCTCAAACGAACTGAGACCTCTCAAGTGCACTCCTTCACGCTACAAAATAATGAACTTTCGAGAACGATATACGCTCACTACGTTTTCCTATTTCTAAGCACAAATGGAATTATAAGCATTGATACATAATAATCAGTGCTCAGTTGATTTCTCTGTCAGTATCATATTAAGTATGCTCCTTCATTCTTCTACAGTTTCTCGAGGCCCTTATTCTGCTTTCTTTCATCTCCGATTTATTTTAGCCCATTTTCATCTAAATATTTATTAAAAAGGCATGCTACTTCTGAAATTCCATTGAACTTTATACATGAAGTATGAGAAGAGATTTCGGAAAATCAGAAAGATAACAATTTAAATGAATTTGATCAAATTAAAAAACATGAAGTTAAAACATTTTAAATTGAACTTTGTAGAAAGTATACTAAGGATCATAAAAAAAGATGCAAAATAAAATCTTAGAAAACATAAAAATTTTAATGCAAGCCAAATAAATCCGAAACTTAAAATATTATTCGTATTTTATAAAAATTAGCTATAAGAATTTAGAACCGCAATTTATTCCTTAAGGTATGAGGAATAGCATTTCTTTTAAATAAATCTATACTTATAATAAAGCTCAATGTGTGTGTGTGTGTTGGCGCTCTACAGGCCAGACCATTCAACCTACAGCAACCAAATTTGGCGCGTGTACACCTTGGAGGCCGGGAATGTGCGCCTGGGGATTATTGTTTCGAATTTTCAAATAGAATTTTATTTATTTAAAAATTAAGCGAAATTTTGGAGTGTTTCTGCTATAACTTCCGAGAATATCACCGCACAAAAAAGATTTTTACATGAAGTTAAAGATCAAACATTTATCTTTTAAATGATACCAATGTTTTAACCTTAAAATTAAATTTCTATTTTTAATGAATTTTTAAATAAATATTTTAACTATATTTTTCAACAATTTTTTTCGTACAAAATAAAAATAAAATTTAAGCTGCACGAGCACGTTTCGCATTCATGGGAAAAAATTAGCTTTTTTCAAAGTGTTGCCATCACATTGATTAAAGCTCCAACTAAAAATAAATTAAATCTTTTTGGAAACAAAATCTGCAAAAATATAATTTTAGGCACGTGTCTGTAGGAAATGAAACAAATATGAAATATTATTTTTTCTAAAAAATAAATTCAAGATAAATTATTTTGATATTTTACACTCTCTATATTATTAATCCAATAATTCAGTTTTGTTTTAAGGCAAGTTTTGTTTAATATGAACAGGATATCCATTCAAATCAGGTCCACACAGCTAATTTGTAAACATTTAGTAAGACACAGATCTGCTAAAATGGTCTAAATGGAAAAGGATTATATTTTATGTAACTTGATTCAATAAATGCTCTAATAAATAACGAATTTTTGATTTTACATAAAGTTTCTTCTGTGGAAATCACGAATAACAAAATGTTCTTGAAACACTAATATTTTAAATAAAAAGAGTTGATTTCCAATCAACTAAATAAATCGCTTAAACTGACTAATTTATGAAAATTTTAATATCACTATTCAATAAAAAAGGATAATTTTAGATTTTCCATAAATCGTTTCAAAGAAAATACGACAATCAGCGCGCAGATTTCTCAAGATTAATTGGCCTATGATTATGAAAATGGTGAGTTTTTCTAACATTCAAAACTTCATAAATAAGTCTTAGTTGATCGTGGAAAATAGAAACATTCATTAATTTATTTAAAATTTGGTGTGTCCAGAATATTTCTCAGAATATAATACCTTACTGCATTAAATTTAGACTTCATAATTTTTGAAATATATTTATAGGCCGGAACAAAATATTATTATTGATTTCATTTCAATCCTTTTGAAAGCAAAACTAAAAATTGAATTTTATGCTTAATCTGAGAAATTTTTGTTGAATTATTCTTTGAGATATCACATAAATTATGAAAAATTTGTAGTTCATATAAGACTTAAATACCGAGCGATTCTGTTTGCAGTACTCATATTCAGTAATAATAATTAATAAATAATTAACAATAAAGATGATAAATAAAATAAAACGCTTGGTTTTATTAAAAAATAACTTTACATTAATTGCAATTTCATCATTTCCACTTTAAATTAAGGCTGAAGTTTTACTGCAAATGACAATAAATTAGAAAAATATATATATTGATTGAATATATAAATATATAAAAATATATAAATTGAACGAAACGATCTAAACAACAGTATAAGTTTGGTATGACTATAGAAATTGGAAGATTAAAAATGTTTTGTTTGAGAATCTATTAAGAGACCAGTTACTTAAAATATTTAATTGAAAATTGTAGCGAGCGGTAATACTGGTGAACCGGCTGATCGCCAAAGGCGGCTAGTATATAATATATTTTTTTAAAAGATCCATTATGGTGAGTAGTTTTGGATTTCATTTGATTAAAAGAAAAATTAAAAAGTTATTATATGAAAATTTTGGTATAAATGAAATGGGGCGCATCTTTCAAAATAATCGAATTTGAAGTAATTTTTCAAAATAATTGAATTAGAAGTAATTTTTCAAAATAATTATTTGAATTAAAAAAAATAAAATTTCATTTTAAAAAATCAAGAAATTTTTTACTTAATATTTTTAGAAAAAAAAATTTAACTGATTCGAGTATTATTTTGTATTGTTTTTTAACTTACAGTTTATATATAAAAGTCAATGCAAAATTTAGTTTCTGGAAATAATTTATTGCTAGCATAAACATTGATTTGATTTGTTGTATAAATATTTTATTTGATTCACTTTTGTTATTCCATTATTATTATTTCTGTTCGAATAATATTATCATTGTTTTAACTTGGATTAGATTTTCATCATCTCAAAGCAACCATTTCACCGTTAATTTGAGAAGAAATGGACTTTTTTTTTTTGTTATTTCTTTCAAAGTCATATTTTTCTTTCTGAGGCTAGCTTGCAAATGACATCGCTTTTTATCTTTAATTATATCTATATATGTTGAGGTGATGAACATTCCACACGATTCTTCGTATTACTCGATTTACAAGTTATTTTATACTTGTATAGATGGGAGAGCACGTTATGAGTACATATTTGCTTAACATTCTTCAATTAATATTGTTTTGTAGGTAAGTATAAAAGTTCTTCTTAGGAAATAAGGAATTTTCAATGATCATAATTCATCCATGAATGTTAGGATTCAGATTATAAAGCTGTAACAGATTATAAAGCTTAATAACAATTCTAAATGTTGTTTTTTTATATTGGAAAGACAATTATTGGAATTATCCATTTTCTTAAGATTGGAAAGACTTCGGCGACAAACATTGTGAATATTTTGGAAGTAACATTTCATAAAAAGATATAACAAAAAAATCTAATATTTCAAGCTCAGAGTTCCTTATAAACACAATGATTGAATATTTAAGGCAATGTTTAAATTTTCATACTGAATTCTCTTTTAAGGAAAATGAATGAAAAAAGAGATGCTAAAAGTATAATTGTGTCAATAAAAGTATTTTATTAGACTGCGCCAATTAAAAGAGCATCACTATTTTCCTATCACTATTTTCACTATATCACTATTTTCCTTGATGTAGTAAAAAATATTTTTTTTTCTTTAAGTAAGCATCAAATTATTTTTAGAGTGCATGGCTTTTTTATAAATTAAATCCTGATATTTATTTTGTAATCTAACTTTGCAATTAATTAATATAAAGGGGTGATTGTATCAAACTAATCGAATTGTTTAATTATCAAGAAATTTGGAATCAAGATTCTGTAATCTACTATTCGTCAACGGATTCTGAGTCGACCGCATTTCGACGACTCCTTCTCATTAAGGGGTGAAACACTGAACGATGAGTACATTTCCGGTATTCCCTTTGACCTTGGATTTCCACTATTAGATACTAGTAAATGTAAACATCTCCTCCTTTCATTTTTCCTTCCACCCCTATTTTGAGGAATTGAACCCATCCTATCGCAAGCACAAAAGCGCGGAGGGTTTCACAATCCGTTGCTGAACAGTAAAAAAAAAATATTTTTAACTGTATCTGTCTTTTGATCTGTCTGGTTGTCTTTAAATAATAACTCAATGAAACTAAGTCTGACAGATAAAATTTGTAGATTTCAATCAAAGTGTGTGTAAAATCGATTCATGTGAATTGTATCATTCAGGATATCATGACCAGGTGTACATTACAACTACTGAACTTATAAAGATACGATTTGGTAAATATTTTTAGCATATAAAAATGCAGAGTTTTTATTAAAGCAGTTTGACAGTAAGATTTAACTAAATATGACAAAGAGTTGCCCGTTTGCATGCATATAAGCCCGATTTAAAACCGCAGCAGCTTGGATAAATAAAATTTGAGACACAGTTTTAGCATTTAAAAGAAGATTTCAAGCACATTTTAAATCAAATCTATCAAAAGATTGACCGTGTGTCGTTCGATAGATTCTTCTTAACACGAGAGCGCGCATTCTATGTCAGCATACCTTGAAATAATATTATAGAATGAAAACGAAAAAGATTTTTAAAAAACTTTCATGACGCGACATGCAATTTATGACAATAACAACATTTATTATATAAAATATTTTTTAAATAATGATAATTTTATTGTGAAAAAGAAATGAAGTAAAACAATTCGCTTTTTATCAGAAAGCTTAGAATTCCATTATTTTTTTAACAAAAATATTTGTAAATGAGATTACAATTCAATCATGCAATATTTTAAATTAAAAACTGACTTGTGTAACTAATTTTGAGAATAATTTAGGATATAAAACATTCATATAAAACTAACAAAAAAAATACAGATACAAAAATCTTAGATACTTTTCGGTTTATATACTTGAAGAGTCTATTTTATTGTGTTCTTAACGTGCATTTTCTCCACGATTCACACATCCAGTTTTGTCCTTTTCTCTTGGTACATGTAACATCTCCAAAAACATAATTTTCTATTCTTTGTGTTGTTGTTGTAATTATGGCACTTGCCACGGACAAGCCCCGCCGACAGAGACAGCCGAATTTAAGGGGTGCGTCTCTTGTTTCAATAGTAGCGCCAACTAGGGCCAAGAGAACGACTTAGCTACATGCACACACGTCACAACCCTTTTTACGGGGCGGACTTCATTCACAGATCGTAATTTAGACCTAAATCAGAGAACGATCAACCCTGATCCAGTACCCCCAGTGATATTACTCTCGACATGGAGGACTTTGTGACCACGACAGATTTAACGCGCGTCAGCCACCAAGCAATCGGGGAATCTTCGGCCGGGGGTTCGAACTCGCAACCAAAGGGACGCGAATCCAACGCTCTACCAACAAGGATATCCAGGCCCTTATTCTTTGTGTTAATTCATCATGAGTGTATTCGCTGTGTATTTTCTCCTATTTCTGCGAACATTTCAAATGAGTACCTAATGGTGATAAGGCTAAATATCTCAAAAAGTGCCTCATATTCTAAAACTTCTTTGGTGCGGTTGTCGATATTAATAAGATATTTGAATTCTTATCTACAATTTTCAAAAGTAAAAGCTTACCCTCTTGATCATTGGTACCATATTTTAAGGACTCCCACTTTTATTTTGAATCAAATTCACGATCACTAAATATGTGTTCAGGATCTGAATCCCTAATTCTTCTTCTGTAAATCGTCATTTTATTGAAACACCATTAATAACTTTTCAAAGCCTTTTCATTTCTTGGAGATTACATCAAAGGTGGAAAAGGTCAAAAAAAGCAACTTGAATAGATCACGGTTCACATTAAAAAATAAAGAGAATGTGCAGGGGTGTCAACATTCCTCTGACTATTCTATAAACCACAAAATATTCACACTTTGCCCTTTCCATACCAGTCATATAGAATATGACCTTAGAGGCAGCTACTGGAGGATATAATGATATGAGATTATAAGAAAGGGAGATTGCTAACGAATGTTTTTGAGCCCTCACCCCGCCTTTCCACGGGTTAACTGGAAAACTCAAGAATACAGATAAATGAAATTTGTATGTGATCTGTGATTTGTATGTGTGTGTGTTTCCAATTTTTTGTTTCATTCGACTGAAAAATTAGCATCTGGAATGCATTCTCCTCTTTACTTATGTATATTATGAAGCATAGAATGTCTATGTAGTAGACTCTGACATAAAAATAAATGCAATTGAGGTATTTACATCCTTGCTGTTGTCCTATTTTTTTTGGGGGGGGGGGGGCTGGAAGAGAAAGTGATATAAAACGTTTATTATTGATCATTCGAAAAAGTTTATGAAGACTTCTCCCCCTACTTCCTTTATATAATTGAGTAAAATATATATTATATATTAACACCGGTTGCCTTTTTAAGATATTAATGTATTTTATTTAGGTTGACATTTTTTCTGTAAATCGTGCAATTTAAAATTCGTTGAGGCATTGATAACGATAACAATGACCGATGCAATTAAGATAATAAAAAATAAGATAGACAATATTCGAATATAAGATAGACGAATCAAGCTTGAAATATTGTTTTGCAACATTGTTTTTTTTAATTAGATTTTTAAAACTCTTTTACTTTTCTCCAAACAATTAGAAAACCTGAAATTAATGCATGTAAATAAAGAGCACTTGATAAGTTATACATTATCAAAATAATTATGGTAATATAAGTGTTTTATTGTTCTCAATTACAAAGAATGTTGATATTATATCAATATATTATGAAATTAATGACCCCTTTCAGGTTAAAATATATATGATTGAAAATGAACCAGGCATAAAATTACACAACTTACAGAGAATGCTAGAGATGCCAAGTTCGATTGTATTTTGTTCGAAAATGCAAAGAAAAAGAATGCAATATAATTTTGTAGACGAAATCACAATTTTGATTTGAGAATAAATAAGTTAAGCAATAGTAAAAAGTTCATGTTAGCTCATGTTTGAAAAGATTTTTCTAGAAACTGTCGCATCCTTATTACGATTACACATTTACTAAATGCTTAGCAGAACTATCTTTTACATTTTAATATTTTATGCAATTCTGTAACTATGCAAAGTTTGAAAGAGATTGAGGCCTTGTAAATTTATCAATTTCTAATTTTAGAAAATAAATATTTATCTGAACTGCTACGCCCATGTAAATTCGCTGAGTGTTTCATATTATGTTTATCAAATAGGACGATCTTGACAAACAATGATTGAGATTTGTCATTAACTTTCAAAGATATGATATCAAGTCTAGGAATACATCAACAAACGTTTCCCATATAATGGAAATAACTACAAATATTGAATCAACTTTTAGAATATCAAACTTAGATAAAGATGCAAACGCATATGCTGAAAAATAAATTTTGTGGAAAAGACAGCACAAAACATTTAATATAAGATGCGTAAATAAATAACTTTTGTGATATTTGATATACATCATAAATAATTAATACTTTTGTATTTAAAGATGCTGCTAAAATATAAATATCATTTTCTACATTTTTCGAAAACTATGCATTGTTTGGCCGCAACTTCAAGTTGCTAATCTTTTACAGTTTAATTTAAATTACTTAGAAACGATGAAGTACATATAGAATAAACATGATAGATGGTCCGAAATATGTTACATTTCAATCTACCTGGATCACATTGTAAATATTATATTTAACTAAATATCCAATATCTGTTCATTGTGTGACTTGTGATACTTAAAACAAACAATTTTGAAAGATCTAAGCGATATTCACCAATACCAAACATGACAATTTAGTAAACAAACGTGAAGGACACTTCCTGCGCTACAAGAGCAAACTTGCACTCTGGAAAATTCAAAACTTTTGATCTTTCCATTGTTTCTCGTATGGGCTAGGCACTGAATTAGTAATTGAGTAATTATTTAAATATTTAATATAGGAATTGGCATATATCCATTTAAGTCTGAACATTGTTAATTTAAATTTGCGAAAACCGTCTTCTGAAAAGCTTTGAATTAGAGAACTAGATTTGTTGGTCATTTCTACAATTTAACATAATGTTTACTATCAATAGGGAACGTTTATATAAATATTTATCTCCTTTCAAGTGTAATCAAACACATTTATTTATTTTTTATATTTGATAAACATTTCAGTAAATAATAAATTTTAAGTTAAATAAATAAATTTGAAAATGGTTATTCATGAAATATATTGAAAAGATACATAGCGGTTATTAAGCGAGATATGGGTGTAAATTTATAATTTAAAAAAACTTGCCAGGTTATTTACTTAAATGAATCAATTTATTTACCCAATATTACCTCTAAATTCTGTAGCAATCACTCATTTACATATTAGTGTTTAAATGCAAATAGACCAAGGTATTCCAGAAGTTAATTTAAGAATACTATGCAAGATTTGTAATGTCAGTATTAGGGATTTAAATTACAGATCCAAAATTAGATGTCAAATACAACTTTATCATCTAACAACAAACTTTAGTTTGTCTCATTGACTTAGTGATGTACGAAACCGTTACTGACTTAGTAAATTAACTCTACAAATTGAATTATTAAAAATGATAAGTAACTCAACTCGTGTGCAGTCAAACTTTTTTTAATATTCCGAATTGTGTACTTTCTTCATAATTTTAATCTAATACGAAGAAGCAAACACAGAGTTTTGAAATTAATGCTCAAATATGTGGATTTTTGTCTTAGTTTTCGTAGATGCAATATAGTGTTTCCTATTTTTTTTCATTGAGTTTTTTTAATTAAACCATTTGGCACTCTAATTTCAAAATACAAAGTTTTTAGCCTCCTTTAGATGACAAAATAAATTTATTTTACATTATATTTAATATGACTGGTTTTAAATCACATCCATTTCAGCGATATTCCAAAAAACGATAAAATATGAAACCTCTAATTTGACAAGCTACTAACTTTTAATAAAAATAAAAGCCAAAGTTTAGTAGTAAACAAAATCTAAAAACATTTTGAAACTTAATGCAAGAAAAAGTCACTAAACTCAATGAAACCTCTTAAGGAAATCCTAACTATTCTACATTTTTACTTTGTCGTACAAGAAATTTACAAAGAGAAATTACTTTAATCCTCAAAAAATTCAGTTTCGCTTTTTAACGAATGCCCACGAATACAAAAAATATATTTTTTGAAAATATATATGTATGCCTATGAATAGATAATTCAAAGGTGGTTTGAGAAAGATGGATGAAATTTGGTGCATGGTCTTCATGCGTAAGTTGTAGATGTCTAACAAATTTCTAAGGTAACACATTCAGAAGCAGTCTTTCTGTTTGGTTTCATTATAAGTCTTTTTGTACTTTCATAAGGATATAAACGCAATAACTCAAAAACACAATGAAGTATGTATCAATAAGAAATTTCATATATAATATTGTGAATATATTGCTGTTCTGTTTCAAAATTTGGTTTCATTGGGTTGGGAAAAAATATCCCCAAATTCAAAATTTATCCAGGGCTTGTGCATTTATAAGCATCTCAGAAATTAATCGCCGAAAATGGCAAGATAAATGACTCTTCCGTAACTATTGTTCGCAGCAGCATACCATTCATTATACACAGATACACCTAAGAAAGCATGCGAGGAAGTTTCACAAAGACAATTCATGCTGGTTCGATCAATGAAAACACTGGATATTGCACAGAACACGCAAACATAGAAAGTGAGATTCCTTATGCTATAAAAAGAGAGTTTCTAATTTTTTTATTTTATTTGAAGTAGTTTTCTTAATTGAAAAATTGAAAAAAAAATAATCCAGAATGACATTTTGATATTGAGGAAATATAGATAAATAAAATATAGATTGTATTACATAAATTTATAAAAAGATTAATATTTATATTCATCAAAATAATACTTCTTTTATTTATCCGTCTATATTATTTTTTTAATTTTTCAGCTACCATTTTTAGTCTTTAAATTAAAAAGACACATCCTTTTTTAGGTATTATGCAATTACATTAATAATAACTATTCAATATAAAAACACTATACATTTCTAATTAAGGACGCTATTTCTTTAAAAAATGCCTTAAATATTCAGTAACAAAGAAAAGTATTTGAATAAAAAAAAAATAAGTTTGTAAACTTAGAGTATTTAAGGTAGAATTTTCTACATTTCTAAATTGTTTCAAATATAACATATATAGCTCACTTACACTGAATGGAACTGCAAATTTCATTAAATTAAGTTAATGAAAGGAAATTAATCTCTATAGTGTAAACAGAAGCTATTATTTACCTCTGTAAACATTACATAGAGCCACTAAAGGACTCCCTTTTATGTATTATCCGCCTCATAGATTACTTCATCCGCTAATGACTACAGACCATTCACTTTCATCATCATAACTTCGAGTAAATAGAAGTGGAGATATGACTATGAATTGGCATTGACTAAACTTTCACTGGAAAACCGACAAAGAACATTGTAAAGGACTTCAAAGTAGTATTTATTCCCATCTGGGAATTTTATTTTCTTCACGTATCTTGCTTCATTAGAGAGCTCAGGAAAAGTCTGTTGTTTGTTGGGGATAATATCGAATAAGAATTCAGATAGAGAGAAAGCAGTAGATAGCAATGCTCTAACGCAAAAGATTCAAATATTTAAGGAATTTATCGAAATAAAACTTGTCTTGAAGAATGTTTTGAAGGAAGCATATGTTATTATGTATCAGTGAATATTTCTATACTCAGAAAAAAAATGTGGAATGTTAAATTTTAGCTGTTTATACAATTTCTTCTATCTTAAATAAAATATTTTTGAATACATTAAGAGTGTTTTAACATTAAATCCTTGAAACATTTTGAATATGCATTATTTGATTTAGAATATCTTAACTGATTTATTTCATTTTTCATTGCACATTTCAAATCCCATTAATATGATTCAAATTCAATTATACGCCATTAAACCAAAATCGAAACAGATAGAGTGGACCATTTTCCAAATTTTGATATTTTAAAATCCATCCATCAATATAGAGAAATTGAAGTCTCAGATGTCATTTTCGTTATCTAACTTAATTATAAAGTTGTAAGAGCTATTTCAAAAAATCTTTTCAATTTATACAGAGCACGTTAATCAAGCTTAACTATTTCTGAAAGCGATAACAAATTATTCATATCATTATTCCCTGACAAACTTTCCATAAGATGGTGATGAGATACCTTCTTCGTTATAGTCAGTTCCCTCTTCACAGATCAATATAGTAATATTTTGGATCAAGTTACCTCTACTTCTGTGATGTTACTTACCGCTTTCGAAGTGATTGTACCATGACTGGTAACATACATATAATTTGTAACTCTACTATAGCTACTATTTGCATCTTGTCGTAACAATATGGATTCATATTACTCCAGATGCATAAGATAGGAGTAGGTAATGTGGTTTATATTTTATTGGTATAATACATAAAAGTATAATACAACAATATGTTATAATGAAAACAACTGAGCTCTCAATCTGTGTGACTGAATTAATAATAACAACTAAGCTACAAATAAGGAAATACTTCTAAGTAGATGCCATAAAATATTCTTAAAAATGAAATTAGTTCATAACGAAATCATATCATATTCCTGTCTTCATCTCAAATTTAGTGTAGAATTCATTATTATATAAGCATAGGAAAGAACCCAATTCCGAATTTTCATCACTATGATTGTATCCTACAAAATTCTTCCGTTTTTAAAATGCAATCATTATCAAGGTCAAAACTGAGCAAAATATCATCCTAAATGGATTTCAAGTTTGAGAAAAAGAAGATTTTTATATCATGATGGCGATAAATCATTAACTTAGCCACTTCCTTTCTTCCAGAGAAATTTATTTACACATTAAAATAAATGCAAAAGAATAAAGATGCTTAACTTGGGAAAACAAATAGATCTGTGTTACAATCAGAAAGTGAATAACTTGTTTATTTGAATAGCAAGAATCTAAACTTAAGGAAGATAAATGAAATTACATGGCATACAAACAAGCAGCTAATTTAATACCACAAACTTTGCAAATTGTGTTATTTACTTTGGATGATTTATGAGATTAAATAATTCTAAGCCTTATCTAAATGTTGCCTTTTTATTAGTGAATATTCTTTTGTTATTTTACAGTGGAAGTCCAATTTCTGTACTTAGAATTTTAAATAAAGGGACCACTGTCGTACAAAAGTTGTTTGAGTTTCATTATTTTGTATAATTAATTATCTTCTTGGCACTTTAAGACAGGATACTTTACGGAAAGCAAAGAAAAATATGCACGTTATTGAAACCATGTTTTTATAAAAAGGGCCTTTCTAATATATTTTTAATGAAACCTAACAGACATTTTAAATAACATTTTAATCTCTTTGCTTCGTTTTTTTTTCATGTAGAATTTATCTTTCAAGGGAGGGAATTAAAAACTCGTGTATGAATGAATCTATATTAAAATCATGTTTTCTTCTTAGATTTAATACTTATTACACATATTCAGTATTTCTTTTCGAAACCGTACATTTTGTTAGAGAATGAATCTAAAAATGCTCCATATAAAACTGTTTTCTGAAATGAATATTTCTAATGTTTTATTAGATTTTGTTTTAATGTATAGAATATTATTAGCGAATTAAATTTTAGTGTAGATTTGAAATAAAAATCGCATTGCTATACAGTAACATTGCCAATAAATTTGTTATAAGAAAAATAAGATTTTATCACAAAATTTTCTTGGAATATATTTATTTTATACAAAAATTACCCTGAAATATTATTGAATTTACCATAAGAGGTTTAACAGTTTATTATAATGCCTATTATTTTCCACGCTACAGCAAGTAACATTTAAATTCAATTACTCCAAATCAAGATAATATTTATTTATACTATTTTGGTAATTCACAGTAAATGTTCTCAAAAAACTGAGACACATTGTTTCGATATTATAATGACTTAATAAAATGTCATGAGGAAATAGGTGATTAATAATGAGGGTCGTTCTATCGATGTTATGGATTCAGTTTGGTAGTGCATCACAGAAAGAGAATTAAGGTTAACTTATTTAAAGCAACTACTGGTAAATATAATAATGTTTCATAACAAATACAAAATAAAACATCCTACATTTATCTATATTAACATTTCATTGAGTTAAAAAAAAATTATGCTCTTCGCATGATTTCTTTTATAAAATTGAGAAAAAAATTAATGAAATCAACTTCCAGCCTAAAGGAGAAAATTTGACTATTTTTTTCTATTTTTTTTAAAGATTTAGATATATATAATCACTGTACTTTATTTATATTAGTTGAAAATATGTTCACTAAAAATGCTTCGGATTTACCATCAGTATTGCAGTAAAAGAACTGATATTATTTGAAAAGAAAACAAAAATGTGATTTTTTTCTTAATTGTGGCTTTAATTTTAAAGGAAATTTTTTTAATTGTGAACTGTAACTTACTTTAAAGCACAAAAGTTAATTTAAAATATTATACAAAAAACTTATATTTCGCATAATTTGTGTTCTGATTAATTTTACATATATATGAATAAAGAAATGGATTTTTTAAAGTTGTAATGACAACAGCTGTGGCGAAACACGTGCTTTTATGTGCGAGATAAAAATCTCTCAAATTTATTTTGATTTCATTAAAATTTCATAAATGGAATTTTAGATCAATTTCGAAACTTACATTTCTTATTTATTTTATACTATATATATATATATATATATATATATATATATATTAAAAAATAGTGAATGCTTATGTATAAGTTACTCTATCAAAAAATAATTTCTATAGATTAGCAAAATTGAAAAAGCAAAAAATTCTTTTAGCAACAAAATTTTTTTTTTTCAATTTTTTGCATTATAAAATTCTGAAAAGATAATCGACAATATTTCAAATGGAAAATTGAAGTTATCTGTTGGGAATAATCCAATTTAGATTTTTAAAGTAACGTAACTTTTTCTATTATTTGGAATTTATTTTAAGCCTCAAAATGAAAATTAAAACGAGTTTCAATATGGTAATTATTGTTATAAAAGTTATCTTCGGCAAAAACTGTGGTTAAATATAAATTGATCAAAAATTGAAATTCTAAAAATATTTATTATTTATAAAGTCTGAAAATTCGTTTCTTATAAATAAGTTGAAATTAATGGGCTAACATAGTGTTTTCTTCAATCCTAGCTACAAAAATAGAAATCAAATATTATGTCTTTAAATTGATTTTATATATAGAAGCAGAAATATAATACACATTTTCTTTGAACAAATGTATCATTTTTTTAAATTTGTAGCACCATGTTACATTAAAAATTACCAATTTGTTTTATTTTACAAAATGGCAAAAACATCGATGAAGAAGTACTATTTGCAAGATGTATTTATTTAATATTTTGGTACACCCAACTGGCATCAGACTACATGACAATTTTAGTTCTTCTATAAAATTAGAATAAAACATACATTGGATAAAAATAATGAAGCAGAAATTGCAGTAATGAATCTACAAGCTTCTAGAATTCTATTCTTCAATAGCTTTTGTTAATATTAAAAAATAGAATTCATTCCCTTTGCATCAATTGCGATAGATCAAAGCCCTGCTCTTGACCTCATATTATTATTGCCAGAAATTTTGAGAAACAATCCTCTAATATATTTCCGATAATGCCAAAAATTACAAATTCAACATGGAATTCATCGAACTTGAAAGAATATAGTAAATATTTTAACGTGGTTTTATTCAGACCATCCAAATTTTTAAATCCTTCTCTTTATGAATGATAATATTGTTTAATCAATGGATTTTCCCTGTCGGTGTCATTTGTTTAAAAATTAAAATGTTCTTTAATACTTTTATAACAGACAAACTGCATAATTTATTGGATGATTAAAACTTCTAAAAATTGCGCTACATAATTAAAAATTCAGATCTGACATTACTAGTAGTAAATTGTTATTCTTTTCTAACCTTTCAAAATTTAGAAAATATCTTATGTTCACCCCATATGGCAGCATATAAACAGTTTAACTTATTTTTTAGACAACAGTGAATAGTATTAATGAATTCTTTGTCAAATGTTGATTTAAATGGATAGAAATTTCACCGAGATTCGAGCCCCTATTTTATTTCTTCCATAACAAAGATCTATTATATAAAAATAAGTCCCATTGAGCTTGCGAAAAATAATGCATTTATGCCCGCTTCCACATTTGAACTCCAGTTGTTGTGAATTTTGAAGGATTTTCAAAAGGCGAATATCTCGGCCAATTTAACTTGTAACTTAATCAACTTGAATAACTAAAATTCCCAGAAAGTGTTAAGTCTATAGAGATGGAAGAAGATTAAAATATCGAAATCGGATTACGCACCTCCCTGATTTCTGAGATTAGATATCCATACTTAGTCGACCCACTCATATTAAGATTAGATATGGGCCGGTAAGGAAAGCAATATACTAACCAACTTCTCAGGAACTTGCCTGCTCAGTCCTACCTGGATACGAGAGCACAGTAAACCTTCCACTAGAACATAAACCCAGCTCAAGATCGCTACCCTTCCTCTCTTAATGCCTATTTCTTATTTAGCACCTCTTTCCCAAGATCATTCGAATTTAGCTATTTCAGAATATTAGGATGTTTGAGTTTCAATATCAAGAAATTTCCCCTCCTTAAAAGCCAAGTCAAAGTCCGTGTTCTTAACTGCTTGATATACAAAAGAAAGTGCATCAGTACAATGTTTAGCAAGTGGATAGAAAACAAATGTCTGCTAAGACATCTTGAGAGTTTTACGAAGATAACTTTGCCTCCAAAATCAATTGTTGTGAATGTCTCGAACGGGTAAGTAAAGCATCACGAAATTCAATCAATCATGCTCAATTAAAAGGGGAAGAAATTTCGCAGCTGTATCGAGGCGTATCGCCCTCTCACATTTTGATGATTGAACGTTGAGGGCCTTTCAGTACTGATGGAGTAAAATGATAGATAAACAATGCTTTAGAAGTGACAGTTACCATTTACATGATAATGGTGACAAATGCTTGACCCATACTTGTATTGAGGAAAAGTCTTCTCTTGCACATGTCTTAAAAAGCGTTGAGGGAAATTCACTCAGGCTTAAGACAACACAATTCTGGAACATACCAGGGTTGCGCCATGACTTTTCTCAAACATGAATTATGTGTGAAATAGCTACTTTGAGTTCGAACTCTTCTTACCAGGAAATAAGGAATTTACTGTTGCTCCTCAGTGTGTTTCAAATTTCGGTAGCTACCATGTACTTTGTCGAATAGTTGGAAGCCTGGTCCTGACTATGCTAACTTTCCAATTCCCGTACCAAGTGTTAAGTACTAAAGCTTTCTTCCTTTTTACTGTCTTGATTATTGCTAATATTTAATGAGTGATTTTCGGATATAAATTCAGTAAAAGCAATTCCACAGCATGAATCTTTTGCAAATCTTAGAATATTCATTAGTTTGCATATGATCTTAAAAATTTTTAAAGGTAAATAATTTGATTAAAGTTATATTGCATACAGAGGTATAGAAGTGTGTAAATTCTCTTGTTTCAGGAGACGGTAATAAAAAATTGTCATATTTTGAAAAACATAAAGAAAGCATTGAAATATAGATATGCACGCAATAGAAAATTGAAAATTGTATCCCATACAAATTTCTCATTTATGCATCAATCGGCATCATTCTGAGCATTAAATTTTTGAGAAGCCTCATTATGAAATATTCATGCGTGAATTCATATATCTGAAATTTTGATATTTACGTAGAAAGAGAATGAAGCTAAAAAAGAAACTGAATATAATCACCATTGTCAGTATTTTTTCCACAGCATATATATTTGATATAAAGTAATTTTTTTCATGAATATGCATGAATTCATATATCTGAAATTTTAATTTTTACATAGGAAGGGGTTGAATCTAGAAACTAAAAGGGGTGAACGTAATTTACATTGCCAATATTTTTTCAATGACATATATATTTAACATACAGTATTTTTTTTCTTCCTGTTATCATTATTTGTTTCAAATTTTACAAAAACACACATTTGATACATAGATCTGAATTTTTCTCAATTCTTCCGATATTAAAGAAATCAATTTAGATATTTTTTATATTCAAAAGGCTCCTATTCCTGAAATTTAAAACTCTTTCAAAATACCGGTATTTAAAACATAAGTTAACTAAATACAATAATTTTATAACAATTGAAATTTATGGATTTAATTTTAGCAAGATAAGGGCGATAAATACACATAAAGCAAATCAGTCAAAATAAAAACTGTCATGATGAAACATTTCAGACGATATTATTCTATCTTTATTTTCTGTGTAAAAATAGAGCAGGGGATTTTATTGAATTAAGCTAAAATTTAAGAAGGAAAAATAATCTCTATAGTGTAAATAGTAGCTATTATTTAAACTTGAAAACATTATGACAAGGCACAAAATGGCGTCCCTTTTATGTATCATCCGCCTGATAGATTACTTCATTCACTGATGACTACAGACCATTCAGTTCCCTTATCATAACTTTGAGGAATTAGAAATGGGGATATGTAACAATGCATTAGGGATAAACTAACCGTTTACTGTAAAACTGACAAAGGATTATTTCCGATGTATTAACTCCATCCAAAATACCTCCTCTGATATTTATATTAGAGCCCAAATATCTGTATTCGTTGTAATATTCATTAAATGTCTATATTATTCACAAATATCTGTATTTGTACGAATAGGTTTCATAACTTTAATTGCACAATAAATATTAAGCTTATTTTTGTTTCGAGGTTCAATCATTATAATTATAGTTTTGTATCTATGAACTCAATGTAATTGAATTATTGAATTATGCGTAATAATATAAATATTATGGATGATTTTGAATTTATTTCGAGGTGATGAGGTATTTGTTGCTACATTATGTTTCTTTAAACAAGAATAAATAAATATGAAGACAGTAAAATACCCTGTGAAATAAATTTTAAAAATATTGATAATTTTCTATAATTATTCATCGTATATAATACTATGATTGCTGAAAATTATGTGTAGAGTGAGTAAAATATTATAAAGATTTTCATAATCAACAAACAAGTTTACTTTCATTTATAACGATTCAAACTCAAATTTGTGATAGGAAACATTTTTTTAACATTTTAAAGTATTTATATTAATAGAATTATTTTTAACAAAAAATATCAATTATCATCCATTATTTATAAAAAAGTATAATTATTAAAAAATTATAAATTAATTATAATTATAATTTTTTTAAAATCAATAACTTGATATTAATAAGAAAATGGAAATCACTCATATTCTCCTTCGATTTCAGCCTATCATCTGTGTTGTAAAACAATTAACTGATGTGGCTGCTCTGACTGCAACCTTTTAGCCATTCACCTTTCCTCTTGTGGTAATTAAATTTTCACTAACGGTATGATAAATGATTCCTTTAAACTTATAATGCCAGAACGTATAATTCAGAAGTCAAATATCTTAATTTGTTAATTTGCTACAATTAACTGAAGCTATATGACAAATATCACAGCTTTGTAATTAATAAACTTAAAGCAAAGAGTTTGCATAATTTCCTGATTAGTTAAATAATATCTAATGTTGTGTACTTTTAAATTTAAATACAGAAGAAAATAATAAAAACTACAGATCTCATATTCATTTTTACTGCTTTAAATATAATTAATGCACAAGAAAAGATTTTGAATTAAAAAAAAATTATGCCTTCAATTTTATTATTATATAATCAGTTATATTAGCCATTTATTTATATCAATTATATTTGCCAAATATATTTTCGTCGTTAAATCGCAATAAATCTATTATAATCAATGATGGCATTAAATGCTGTCAAAAGTAATATAAAAAAAACAGAACACAAGAAAATGATCGTACAAAAGCAATTTATTAAGATATTTCTTTATCTATGATAGTTTTGTCCAAACATTTTTTTTAAAGTTCAGATTGTCATCTCGTATTGTTATAATAATAAAATATGTTCGTTCATTAAAAAATGCATACTTCACAAGAATTTCAGAGTATTTCACAGGGAAAAGTATTTTATTATGCGATGAATAAATACATTTGAATCACCAATTAAATTTTGTAAAGAAAAATAATTCAATAAAACATTTTTTTTTTTTTTTTTTGCAGAAAATTAATCCTTAAATATAACATTAAAGAGATTTTTATATAAATGATTATAACACCATTTCTTTATCTAAAAAGACTGGGGAAAGATTATTTAATTCAATTTTGCAAGAGTGTATTAAGTGAATTAATTAAAAAAATCAACCCTAAAAACGTTTTCTTTTTATATTTTTGAAAATTTTATAAAATATATTAAATACTACTTAAGACACAAATAAGCCAATTTATGTAAGAAATAAGGAAAAACTAAATATATAAATGTTTGCCGGCTACCTGGCATAGGGATAGCGCGTATTCCCCGTGATCTGGATGCCCCGGGTTCGAGTATGTGTTCTATCTTTGCTGTTTGTGAATGTGCCCCACCCTCCTGTAAAAAGGGGCTGGGCAAGCGAATGTGACGCATGAAGTAGCTAAGTCGCACTCTTGGCCCTTGTTGGCGCTACTGAAAAAACAAGAGACGTTCATTCAGCTTCAATCGCTAACAGAAAATTGTCAGCGGGTTTGTAAAGTGCCATAAGTTACAACACAAGAACATTAATGTATATATAGGTTTCTTTTATATTCTATAGATTTTTCTGGAATATAAATTGGAATGTATATAAAATTTTAGTTTTTAGAATAATGGTTCTCTAAATATTCAGGCATCTTCAAATTTTGAAATGTCTGGCAAATCAAGCCTTATCTTTATTTGCGAAATATGCTTTACTGCGAGGGGAAAACGATTCCAGCTTTATATATTTATATAAAAATATTAATACCTAAATAATATGAGACATTTTGCTGCTTCTTAAATATAACATTTCATATTGTCTATGATATAATTTTTTTCGTTGTTTATTTTAATTTCTTTATACAAAATCTTTTATCGTTCGTTTTGTTTAAATATTTTTTTAAAAGTATCAATTAAAACAACTGAAGTTTTCGGAGACCATAGATAAGTATTATTTAACAACTTTTTTTTTAAATTTTCGATCATAATTTCCGTTTGCGGTTGTCTAATTGTGGCTGCTTAAAGCTAGGTGATAATAATTCAGATTTTATTCAAACAAAATTAGTAAATTCATGTGCTGTGTTTGGGTAATTAAGATTGCTTTGAAAAAGTTGATTGTTGAAACTGATTTTTGTTTTGTATTGTTGCATTTCAGTCAAAATTCAGTATTTGAAAGTTAGTGAACTTTTTCTCATATATTAGTTAACGATAATTTAAAGAAATGTATAGTATTAATAATAAAAAAATAATCATATTAACAGTGAATGTTAATCCCATTATTATATAAAATCTGAAACTCAAAGAGATAAAAATATTTAAAAAATGCACCTATAAAAAATATTCATATAAAATATAAGAAAGCTTTGCATCGATTTTAAGAAATTGAGTGATTTTTTACTGATTAAAATATACTCTAAATTAAATTTAAAATTATTTTAGGTTAAAAGTATCAGACGTTTATTGGATTTAATTTTAAAAAAAGCAAACTTATGCACTGGTTCTCAGCTATCATGATATCCATGTATATAAGTATTCATATATATTTAGCAAGTAATATATTTAAATCTAAGAAAAAAAACTTGTTCCAATTACCAGGTTCAGGAGAGTACTGTTATTTTACTTTTTCATTCAATAGTAGTTTTTTTTTAAGCCCTTAATAGCCAGTCATAGTCCTATTTTGAGGAAAACACATCAGACGTTCCTTCGTCTTCAAACAGTTAGAACAAAATAAATTATATAATAATTATTTATTCAAATTTGTTAGGTTCACACATGATTCTTTAAATGCAAATAAATATAACAAAATTAAAAGATATTGATTTTATACTCTTTTTTTACTTTAACTATCACTTTTTCTCTATAAACCCTAAATTCATTTCAAAATACAGTTTGAGAGACCAATGAATGTCTTAAAAAATTCTTAATTTTATTATTAATAAATAAAGGCTTCCAAACCACACATTTATTAATATAATAAAATAATGTGTTATCATTTTTTAAATTTGTTTTCCATTCCTTAATCTATTATCTATAATTTATCCTCATAAACTTTGTAGAAATATTTTTTAGATCACTAGTTTTCCGCATTTGTGTATCATTATCATTGTATAAGTGAGAAAGATTCCACGATTCATGCCATTCATGAAGAATAAAAAAAATTACAAAATTAAAATAAATAAAATTACAAAATAGAACATAAAAAAAAAACTAAGAATTTCTTAAACAGTTATTCTATTCAATGAAATAATCGTTTAGTAGGCCAAAACTGTTTTTCTGAGAGCAGACATTTTTCTGCAACATAAAAACTATAGTATTAAAAAAAATAGATTGATGGATGTCGTTTAGATAAACTGTGTGTATCCTTGTAAAATATATTGAATTTTTTAATTTTACTTTTTACTTTTACATTTTCAAAAATATTAACTATTTTCTTAAATGAATGACAGATATTAATATCGCATTCATCATAATAGGAACCAACTCGAATCAATCTTTTCTTAACTGTTTTCCCTCCTACTCCATTAATAATAATAAAAAATGTGGATTAATTTATAAAATATCATAATTAAAGACCCCTCTTAATTGAACATTACTAACTTCCTCTTAATTATCCTTTCATTTTGAGAAATAATATTTTGTTCAGGCTCATGTATTAATGTCATTTAACAAGAAGAAATTTTGAACGATATACTCCCAATGTTGAAATAAAAATACATAAACCAAAATGAAGTGTTTAGTCGTTCTAAGTGGTAAAAAGATGTAACAAACTCCAGACGCAGTTTTGAAAAAGAAAAAAGAACTCTTTGAAGTCTTGAAGACATAATTGTTTTATTTGCTATAAGTTTCTAGTTTATTAAACATCTAGCTAATATGAATGCAAAAAGTTAATATGAATGCTTAAATATAAATTTGGTGTTATTCCTGCTAAATGTATTAATTATTTAAGAAAACTGCTTTATTATATCATGTATAATACAATCATGACAGCTAATAATATTATATTATTTTTCTCATTTTGGGAAAATATAAACAATTAAAATATTTTCTAAACTAAATAAACTACTAATATAAATTTCTCATTTATCAGAAATAAAAATATGTCCCATTGTTAGGTAATTTTTTTTTTGCATGAAAAAATAACCAGTTAATCAATTTTTAGAATAATCGATAACATCGTTAAGATGTAAGATAACATCGTTAAAATTAATTGATCGCATGTTTAGATTCACATTAAGAAAATACTTTTCTTAACATATAAAAAAATAACAATGCATAACCTAAAGACAGGAATCTGATAAAACAATTAACTATCATAAGTAACGACAAGAATTTATAAAATACAATAGCAACAAATTTTTCAGTTATTAATTATTTTAGTATTTTTAATCAGGTTTTTGTCATTTATACATAATAAAAAATTCTTTAAATATTTTTATAAGCTCGCTTGTTGAAGCAGTGTTCATGTTCTAATAATTAGAGAACTTATAATATCAGCACATAATTTCTAACGAAAATTAATAATTTTAAGATTTTTTATATTCCTTCTTTAAGTCTATATCATAATTCTTTATTATAAATATTATAGAATTAAAGAAATCCATTTGTTTGTCAAATTCATTATGGATTCAAAAGTCTATTGAAATTAATTGATTAACTGGTTACTGTTTTATAACAACATTAAAGCGGCGTATTGTCGTGTGTCTCTTTGTATAGAATTTGAAATTTTTAGTAAATCGGAATATGAAAAGAAATATGAATACAAAATTCCAACTTTATTAATAAATATTAGATAAGCCGGTTAAAAATTAATAATTCAATTTCGAATTTGCATGATAACGTGTTAGAGTGATAAATATTTATAGTTCAGAACAAACGCAAGAGGTGCGTGTACAATGATTTAGACGATTCGAACAGTTATTTTTAAAACACATTTGCGTTTGGTGGGATAAAAAAAAGTATGATGTACCATAAAAGTAGGAAATTAGGTGAAACTATGACTGACATGTGGTGCAGACAAAACTGATCCATTTCAATACTTCACTGATCCATTTCAATACTTCACTGATCCATTTCAATACTTCACTAATCAATTTCAAACCTCCAGACTGAGCTGAAAAACACGGAAAATCGAAATTGCAGCAAACAATGCCCCATCCCACACAGCGATACGCATCAAAGACATCCTTTCTTTCTGCACATCGTAAGTTGCACTACATGTTACAGAATATTGTACAATATTGCTAATATTGTTTTATATCATAAAATATTGTACAATATATATGTACTATTAAGGATGGTTGGGAACTCCCGCCTCACCCATCGTACACACCAAACTTGATCGTTAAGGACTACCAATGGTTTTCAACGATGTCCCGCAATTTTCCAGAAACGATTCAACAATTACAAAATTGTGAACAAAATAGCTAATCAAATGGATCATCTCAAAATGTGAAGAACAGATGGGCAAAACATATGGCTGGCAATGGTGTAACTTAGAATAAAGTATTTGTTACCATTTCAAAGAAGGTCAAATGTTTATTTTAAGAAATGTTAATAATTATTACTTGAAAGCCTACTTCAAATCATACAAGTTGTTAAATAAAATAAGGGGATAAAGAAGCAAATTATGACGCTTCCTAATACAAGGAGTCTACAATGAGAGAAAATACGTATTCTCATACTGAATACAGAAATACGATTTTTTTTTCTATAGAAGAACAGAAAAAAGATGTATGTTGACGTGAAAGCTAACAAACTGGTATAAAACGTTTTTCTAAAAAAGAAAGAAAAAAACACTAATCAAATAAAGAAATCTTCATTTTTTTCCTATTCTCCTTTTTTAACTTTATGAATAAAAGTTTGCCTTACGAAGATATGAAACGTTATTTGCGAGTACGATAAGAAACATAATAATAAAATTGAATTATTTACCTCTGGGAGAGATTTAAAATCTCCAAAAGTGCAGAGATAGATTTTTCAATACATGTTTCCTATTTAGATAAGATTCAAATTATACGTCTGGTTTGTGCCTATTTTTGAAAGTTTTCATCCTAATAGATATAAAATAAAGGAATAAATTTTATATCTATAATATTATTACTTTTTCTTACTCAAAATATCTAGGAAATTTTGTGATTTCACAAAATTCGAAGTAGATATTTTGACGAAAATTCAGAGTTTCTGAATTCGGAAAACACATTTTTGTCATTATGTCTCTCTATGCGTGAATATAATAATTCAAAAGGTTTTCAGCTAGACATACAAAATCTGATATAAAGAATACAAACAAAATTTGTAGATGTTTTTCAAATTATTATGAAATCCACTCAAAAGAAAAACAACCATCTGGTTTCTCATGCATAAATAAAATCAATAATTTCAAAACGAAAAGATAAAAGTTTGTACATAAATTTAGGATCTAAAATGTAAATCCTTATCAAGTTTTCAGTCAAAATCTATCAAAGTCTTGATCGTTCTGTCGGTCGGTACTCTGGCAAGCATACAAAGGAATAACATAAATATTGTATCTATAACTATAGTTCCATGTCAAATTTTGGTTTCTGATCTGAAAAAATGGCGTCCAAAATATATATTCATATGATATATCCATGCCAAAGATCTGTAATTCTTGATGATTGTTTGAAAATGCCATTCATTTCATACGCCGCCGTATTCTAGATTCATATTTTTTTCGGAAGGTAGGTGGATAAGACTTTAGTATTATTTATCAGTAAACGCGAAAATTTTGGTGTAGATTATATCCGCTGGTTTATATAAATATTTTGGGGAAATATTTTTTTTATTTATGACCATAAACTTTTATATTTATAATTATAATTATAATATATTGCGAACTAACTTATTTTAATTATTTTCTTATGTCAAGAAATATTATATATTATTATGAAATATTATTTAGAAATATTATACATTATTATGAAATATTATATAGAAATATTATATATATTATTATTAAAATATTATGATAAATATATAAAAGGAGTCTTAAGATATGTTATTTGTATATTTGCTAGCAAATATACCAATGTGTTACATATAGAATCATATTATATAGTATTTAGAATAGTATATAGAATCATATACTATTGTGACACATATAGAATCTAAATCGAATTCAAATATTAGTTACTGATAATTAATTTCTGAAAATTTTAAAAGTGTACATTATTAAGAGATGCGAGCAAACAATTGAAAATTCTAATTTTTCAGATAGCAAAGAAAGTTAATATTAATATTCTTTCTTTTCAATCATGAAACAAGTCAATTCTAAAATTCGTTTGAGACGATAAATTTAATTTTATGGTTTATTTCCATGTTTTCAATATAATTTAAACACAATATTTATTACATCCCAACTGCCTCATTTACATATTTATTAAATCCCCAATCTTTGTCCGGTCATTGTATAAAATTTCATTTATTCTTTTAAAATTTATATGAAAAGGTAAATCAGTGTAGCGTCATTGAATCCTTGTTTAAACTGAAATGTCTTTTCTTTTACTTTGTAAGTGTGATAGAAATAATTATTTTTTTTTCAGAATATTGTAATACAAAATAAGAATTTCATTAGAATAAAAAAGTGCTGTTGTAGAAAGGCCATATAGAAGTAATAAATTCGTTACTGAGTTTAAACAAGGATCATTTTTTATTCGTTAAAATAATTTATATTTTATGTAAATAAGGATAAAATTTCAATGAAAAATATATATAGAGAGACAAGAGTACTACTTTTATATAAGGAGAATAATTACATGTGTACATACTGGTAAAAATACTTATGTCGTAAAAATAAGGATTATTTTAAGAGCATTTTAATTAGAAACAAACATTTCCTTTGATTGTTTAAAACTAAGATCTGTAATATCAAATTTCTATTTCTCTAAGTTAATAATCTAGAGTATTTATAAATATCATTTTGAAAAGTAATAAAAAATTCGATAATTTCTTATAAGATTAACGTTGTAAAAAAAGAAATACATTCACATCTTTATGGAATTAAAAAAAAACATTTCTTAGAAAAAGAAGTTACATTTACCTTATTTTAAAGAAAAATAAGATATGTCAATATAGGTAAGATTTAGATTTCTCATATAATCAAAAGTCTTGGGTAATGTACAAATCAAATAATTAATACAACAAGTTTTATAAATCGTTTTCATTACTTTGAATAAATGTTTCCCTTAACAACGTTTGAAAGACGCTGCAAGATTCAATGGCATAGAAAAAAAAAGATTATAAATTTGAAACTTAATTCTGGGCTTTATGAAACAGTTTAAAATCCTCTACGGCGGAATAATCAATTTTTTCTGTAAGATTGTCAGATGTTTTCTGCTCATTTTTTTATCCTTTACTCCTTTATTTTATATGCTTGAGAGTTAGGAAAATAGTATTTGTAAAATGTGAACAATATTGCTGGTTAGATGTAATTTATTTCTATTTAAATCTTTAAAATTTAATAAAATTAAAATTTTATATTTGTTAATTAGTAAATAATTAAATTAAGAATTCATATAGAAATAATCATTAATGTTAAGCAAGTGGAAACGCATATGCTAGTGGTTAATTAATTTAAAAGTTACAGGTAAAACTCTTTTCATTATAAATAAAAAAAAAGAGCAAGATGTCTCAATTTTTATTTTCAATTTTGTCTGCTTCCATTTTTGTAGATTAAATTTTTCCTATTTCTCCTAAGTGCACATGAATTGATTAAAAATGGCTATGACTATTTCGTTAAAAAAATTATTCAACA
>JAPMOR010108625.1:258373-274457 GCA_026543865.1 Argiope aurantia | reverse complement strand
GCTCTTTCAGTTTGCATATTCACATAAGAACCATGCTAAATATTTCAAAAAATATTCAACAATATTGCTTGAATTTATATATTTTAATGTTATTGAATTAAATTAATTTCTGACATTTATTCCGTTACCGCTATACGATTTATCACGTTCTCGCCATGAATGCCATATGGAAACAAAAATGTTTAAGGCAACGAATTACGAATTGAAATGCCAGCGGGAAATTATAGAGCGGTAAATTATCCGTTAGAAATTGAAGAAAAATTTCATCACGTTAACAACTTTATAGAGAATCATCAATTTTATTAATAATATCCATCTTAGTCAAAGTATGATGTATTACTAACGGTTAGTTGATTTTTTCCTTCTATTTAAGAAAGCAAAATTATTTTATTTATTTACCTATATCCATCATAGAACATATGTGCTTTTGCCATCAATTGCAAATAGCCAAATAATTACAGGCATACTTTTTTATGAAATCACATTTCATAAGCGTTTCACAATAGGATATTTTATAAGACTGCGTTGACTTTTGTATCATTTCTTTTTCGTGTACATGCAATAAGAAAAATTTATACAAGTTAATGGCATTACGGAAAAATTTTTTTGAGTAAAATACATTTTATTTTGAAACAGTTTAAATTTCATACAATTACACTTTTTTTTTAAATTTTAGCAATGAAAAAATCCACTGCCCGTTTTTATATTTCCCTTACAATTGTTTCATTAATTCTTGTATATTCTGATGTTTTTTTAAACATTGCCTTCAGCGACTCATTTGCTGGAAAAATGGTGTTATAAAAGAGAAAAAGATAAAAGATTCTGTAATACGAAAATGATCGAAGAAATTTTCATGTTGTAGGATGGGAAGATTATATAACAGGAGGTTCGAGAGTTATAGATGAACGAATTTACTTTGCGAAAAAGTTATATATCTTTAAAATAACAGGTAGTTCTTTTATATTTTTCTGTACATTTTTCTTATTAGCAACACAAGACGACGAGTATCATTACAAAAAGTGACGGTGCAAAGGCGGTAGTGAGTATCTAATAACAGTTCTACGAACTCCGAATACTATTCTCGAGTATTTTATAACAGTTCTAAGTGCTCAGAATACTATTCTCTAATTCTAGCGTAAAAGTATTCAATTTATGCTTACATCGATACACGTACAGTCGCGGAAAATAAACGGGGTCATCTAGCTTTATTATGGCATCTTTAATCGGAGAATCATAAAAAAAAGTGTCATTTGGAAGGTCTTAATGTACTCTTAAAGATTTTTGAATTACAAATTTCGTAAGAGGTCATCTACATATTTAAATAAGAAATATGTGTTACCATTTGACAATTTCCAATGACAACACATATTTTTCACATCATAGTTTAAAATTACATCAAAAGATATTCTTGTAAGATTCATTAGTTTAGGCCTACTCGTTTCGAAATCATGAGCTGATGAAATTCTGACTTTCTAATGCCAAAAATGAACTTTTAAAATTTTATTCATATATTATAAATTTATTGACTAAATTCTCTTTATTGGGAAACTATATTCTATAGTTTTCATATTTAACATGCAAAAGTAATTTTTAGCATTTGAAAAAGAATTTCAAAATTTATTGCAATCGCTTCTTCTTATCATACTAACCTTATTGCCCTCAAATCCCGATTAAAATTTCATAAAAGCTTATCCGAGCAATACATAATGCTGTAAGATCCCCATATATTATACAATTCTGCACGAATGACGATTGATTATGCATGATTAGAATATTTATGATTCTTTCTTTTGAAATATTAATGTGGAAGACAGTTATTTGCGAAAAGCGTTCTAATAATCGTGGAGTTCGTTCAATCACGTTGTTTCGATATTCCACGGCTTTTTGGGCCATTTCGGTATCAAGCTCCACCCAAAAAGATTATTATTATATAGCTGCCAAATATACTCTAGAAAATGCTGTTTGCTTGAAATAAAGAAGACTTTACTGGCACATTTTATAAATAAAGTAAGCATAAGTTTTTATAAACAAAATTTTGTTAAATTGTGTATTAAAAGCTTTGTAAAGTTTAATTGACTTTTTAAAACCTTTGATTTTTGTATTAAGAAAATTGAAGAGTTTAAACAAAACAAATGTATCACGAATTCGGTTTCATGAAGAAATAAACTAATTATGTTGTATGATATTTTTTGTTAATATACTGAGTTTCTTTACTTTATAATTAAGTTACATCATTTATATTTTTATTTTTTACAATTCAAAGCTTTACTAAATAAAGAATGTAATTTCGCCACTTCAATTAAATTATGAATATATATATATATATATATATATATATATATATATATATATATATAATATGAAATTATCTTAGTTATCTACAAACGAATACTAAATTACTATACACTTTTTCTATACTTTATTATAAACAAGAAAAGAAAAAAATGTTAATTTTTAATATATTTTTTTCAAATGAAATAAAATACTTTAAAATATATATATTAAAAACTAAAACATTAAATTTATAATTTTTTTAATATCATTATAATAGCATAATTTCTGCAGTCCCCCAAATAAAAAGGATAGAGAAAATGTAAAAACAGTATATGGACACTATATTACAAATGCATCTTTCTTTATTAATGTTAATTAAATTCAAGTCATGCATACATTATATCTTTAATAAAGTTTAGCATTCAGTAAACTTTCAATATTATCAAAGCAGCGTAATATGATAAATGTTCAGTTTGATGATGGAAATTGTTGCCATAAACATTTTTATTTTTATATGAACTGTGAATGAGACTTATTTGAATAATTCAAACATTTTTATGATTCTAATAAATAGTTTATTACTTTTATCTCTGTAAAATATTAATTATAAATTAATTTTATTATCATTATAATCCCTTTCACAATTCAAATACACTTTCATGAAATTTTCATATCAAGATTTCTTTTTCACTTTCCCCCTACTCCTTTTGTTTTATAAATGTGTGCATTATATATTATTTTTAACTAGGTTCCCGGCTTACTCTCAAATATTCTAATCCATTGAAATGGAACTGTTTGCTACAGATTACTCGATTCCGAATGAGTAAAAGTTTACATTCATGCGCTGTCGCTTTGAACCCGAAAGGCTCTTGTTGATTTAGGGGGAGAACTTTTCCAGAATTTATAAACTTCGGTTGCTTATCCTATCCTTTCACCGTACAAATACTGAAAGTCAACATTTAGCTTTACTTTCACCTCACGATGAAAAGGAACATTTTATAGGTGCTCATGGAATGTAGTTTGATAACAGCACCTGATCTCAGCTCTTTAATATTGCTAGCACTTCTGAAAGAAATAAAACATGTTGATCTCACATCATGCATTTCCAAAGCTGTTTATAGATGACAACTTCTCCTTACAGAACGTGAAAATGGAAGATAAACTAGGGGTTGGTGAAAGGCGCCAATGAATTTCATGTGTAATTTTAAATGATATTACATTTGTTGTTGTTGTTGTTGTTGTGCCATACAAAGGACCTATAAAAATGGATTGCATCGTGAATGCATATTTTATAAATGTTTTATTAATTTCCAATCTTAGTTATAATTATTAACAATTAAAAGAGGATGCCCTTTTAAAACATTTTTTGAAAAAAGTAGTAATTCTATCATTTGTAACTGACTGACTGTCTTCAAAATTTTAATATTTCATTCATAAAATACCGAAAAAAATTATGTTGTTAAACTAATAAAATCATATTTATCAATTATAATAAATGTCAAAATTCATATATTCAGGTTGTTTAAATGAAGGAGGAATTTTTGTCTAATTAAAGTATAAATCTAGAGAGTTCTGAAAAGTAGATAAATATTTAGACATAATTGTAAATGAAGAAAACTTTAGAAGAAATAATAGTCATTTATAATAAATATATGAATCCTTTATTTGTAGCATTTGCCTATGAATTGTAAATGTACAAATTTGTACTCATTAATTTTAAAATTACTTAAACTCCGTATGAATTATATAGTCCTGAATAGAAAATATAGTGTACTATAAAACGAAAGAAAGCTTTGGAACATTGATACATTTCACCATTTTTCCGATAAGCAGAATTTACTTTTCAATTTCCGTGTTTTCTGTGTAAAGTAGCTTAAAAATTCTTTTTAAATCAACAAAATTGTTTTCATTTTAAAATAACATTTTGCTCAAAAATCTTTCGTTTTGGCTTCGCTTCAAATCGTTTCTTTTATACTTTTTATTTTAATAAAATAATCGATGCAGTCCGTTCAAAATTGGATTGGAAACAAAATCGAAATCGAATTATAATTCAGAACCTTCTATTTATGAAAGTGATATTTTCTTAAAAATTAACAATTTTAATTAAATATTTTAATTATTAACTGGAAAGAAAAAAAATACATTTTCTGCGTGCATTGCAACTGATGCTAGATAAAATGCAACAAAGTACTTTTAAAGTAATCTATATCTATACTTTTAATAAAGCTCAATGTGTGTGTGTGTGTGTGTGTGTGTGTGTGTGGGTGGGTGTTGGCGCTCTACAGTCCAGACCATTCCACCTACAGCTACCAAATTTGGCACGTGTATACCTTGGAGGCCGGGAATGTGCACCTGGGGGTAATTTTTTCGAATTTTTAATTAGAATTTTATTTATTTATAAATTAAGCGAAATTTAAGCGTGTTTCTGGTATAACTTCCGAAAATATTACCGCACAAAAAAGATTTTTACATGAAGTTAAAGATCAAAAATTTATCTTTTAAATGATACTAATGTTTTAATCTTAAAATTAAATTTATATTTTTAATGAATTTTTAAATAAATATTTTAACTATGTTTTCAATAATTTTTTTCGTAAAAAATAAAAATAAAAATTAAGCACGTTTCGCATTCATGGGAAAAAATTAGCTTTTTTCAAAGTGTTGCCATCACATTCATTAAAGCTCCAATTAAAAATAAAATCTTTTTAGAAAAATAAATCTGCAAAAATATAATTTTCGGCACGTGTCTGTAGGAAATGAAACAAATATGAAATATTATTTTTTCTAAAAAATAAATTCAAGAAAAATTATTCTATGATCTTTTACACTCTCCATACAGGATGTTTATTTAGTCCCGGATCCATTTTGATGTTTAATGACTCATAAAATAATGAAGATATAAACAAACTTATGGCATTTATTGATGTAATAACTCATATATTTTACTTTTCAGGTTTGAATATTTTTACTTTTTTAAATATCGTCTGCGCGTGTGGTTAATTTCAGATAATTTCATTTTCCAGTCTAAATATCTGTACTTATCTAAATATCGTCTGCTTATTAATTGCATTTTTCTCTCTTTTGTTTTTGGTAACTATTTAAATGTTATGTTTACTTTTGATTTGTTTGTTCTATGTAGCATTTTTGTATGTGATGCTTTATTCGAGCGAATATTAAGGAGAATGCATACACCACAAGAGAAAGCACAGACTTTATGGTGGTCATAGAGTTAATTTCCAATCAACTAAATCACTGACTTTTAAGAGTTAATTTCCAATTAACTTAATCTGACTGATTTATAAAAATTTAATATCACTATTCCATAAAAAAAGGATAATTTTAGATTTTCCATCGATTGCTTCAAAGAAAATACGCAAATCAGCGCGCAGGTTTCTCAAGATTAATTGGCCTAAGATTATGAAAATGTTGAGTTTTTCTAAATTTTTAACATTTGAAACTTCATAAATAAGTCTTAGTTGATCGTGGAAAATAGAAACATTCATTCATTTATTTAAAATTTGGTGTGTCCAGAATATTTATCAGAATATGATACCTTACTGCATTAAATTTAGACTTCATAATTTTTGAAATATATTTATAGGCAGGAACAAAATATTATTATTGATTTCATTTCAATCCTTTTGAAAGCAAAATTAAAAACTGAATTTTATGCTGAATCTGAGAAATTTTTGTTGAATTACTGTTTGAGATATTACATAAATTATGAAAAATTTTTTGCAGTTCACATAAGACTGAAATACCGAGCTATTCTGTTTGCAATACTCATATTCAATAATAATAATAATAAATAAATAACAATAAAGATGATAAATAAAATAAAACGCTTGGTTTTATTAAAAAATATATTTATTTTAATTGCAATTTCATCATTTACATTTTAAATTAAAGTTGAAGTTTTCCGGAAATGACAACAAATTAGCACAATATATATAGTAAATTGAACTAATTGATCTAAACAGTATAATTTTGGTATGACTATCAAAATTTGAAGATTAAAAATGTTTTGTTTGAGAATCTATTAAGAGACCAGTTACTTAAAATATTTAATTGAAAAATGTAGCCAGCGGTAATACTGGCGAACCGGCTGGTCGCCAAAGGCGGCCAGTATATTATAAGTTAACACATTAAAAAAAGAAACATTTTTTAAATCATAGATTCTGATTTGAAAAGTTTATAATTTCATAATCAAAGATTTCAAAAAATAATGAAATTTGCATATCATATGCTGCTTTTCTGAAGATTCTAATTCGTAACATTTGTCGAGATTAGAAACTACCTGAATGTATGTATGATATTTAATAGATATAATATATAAATATGTGTGTGTATGAAAATAATATAAAAACTAAAGAAATACCTAGTAAAACGCAACAATAAATTATGAAATAAAGAGAAAAAGCTGAAAACAATACAACTTAAAGAAATAAAGGTCCTAAATATAAAGATATATGAATGAAAAGAGGAGGAATATATAGAAAACAAGCTATATCAGTCTAGGAAAACTATGGAAATAAAATAAAATCAATGTTAAAGGTTAGAATAAAATTAAATTAAAGTAATAAAATCATTAGCTGATCATTAGAAGATTAAATCATTGTAGATTATACATCTTTGAAAATCTTATAAAATATCTTACTATAAAGCGTAAGCATACTTTTTCGCTTTAAAAATTTTTACTGTAAAAATTATTATAATCACCGAGTGGTTTATGTTTATTTCATCGCTTGATGGACAATAAGTGTTTTGATAATACCTTTGTTGCAACCTTTGATAACGCATTTTGTTTAACATTTCATTTCTGCTGTATGTATTCTTTAAAAGTTAAATAGGTACTTAACAATTTGTACATTGTACAAAGTACAAATTGTTGAAGTACTAATCATACTTCAAAAATATTTACTTTGAAACCTTCCTTTATCAGACTTCTTGCCTGATTTGAATTTTCTGTTGCTAAATATTTCAGTGTTTTACAAAATTATTTCTAAGCCGTTTAATAAATATTGTTTTCCTTTATTATACGAACCAATGTTTCACATTTATATATTCTGTTTGGAAGGTTATATCTTGGAATCAAGGATGGCAATAGAGAACACGGGAAATTTCAAATTGTTTTCCGAAATCTTGGAATGCAAATCATTTGTTTCTCTAATTTTTTAAGGATTTTTATTATTTGGTGCTTAAAAGTTTTCGAAAGATCTTCTAAAATTAATTTCAGTGAATTTAATAGCGCTTAAATCATGAATGTAATATCATATTTGAACAGTGTAGAGCCTTAAGAGGAAAATGATAATGCTCCACCCAAATAAAACCACTATGCATGCAAATTTAAAACAACAATATCACAGATGAAGAATATAATACATAAACTTTATTAGGTTTTGTGTTTTTTATATTGTCGTTAAAAAAAGTTCTTAATCTTGTAAGCGTTTTTTATTTCTTTGTTTTTACCAACATACTTTATATGCCCATAGAACAGGTGAGACTTTTCTTATATTTCTTAAAGTCTTTTGATTTAATTTTGAATTTATTTTATTTTAAAGGATTTCCCGACTTTATCTTTTTGGATAAGAAAAAGAAGCAATAACATTAATTCTTTAAAGTTTATAGACACATATATAAATGAAGAATATACTTGTAGATAAAATTAAGGATATATGCATGAGCTCATATATTATGTGATAGGATGCTGTTATAATTTATATCAACCTTTAAATCAATCAAGGCAACATTTTTACTTAAATACAAGACAACGATATTTTTCCGCAAAACTTCGATGGCATATACTTTTATATTAGAATTCTGAATCTATAAATTTCACAACTCATACATGATATCTAAAAACCTTATAGAATATTTAAATGCTTTATATGTAACTTAGTTATGAAACACGTTGCAATCTTTAATGTTTTCTGTAATTTTTGTAAAAAATAGAGAAAGACGAAACTTTGCAAAGTTTCAAGAAGAAATGTTACTATCTTCCAGTTATATTTTATTACCAAATACAGAAAATTGAACCTACCGAATCATTAAAATATTTAGAAAATTGTCTTTAAATTTATATTTTCTATATTTTAAAGCATTAACTCGTTGGATTATTTTTATCCAGGGTTTCCGTTTGCAGCTATAATAAAAGATGTGAAGTGATTATGTTTAATGATGCAGTGTCTCCATGCAGCTAACTGCAAATTATGCTTGTCTGCCAATACTTATATTTTGCATTAGCTGCAATTATAGACATTAAAATTAATTCTTTTTTTTAATCGAAAGACGGTTTTTATTGGAAAACTGGTTTTTACTGGTTTTTCAGATACATGAAAAAATTGCTTGTGATCACCTTTTCATTGATGTTAAGTAACATCATTCATTAATTTACATAAAATATTGTGTTCCGATATTTTTTAAATGCAATCCATAATTTGCAGTGTTTTATTATTATTATTATTATTCGTTGGGTATGTGACAACACTATGTTTTCCTGATTTTTTTTTCTTGGCAATTAGAAGAAGATTTTCTTTTGATGCTTGTTTTAGAGTTGATGCTTGTTTTTTCATTTAATTTGTGTTTAGAATTATCGATGCGTCTGATGCATGTGAAGATTTTAAATTAAAAACGAACAATTCAAATGTGATCAGAATATTAAATCTTTTCATATGATCAAGTTGATACAAAAATATGACGCATCGACACTCAATGTAAAATTGCTTTGCAAATAGCAAAAAAGAACAAATTCCAATCAAATGCTTTATTAATACTATAATTCAAACTTTACATAATGTTACAATTGTTTTACAGTAAATGTTAATTATGCTATCGTACACGAATTGCTACGAATTTGAAAACTTTGGTCAAGCAGTAAGGACTTAAATATATAATATTCTGTACAGAAAAATATATAAATATATATAAATTATATGATCGTACAGAAAAATTTAGATGAAAATGAATTCGAATGTTCTTGATACTGACGCAAATTTAGTATTTTGCCGTCTGAGCCCCAACTTATATCAATAATTTTTATTATCTCTCCTTTTGAATGGGTTTAGTTTAATTTCAAAAATACATAACATGAAATTAATATAAATTATTAAATAATATTATATTATATAGCTTAATGTCATGAAAAAGGAAGTCATTTTTACGTCTTCAATATCAGTGTTAAAAAATAAACTCATTTCTATAAAGTGATGAGTCTATATTTAAGAATAGATAAATAATTGATAAACGGCTTGGAAACTCACAACAAATAAATTCGATTATTCAATTGATAAATAATTTAAATTATATAAACACATTCTGTATATACATACAAACTTTGTAATTTCTTTAAAGAGTTTTTTTTTAACAAGTATTTTTCTTTAAAATAATATGTGAGCAACTAATTATTTAAAATGAGAAATATTATCTGTTATTTTTCTTTTATTTATTATCAGTTTTATTTTTCCTTCTATGTGAACAACCAGAAGAATGTGTTTTTCCACTTTGGGAAGAGAAATATTCAATTTTTTTATAATAAATATAATTACAATAAATAATTCAATAATAAATATTCAATAATAATATATCATTAAATAATATTTTAGAAGAGAAACCCATAATTTACATACTTCAAGTAAAACATGGTATTAACAGCAAATTAAGCAACATTACTAAATCGAGAAAGAAAAAATCGCTAATCATTATTTCTATATGGAAAGGAGACTCCAATCAAACACGTGAAAAGGGTAGCGTAATGTTTTAAATATTTCTTAAGTAAAATCGCAAGTTACAAGAGAAAAGTTTCTAATGCAAATATCAATTACAAATTCAGTGAATGCATTTGTAGTAACAATAACAAACAAAGATTTACAACTTTCTAAAGCTAAACACCGTAATATTCTCCATCTTTTGTCAAGGCATTTGACTTAATTCAAAACAATTTCTAGAATTCGGCATGTAAACTACAAGTATTTAACAGGAGATAAATTAAAATGCATTGTAATTCTTGATAAAGTATGACTTTACGTAAATGACAATCCATTAACAAAAAAAAATCCATTTATTATCGGAAGTGAAGGGGAAAAGCAATACGAGATTGTAAAGGAAATTTCAGTAAGACCTTTATGATTGCAATAATAGAAAATAAGGAGACAAAAATTAATGGCAAAATCAACTCAACATACCATCAAAAGAAAGTTTTATATTCAATACCATTAAAGAAATCTTATGTCACTATCGAAATTACTTTTATAGAGTGAAACTTCATAAATACAAAGCTTCGAGGCATACTTATATAAATGCCACTTCATTTCTTGGAAAGATGTACACTGATACAGATATAGCATAAATACTTTTTCAATGCGTTCGTGCAAAAATCTCAAATATTTCATATATCTCCCATTATGCCTTCTGTTAATTGAAAATAGCTTTTTCTAAGCACAGGCAGGAAACGATTGAAACATTTTGGAAATTAATGAAAGGATAGAAAGAATTACCCATGAGAATTTTTATGAAAAGACTTTCTACCATGGAAACTGCGATGTAGTATTAGTCTTTAAATTTTAAATCACTAATCAACATCTCCGAAATGATTCTAAAAATGTATAAACACGATGTTTGTCTATTTGAAAAGTATTACTCTAATTTTATATTAACGAAAATTACTTTATCGTTTGAAATGCAATAATTACTATTAATATTATTCATTTTATTCTGTCTTCCCACTTCCATCATTTTTTATCAAGCTTTTGCCCTTAAGGGCTACAGCTAGGGATTGCAATACCGGGATACCGAATATCGGCATTTTGAGCCAATTGTACAATTTTGAAATTCACAAGTTTAAATACCGGTTTTTCGGTATTTACAAGAAATTTTTAAAATTGTCTCCACTATATGTACAGGAATAGTCAACATAGCAAAATAATATACGTTTTTGTTTTGATGTCTCTCTAACAGGCGAAATTAATTAGAATTAATGGCTTAATGAATTGCTGAAATCTAAATTAGCGAAACATGGATTATCTCTGAAAGAAGATATTGTATCCAAAACGACGGATGGAGCAACATATATGAAAAAACATGGAAAGTTGATATGCAAATCAGCAATTGTGCTATGTTCATGGAATTCTTTTAGGAGTAATAGATGTATTATACAAAAATATAAAGAAAGAACAGAAGAATCCAAATACTGTGGATACAGAAACTTCGGATTCCAACTTTGAAGAGAGTAAGAGTGAGAGTGATATTGACAATGAAGATAATGACAATGTAATTATTAAAGAAGATATTGCTAATGAGGATGAAATATTAATCCATCAAGAATTGCTTTCTATAATTTATAAAGTTCGAAAAATTGTTAAGATATTTAAACGTCCCCCTTAGAAAATGACATATCATTAAAAATATATACTAACTGAAAATAAAAAAGAATATATGTTAATATTAGATTCCAAAACACGTTGGAGCAGTTTATTCCTAATGATGGAATGATTTTTGAAACTGAGAAATCCAATCCAAAAAGCAATAATCGACGTAAACCTGTAAATTAATTTTTCAAATAGTGAATTCGACTTAATATCAAGAACTGTAAAAGCTCTACTTCCAATAAAACTGACTATTGAGGCATTATGTCAGAGAGATTTTAATTTATTAACAGCTAATGTAACAATAAATTTCATGTTGCAGTCACTGAAAGAAAGCACACATCACTATCTGAAGAATTATATATTACATTGAAAAATCGCACAGAAGAAAGGCATACCGAAATAGAAAATGTCTTATGATATTTACATAATTATAATAAATTTAGAAATTAAAAAGAAGAAAAGAAAATAACCATTCATATCTGATTACGTTTATAGCAAATTTTCTTAAAATTTTTTACCTACAAACCTATCCACATTTAGAAGAATTCGGTTCAGTTATCGAAGATAAAGATGAAACTAATGTGGATAGTGAAAGGAATTGTCTCTTGAACAAAAATTAGAATTAGCGATAAAAAAAATTTTCAACGCGCCAAAATACAATACAGAAATCAGCTATATCCAAAACCATCCGATGAGAAACCGATTTATTTAAAGATGAGGGATTTAGAGGTAAATACTTGAAAAAAGTATATCGCGCATTGCTAACAGTACCACCAACTAGCGTAGATGCCGAAAAAGCGTTTTTGACAGCTGGTAATTTTTACATAAAATTACTTTTCAGGCTTAATGACAGTACAATTGATGCATTAAGTTTTTTAAGATCACATTTCAAAAATATTTAATAGTACCACAGACTGAATAGTGATATTTACACTTTTTTTTCTGATTTAAATAAATAAGATGTCCCTTTACTTTTTTGTGATTCTTTATATACTGTTATAATTTTTAAGTTACAAATTATTTTTGTGATATTTACACTATCTAATAAAACTGGCAAATAAACAAAGAAACATCTGTGTTTTCTTTCTTTTTCAGAAATTTCTAATACCGGTATTAAAACCGGTATGCCAGTATCAAGATCTAAAAAATACCGAATACCCGTATTGAAATTTGGTCCGATATTGCAATCCCTAGCTACAGCATATATACCGGAAATGGCAACAACAGAATATTTATAAGCCACAAATATTTACTTACTAATTAATTCTTTAACAAGCAAATATTTTTCAAAACTTTAACTTAATATCCTCTGGAAGTCATGAGAACTTTGCTATTAAATAAGACGGTGGACTGAAGGGCAAAAGATATGGTCAAACATTAAAATTCCTAGTATTCTTAACGAATCGAGATTCACCGTCATTTCCACTATCCTCTATGTTCCCCACTTTTTTTAGATGTTCCAAGAGCGTGTTCTAGGATATTTTATTAGCAACAACAGCAAAATAAATTTTATAAAAGACAAATATGTGCTGAAATGATTTGTGTTTTGAAATCTAAATCATATTGACTAAGAAATAACTATTTAACTTCGTTTTTTTTTATTTTGAGCTAGTTTTTTATAGTACTTCTAAATATTTTTAATATACTGACAACCGTCATATCGAATATCAGAAGATTCAGATTTATAATGTTCATCGCCATTATTATTCAACTTTCTTACAGTTCATTTCATGTATGTAGAACCACTTGATACATTAAATGAATAAAAATTTATTCCATTTCAACCTGTAATTAAATCTTAAACTGAATCTCTGAATACGGAGATTTTTAGTTTTCATTAATTAAATGGAAATTATATTTAAAAATATAAAAGTTGATTAAAATTTATACATGCATCAAAGATATGAGTTTCAATGATTGACTGAGATTATACTTTGTTGAAATTAATACCTTGAAATGTAAAACTTTAATTAGGTTTTCCTCTAAGACAAAACAGTCACTCATATTAGTTTCTTATAATCGCAGACCGCATGCATCCTTTTTATTATCTATAATTTATTTAATCTTTAATTCTTATTTTAAAATATCTACGATATATTTATTCTTGTGCATATTATTCATATTACATAAATCCTATAAATCAGAAAATCCTTACGATCACATAAATATACTACAATAATTTATAAAAAGGTAAAATCATTCAGCAAAAGGGAAATTAAACATCTTACATTATAATTGTTTTAAAATACAACATTCCCATTTTTGTTAAAATAACCGAATCAATGTACTAGCTTAACTTTGTCCTTTTTGTACTTTCAATGAATTGGGTAAATTCCAAATAAATTTTGTAATGGTTTAACAGTACTGAAGAATGCACGTCTTTTATATATACAATTGACTTCTTCATTCATATTATGACTATTTCCGTTTCCTTTATATTAGTATATTTCGCTATTGTCGGAAATATTCATCAGTAAAGGTTTAGATGCGTAATATCTGTCTTCAGGATAATAATACAGATTATATGTGAAAATAATTGCTATAGCATATCATTGAAACATATAAATAGAGATGAAAAATTTGTGAAATAAGGCACGATGATCTGTGAGATCATGATCGACTTTTTGATCTAGAAGTTATCTAAATGTTAAATATAATTGCATTATCTTTTCATATTATCCAGACTTCTTTATATAAAACCACAAGTTTGTAAACAAAAAAAAAATTCAAGTGTGACAAATTTGTTTACAATTATAAAATTTTTATACAGTCAGTATAATATGTACTCGACATCTGTCATAAATATATTAGGTTTCAAATAAGTTGAACATGCATAATAAACAATTCGCTCATAGAATGGAATAATATTCATTCAAGTCATTTGATATTCAAATAACGCTGTTGAAATTTAAGTTTTAATAAAATATCAATAATAAGAGCTATAAAATGGACGAATATAGAAAACTTCTATTTTGTCATCAAAAAATATAATTTTTGAAAATCAAAATTTTTCGTAAGTAATTTTAGTTGCATTTCTTAAGTGTTGAACGCGAAATGAAATCAGAAATTTATTTAAGATATTGTTGTTATACTAAAACACACGTTTTCCAAGTTCAAACATATATGAAAATATTTACTTCATTATGCAAAAATTTAAGTAAAGGGTAATGCTATAAAGAGAATGGAAAGTAACTTAATTGTAAAAATGAAAAGGAATTACCGACATGTCAATAAGCATATAAAATATAGCGATTTACAAAAATATTTTCAAACTGCCGTAATAACCAAATTTTCCAATCATATTAATGCATAATTCCTTGAGCTCCTTTAGTACTGCCCGTGCTTTAATTTTAACGCAAATAACACTTAATGGCGAATATTTAGAAAAAATAGACATGTATCTCATTAAAAATTCGAAGACTTAGTTATTAATTAGAACTAATCAGTCGAAATCAGAATTATATAGCTGAAATTATTAATTTTTCTGAATAATTGTATTATTAATAATTACATAATTATGATATTAAAAAATTACAATATTAATATATTAAATGGTCTGAAAGGATGGCATTATTTAAATCTCCAAAAAATGATTTCTAAACAATATATATGACATTAAATGAAGGGCTCCATTAACCCTAATAATTCCCGATGCGTATATAGCATCTAATTCTCAAATACTGGCTACAAACATTACTTTAATTTACAGATTGAAAATGATTTTATGCTGTGCTCGTCTGATTGACGATTTCATCCACTTAATGTATGTGGTTGTTCATTTCAGTTTGAGTAATTAAAAGCGGGAATCTGATTCTACTCAAAATATATCGGCTATTACTTAGCGCAAAATTGTCAAACCTCTGACGTAAATGATTACTGCTCATTGGACACATTTGACCTATACTTTTCATGGTTGTAAGAGCCATTATATCAAGGAACTGTTTTCTTTCACTATACAACTTGTTTTTTTAAGAGAATTTTAATACCAGACTACAGAGGGCAATGCCGAAAAATGTGAAATTTGAAATATTCATTAAAGTAAAATTAGAGTAGATTCCAGAAATGGAATTAATGGATGTTATTATTATATAATATATCCTACGTAATAATTATCCCCGAAGGAAATATATATATATATATATATTTCATAATTCGGAATTACTATCTAAATAAAGGAAACAGGGAAAATAGTGTCCAATTATAATATTTTATAAGCCATATTTAATATTACTTCGATAAAAAAAAACCTTAGTTGTTTTTAATATTATATGTTCTAGAATTATATATTTACCAACAGCGTCTCTTATTTACACAATTCTGCATATACAAGATAAATTTGACCTAATCTACTAATCGAAAGAAGATGATAAATGAGTCCATATGGGACATAAAACATTCTATCAACCATGTCTTATCTTTACATATTTACAGTTTATGCTAAATAAAAT
>JAPMOR010108625.1:243907-258363 GCA_026543865.1 Argiope aurantia | reverse complement strand
ATATAACTTCCACTATCCAAACGAACCCCGGTGAAAATTTCGTAACAATATGTACTTATTTTATGCATATGTAAGTTAGACATTTTTAAATTAGAACTTTTCTCGATTACCAACATAATCCTTTTAACCATCTTAAATAATAAACAATACGAGAAAGGACAGGATAGATGAACATTTTTCTGTTCTACATAGGTTCTTCTACATCTTTCTTCGTTTGATAAATTATGTCAAACTCATCTTGCATATTCAGACTCGTACAATGCAAAAGAGCGGTAATTGGTAAATATATACTTCTAGAAGACATGATATTTAAAAGAAAAAAACTAGGATTTTGTATCGAAGCATATTAAAAATAGCTTATATATTATTGTAAATGGATACTATCACCTTGTTCCTTTTATTTAGATAGAAAATCTAATTTATGAAATTTGTATTATTTTTTCAAAGATGGTAATTATGTAGGATCAGTTGACTCTAATATAGCATCACTTAGAAATTACGAATAACCTTAATATATGCACAGGTTTTACTTGAGTCATATGATTTTTAACAGAATTTTTGAGTATTTTTTTCTTGTTGTACAATTTTATTTTTCTGTTTTGAGTTACTTTCATAGTATTAAAGAATTGCATTTTATGAAAAAAATTCTTGGTTTGTAAATTTTAATAAAAGAAGAGCAGTTGGATATTTAAAATTTCACAGTGATTCGAAATAGAATAGGTAGTAATACATTTTTTTTATCTTAACTTTATAGTCCTGATGTTAAGATATATTCAAAATCGGGGCCTATTTTATGTGTAGGCAAGTTAGATATTTGTAGATTAGGAGTTTGTCCAGATTGCCAGCATAATTATTTAATCTACCGTAAATTGTAAATTATAAAAGATAGGAGAGAATAGATAAAGTATTTCATGCTCCACATTGTCTCATCTATCATTTTTTTTCCTTTGGTAGATTATGTCACTCTGTATATAAAACTGAATGTCCTTATCTCTATTTTGAAATATTTTCCACAGCCTTCAAGGGATTCAAAAGAAATTTGCCAAACTTATTCTTTAACCCCTGCAAGGATTAAGTATTGTATTAAAATGTTTCTATATCTCTCTAGAATGAAAACAATAAAGGCGGGGGGTAAAAAAATTGGTAATCATATATAAAAGAAATTTTATCCATCATAACTTCCACTCAACCTAAGGGAATTAAAATTATTTTTCACCATCTTGAAATTCAAAACATTAATTCTACAATGTCATTAATTTTATTTCTCTACCCTTAATTCTCTAATTTTAATGAAATTTTCAAAAATAATTTAATAACATCTATAAATATTTTTCTAAATATTTTTTACATATATATGATAAATGGTAAAAACGGGAGCTTCGTAAATCCGAAATTTATAATACTAACTAAATGGTACTATGTTGTAAAGGGACCTAAGAAATTTTAAGAGGCTGAATATACGAATTAAAAAGCTCTATGACATAAAATTATATGTATTTTGTATTTGCTTACATATAAAGCAAATAAACTCGGGCGCATTGGCGAATGCAGCAAATAGTTGAAATGTATTTTTATTCTGAAGTATATTTTCCGGCTTCAGAACTGGAGGGTTTCAGGTTTGAGACCCGATTCCACTTAAGAACCGTCGTGCAAGCTAGTCTGGTGTATGCTAAATCCATCAGGGCCAAACATCCTCCAGCTGGAGTGGTGTGAAAATTTAGAAATGGGGGTAATAGCTCAGGTGATGTTATTGTCATCTGACCGCGGATCAAAATTGCGAGGTCTGTCCCAAAACAGGCCTAGTGTTGCTTTAAAAAGGAAAGTTAATGTAACTAAAATAAAAACCTGTTCAACATCATATATTCTTTCTAATATAAAGGTACTTTGATTTATAAGCATGTCAGAAATTATTCCATCACCACTCAGGTTTACTCACATGACAATAATCTCTCATTTTTTTTTTTTTTTTGTAAAATAATAAAAACCGTTGATTCTAAAAATGGAAATACCTTTAATGAATAACCTCAAATGGCATAAAATACTTTAAAGACTGCAGCGGGTTTTTTTTTCTCATCACTGCAATAAATTAGCCATATAAATTCTTATTCCAACATTTTATATATATATACTTACTCCTTCTTTTTTGGATCTTGGTTTTGCTTTAGATTTCCTAATTACTTAGGATCAGTCTTTATATTATTTTTTAGTTATTATTATATAAGATTTTTATGTTAAAAGCCCTAAGAATACATTATTTTTAAATGTATTTCGATAATTGACAACATCCAACAGTTCATTGATTTAATACTTTTAAAAACTTTTAATGAGTGAAATTTTCGAAAACAAAAACGAGGAAGATTCCTTAAGTAAGCCTTATTTTTTACTATCAAAATAATATTAAACTGCCAATTATGCTTTATAAAAAGGAAACCACCCAACGTTTAGGAAATAAAACTCTTCATTTTAAAAAAATGAATAATCAATGGATGAAAGGCATCTACTTAAAATAATATACTGATGGAACTAAAAGAGACGCTTAGAAAGCAATACATACGGCGTTTAATAATGCTGTGTATAGTGTAAAGTATAGGATAATGCAATTGATGCGGTTCCTGCTGATTATAGAAAAAGAAAATATTGAAAATTAAATTAAAAGAAACTTTAGACTTATTTTTGAAATCTAACTTTTTGCTCAACTTACATCTAACCACAACAAAACAGAGCAAATAAGTTATATATTGTAAAATAATAATAATAATCCCAACACTGCCGGTCTCAGAGGAACTGTAACTTGAAAACTATTTCCATGATAAAAGATTAAAATACTTTCAAAATAATCATTTCAAACGTATCCTTTCTCATATCCAAAAAGGTCAAACTAATTTCGAGTTTTACACTTTTTTATTGATTGCATTTCCATAAATGACATTCGTTAATACCACTTGTATAAATACCATCTCTTGCACTAATTTCACATCATTATAATGGAAAAGTGTATCTTTCTTATATATTGTCCGTCAATTTCCTGCATGTTAGCTGTTTCTACTCAATCCTTTAATTAATATGGCGAGAGTAGCTTCGAAAATTAAGTTCATCCTTTGCCTCACTCTTGAGGTAATTAAATATCCATTAGTAGCATGATAAATGGGCTGTTTTGAATTATGATATATCACGAGAACAATTAAGGAACCTTTGTATTTTAACTTTATAAACATAATACTTGTATTTTAAATCATGTTATCTTTGATAAATTAATATATGAAAGTCACAAATTCAGCCTGGTATTAAATAAACAAAAACAGCTCTGAAAATTTGATGAAAAATTCATTTTATGTATTTTACAAGCACTATAATTTTTGACAACGAATTTGTAGCATCAAAAGAAAAACGATAAATTGTAAGATATCGTAAAACGTTAAAAAAAAAAAAAATAGAATTAAAATTCCTTCTTTACATACTTATGTTTTCTAATTTTAATCTGTTTAGAAATTTCGAAATTTATCAAATTTATGAGAACAATAATTTTTCTTAATTCATATTTCCCTTACGAGAAAATAAAATTCTAATCCTTTAATGGCCACACTTCATATGAGGCAGACTGATATCTCAAATCAGTTTATATAACATTTTGAAACTGAAATGTGAAAACTATATAATATTATAAACTATAAAAGAATACTATACTATAAACAACATAAAACTATAAATAATAATAAATACATTTATTTTTCCTATTATAATTGAATTAGTACCTCACAAGTAAAGTGACATCAACAATTTTTTAACCTGATAAATAAGTCAGATCTCATGATAAATTATTGAAATTGGCACATAAAAATCATCTTCATAAATGATATAAATTCCATACACAAAACGATCTATTATAAATCAAAAATATAAAATCCTACCTCATAAAAGATAAATGATCAAATATTTGTTAATTACTGTATGATTACATATAACTGATGCGATTTTTCAGTTCCGAAGTTGATTTTTACGTTTTACTTTCCAATTCATTTATTTATTTAAAAAATATTTAGTAAGTTCAATAAAAATATGACATATTATATATTCTGCAACTAACATTGCTCAAATGGTTCTGGTATAGATCAATTATCAATTTTCATGAATCTTCTGAAACCAGAATTTGCGGTGTGTCAGCCGGGATTTCTCTTATTCGCGCTTCCCTCAAAGGTAGGGGGTATCCTCCAGATATTTGAGGTGCCCCCCGAAGGGATATGTTCAAAATAATATTTATACTAATAATATATTTTTCAAAATCCACGAAAATGTCGAAGTTCAGTCTTTCAAAAAGTGGTAATTATGTTTTAGTATCACAATTGACTGGGAGATGTTCATTCTTTCTATTGAGAAACACTTAAATATGTATGCCTTTAGAAGTAATGGAAAAGAAAACGAAAAAGAATTTAACGAGAAAAAAAGTGTAAAAGAACGAAAATAATTTGAAGAATCAAAAGAAGGTAGATATAAAAGAATTTCCATAAAATTGTATAAATCTATATACCCAAAAATAGATTATTAACTCGAAGTTACATTGTAAATAAATCTGAGAGATAGAAGAGTCAAAATTGAGACATATAACAAGTTTAACTGATGACTATTCTATATTTCATTTTCACATTTTAAATCTCGATAAAAGTAAATTTAAAGTTTTTTGATGGAACACTTTTATCTTTTTTAATTTAGAGAAAATTCTTAGACCTTTCCAGATTTTTGTTAATCCTACCACCTTATTCAAATTTTGATGATGTTAAAGGATTTATTTTTATCAGAAAGAGAAAAATATAAATCTTTTCATTTGGACGGAAAAAGTTAAGAATGTTTTTATTCTAACTTTTTAACTTCCTAGCTAGCAAGTAGGAAATTTCTGTTACATTCAGAGTTATCGGAATTCAGCTTATCAGAATCAAGTAGATACCAAACCAGTGATATTTAATTTTTAGAAATTATAACGTTTAAGCATATGGATAAAAGTTTATATTCATTGTCTAGATGCCTTCTAATATATCAAATAAATTATGGCTTCATCTACTAAAAGTAAAATGATTTTTAAGTACTAACATTTTAATAACAGTTCTTGCAACAGTAAATATGCTTGTATGTGAAATAAACTAAACAAAATGTTTTAAAGAATGCAGTTTTAAAGAATTAATTTAGCAAAAAACTTTATATATTTCTCTTTTCTTCTAGTATCTCTTGTTTTTTGTTGTAACTTATCTCTTCGTGTACTTACAAATACCTTCAGGAAAGACTGTCATATTTCAAAAAATGTAAGCTTTCAATTATAACAATTCATTCATTCATTGCTAAAATACCAAAAAGAAAATATTTTTACAGTAATTTAAGTACATTTAATAATGTTACCGAAGCTTATAATATTAAATGTGTGACACAACGTGTCGATTTATCAAAAAAAAAGTATTTTAAAAATTATAATTTCACATTGGTGATTGATTTCGACATTCTTTCCAAGGAAAGAAAAGGTTATTATCGTTTAAATATTGGCACATCCTGATTTATTAAGCTCTTAATAATGGTAATTTCAATATATTACATCGAGATCCGTAACTGAATTTGATAACTTTAGCATAAAACTTAAAAATGATACTACTAATATTATTTCGCTGGCCATTTAAATGACAATGTTTTCAATGCCTCGAACATTTTGATCCGGTTTGATTTCTGATAAAAATTAGCTTCTAATTGTTTGTAATAACATACAAGATTTATTTAAGAATCCTTTAAAATGATGCCTACTTTTTAATCAAAACAACTTTATGTGTTGTTATTAAACGTTTCCGGATTTTGAAAGCAATATTCCTTCAAATTCATCTTAAAATATTATATAATGGAGTAAAAGTTCCATTAAAATCAAACTATTCATAATTAAGGTAGGAATGTGAGAAAACATTTCATTATCATTAGATATATACAATTGTGCAGAATTTCAGAATCTACGTATAATGCGAAACCAGTTGGAAAATGGTTTAAAAAATATTATTCATTATAATTTCGAAGACATTAATCTCGATTGACTGTACAAGCTAGTTTTTGTAATATGCATACTAATGTAGTAATGTAATATGCATACTAATGCACTAATGCAATATGTTCTCTAATGTACTAATATAATATGCACACTAATGCACAAAACATGAATTACATTTTTTTTGTATCAGAAAATCGAAATTCATCTTATTCCTTTTTATTAAATGCATTATTTTGTTAATGAATTATTAGCTAATATTTTTTGTATAAAACTTTAATACCAAATTTAGACAAACTTATCAAAAGAGCAAAAACCTGCATCCTAACATTGACTTACATACTATTTTAGAGTAACATCTTTTAAACGCCATCATAACATCTCTATAAACTTACAATTCAAGAATAAATAATTAAGAAATCATTTACTGAAAGAATAAAACAGACAATTTAAATAAAGAAAGGCAAAATCAAATTATTTTGTACTCTGCTAACATGTGAATTTATTTGATAAGAAAATATACAATTTTTTAAAAATGATTTCTTTTTATTGTTTAAAGTATGCATTTCGATTAATGAAACTTTGAATGAAACTTCTAAAAAAGATTTCTGTAAAATTCTTCGTAAGATTTTCTGTATTGCATCTTTATTAAATGGCAATATATTTAATACGATCTCGAAGATTAAATCTTACCTCGGTAGCAAGTTATAAATCCATTGATAATCTCAAGATTTCTTTTGAGGCGACGAGGACCTGTTATTAAAAAACAAATATTGTGAAGCTACAGCAATATCTTCCACCCGTATCTAAACGAATAAAAGTTAAATATTCATGTGCCATCATCCTAAACGTGATGCAGTCTTGTTGATTTGTGTGAAGAGCACTTCCAGAATTCATAAGTGTCTGTTGTGTATTTCAGCATTTCGTTGCAAAAATGTTATAATACTGGAATTTATGTTTACTGCCTACGCGCGGTGAATTGGAACCTTTTATCCGTGTTTATGGAAAACAGTTGCAATTTCACCACCTGAGCTCAACACTTTAATATTGCTAAGCTTACCAAAGAAAAAGAAAAAGATAGACGATTATCTTACACAATACATTTTAGGGCTGCTTATAGAATTTATATCTTCTGTGTCTAGAGTGGTAAAGAAAGCCTATTAATAGATTTTATAAAGAGCTGCGTAGCATAAATGAGTGTGCAATGAAATATTATTGCATTTTTATAGCTGCATGTGATTGAAAAAGGATTAAAAGAAGCAAAAACTAATATTCATGATCTATGAATGCTGTCATGTTATCAATATATTAATTATCACACACAACAAAAGGCACTAAGTTGATGCGGATCTGACAAAACACTTTAATCGACATACTAGATACCTTAAACTAAAGCAATAACGCAACTGAGAAAACATTTTAAAACTGCTTTTCGAAAGATATCACTATTCCGGCATAGAAAAAAAAACATAAATGTATCCAAAATTAGAACAAATATGGATACTTATTATTTATCACTGAAATAACAAAAAATAAACAATATATTTTTTTCTCTCGACTGACGAGGTTTGCCCTAACCACGATTTTGAAAAACAAAAATTTAAAAAAATAATAAAACTATAAAATAATTAATAATTTATTAATAATTATTTTATTAATAATATAATTAATAAACTAATTAGAATGTTCATAAATAAAAATTTAAAGACAATGAATAATTAATGTAGAAATATTTTTATTATGAAAATGCGAATCTTAATAATGATGTGAAAGCTTTATATGTTAGATGCATTTAATTTTCAAATCCTTATTTATAAGTTCCTTGCATCCAAGAAGAACTTCATGAATTGATGTTGTCATCTTCAGGCATCTTCAAAGAAAAGAAAATTGTTATAACACAGAAAGTTGATCAATACGCAACACAATACATTTTACTTCGAAGAATTTTAGGCCGCGGTGGCCTGGTGGTAAGGTCTCGGCTTTGGAACCGGAGGGTTTCAGGTTCGAGACCCGATTCCACCGAAGAACCGTCGTGTAAGGGGGTCTGTTGCACGTTAAATCCGTCCTGACCAAACGTCCTCCCGCTGGTGTGGTGTGGTGTGGAGAGTGGGGTGCCAGCTCAGGTGTCGTCCTCGTCATCTGACCGCGGTTCAAAATTACGAGGTCCGTCCCAAAATAGCCCTCGTGTTGCTTCAAACGGGACGTTAATATAACTAAACTAAACTTCGAAGAATTTATGTTTCTTTAACTTCAAAAAAAGTATAAAATTATAAATATTCACAAAAAATAAACTTTAAACATATATTGCATACTACATCGATTCACAAGAAATTTATATTTTTTTGAAAAGTCTAAGCACGAAATTTGTTAACTTCTTGCAAAATTATGCTTATAAATTGTTTTAAATCTCGATTTTAAAGACACTTTATTTTAGAAATTTAGAATTATTTTAGAAAACAAGATTAATATAATGAATCCGCCATTATAAGCAGCGAATTCGTGTATCACTTTATCAGTCTTTAAAAAATTTAATTTGTTGAATGCTTTTTCTCCGCTTATACTTAATTTTCATCGTATTTTAAGATTTAGCTATCTGATGAAAGGAAGGCGCATATAAGGAGGCAAAGTTATGATTTTGAAGCTGTAAAATTTAAATTCCTATTCTATAAATCATAGAAATAAAAAGGAAATTAAAATTTAAATTATTTGATTATATGTGTTGTAGTGAATATTGTTTAATTGGATTTCGCTAGCTTGCTGTTTGTGGTCAGCTACATTCAAAATGATTAATGTTTTAAAATATCTTAAATGAAAATCGAATCTAACTATCCAACGTATGTGTATTTTCAAATGTATGTGTATTTCGTACGAATATTTCCCTCGGAGGAATATCCTTTATTTGTTATTTTAATTTCATAAAAAATAGGTAAATTTGGATAGTTAGATTTCTCAAATGGAAGTGCAAAGGGTTTCTGATAAATCCACTTGTTTCTCCTGATTATTCAATCAAATACCAAAAATCAGTCAACTAATATTGTGGAGATTAATTCGCATTTCATAGCAAACAACACTTTGAATAAATTAGATTCATGCAATACCTATAGAATTGAAATTGAGTCTTTTCATGATGGTCAAATTATTTATAATGACAGGTAAAAACATAAGTTACGAGATGTTAAATCTTCAGAATAAATTCAATGGATATAAATCGTTTAATTAAATTTCATTTATTTTAAATAAATATTATTAAATATTTTCAAGAAGATGAGTGAATTTTTTTTAAACATAATAAATCGAATATACTAAATTTCACTTTATTTTTGCTCGATTGGAGACATTTCTTTGCATGAATGAAAAATGACATATCTCTAGAGAAGTAAAGCCACTATGAAAAAAATTTTAAGTACTTAAATATCTTCCGAAAATATAATACTTAGATTATATTGATTTTCGTATTTGAAACATTATCAAGAGAAGACATCATTTTTTTTTAAAACGTCCTGAACATTTTATCCATATGTTGTAAAATATAGGATATATGCCGTCTTGTAAAATATATCTTGTAAAGTGAGTTTTCAAAACTTTGTGAATATATTTAGATGAAATTCCTAATGGTATAAAAGTAGTAAAATACTGCGATATTTTTCTTATTTATTTATATTCCAATCTTGGCAATTATAATTATCATGCAGATATTGAAAATAAATCAAAATTGATCCAATATTAAAGACAAAATACAAAGAAACTCAAATTTTATTCTCCAAAGCATGTTGTATTTAAACTGTTTGAAAATTTCATCAGATAAAAAGCTTAATTTTTTTCGAACAAAATAATATATATATATATATATATATCTATCAATTATTAGACATATTGATTTTTTTATTCTGAGGTATACGAAATAAATACAATTTATTATGGCAGAACAAAACGAGGACATGCTTCACAGTTTTAATCTCCTGTTTGGAAACATTCCAAGTTTAATTCCAAAATGCATTAACTGTATTTTTTTTTTTTTTTGAAAAATAAGCTAATCTGCTCAACAAAAAGTTGCTTGAAGATATGTAATGTTGTTTTTATTAATCTTAAAGATGTTTTAATGCTTAAATTCATTTTGGTTAAACATTATTATTAATTTTTTTAATTATTAATATCTAATTACATTCATTCAGTTTCATTTAAGACAAAAAAACTTTTCTTCTTATTTGCAGGAGGATTTTCCGATAATTCGAAAGAGGATATGCAAGTAAACAATTAACAAATCATTTCATACGAACGTCATTTAATTTACTATCCAAATACCAAATAGAAATGCTATACTGCTAATTGATAATCATTTAGAAGGTATTTTAATTTAAGTAAATCAAATGGTTGAAAATATGAATTTAATTAGATTGCAAATAAATTCTTCGAAATAAATGTAGGAATTCTAGACCGCCAAAATGGAATTTATTAAACTACGCGTTTGTTCAAACGTTATGACATTATAATATATACATTATCTCTAATTGTTTATCTCACTTGAATTATCTAAAATAATTTTATTCTAATTATTAATTTTAAAATCATCGGAGTTCCACCTAAGCTGTATGATACTGCTTAAAATTGATCTTGAAAAACTCAGCAATTATTTAAGCAAATTAAATTATATTTCTAGAGCTGAATAGAGATTAGATGAATACAAAATTCAAAAATATAATTCTGTAGGTAATATTTGTAAAATAATTTTTATTTTCTTCTTTCTTCAGAGCGGATACTTTTAGGTGTGTAATATCTCCTATTTAAAATAATCTTGCGCATCAGCTATTTTAAATATTTTTTTTTCTAAACTAGTTTCAAATCCATAATATTACGGTAAAATTATTGAATTTAATGACATTTTCATATTTAATTTCATTACATATCTGATCTTATATAGATAATGCACTTAATAATAAAAAACAATTCGTCTATATTAACCTTCTAATAAATGAAATTCATTTCTCAAACCCTGGGATATTTTTTCTGGACACTAGATGGCATTGATTTAGCTCTCCTTCAAATATTTTCATAAAACTTTAAACAGCACTTCTATTTCTCCTATAATCATGCTCAAAATATAGATTTTTAGTTTTAAACTATTTATATTTAAATATATTTTCGAATATATTATTGACATATTTTCAATTTTTGATTCACCTATATCCAAATTGTATATTATTGTATTTGTTTAATACGAAATAAATTGGAATAAATTTCCTTTAAAAATTGTGAGTATTTTTCAGAACATTGTAGAAGTAATAGTTTTTTTTTCCCAATTTATGATTTCTTCTGTTAAGTATAATCTTTACAGTGATAACTATTTCCAAAAAGTTTTGAAAATGATTTGATTAATAAAAACTGTGAATACATGAATAATAAATAGAAAAAAAGAATATGTTTTAGGTATTTATGTAAATACAAAAAATTAAGACATTTTAGAATAAGAAATAAAACATGAGATTTGAGAAATCAGCACGCGGAATGATTAAGTATAAATACATATAACTGAGGAATCATGAAAAACAGTTAAAAAATATAAAGGAATTTTTTTTCGAAAATATATTTTAAATAATTTTTACAGTGATAACCTTGTTTGGTACTATCACTTTAATTCAAATTAAATACGCTTAAAATTCCAATTCAATTCTCCAAGATTGGGCTTTTTACATTGATTAAATTTAATAAAAACTATTTACGAATTCCAAGTTAATATTTAAAGCGATATCAAAATAACGAAATTCAAATGGATCTTTCTGCACCAAATGTTAGAAACATTCAGAACGCTACCTAGATAAAAGTGATGTTACCGAGCATAAAATTTGTTTTGTCTGATTTAGATATCTAAAAGTAGTTCATTGTTTGAAAATGAAACTTTTGACTATGGATGACAATGACACATAAATAACAAGAGAAATCATATCTGCTTTCAAAACAAGTCAGTTAGGAGAGAAATGCATTCATTTCAGCAGCAGGCAATTGGAAATTATTTAAGATAGATAGTAAGTATGTTTTCAAAAATGTCTTTAATCTTTTTGTATCAAGTTTCCATCGGTTTCTATTAATGTTTATTTATATAATTTTAAATATATTATTTTAACAATATAAAAAAGGAATTTTTCCTACTTAAGACTTGTTTTGCGCGATCCGTTTGATTACAATTGTATTTCATGTAAATATAAGAATACGTTGATTACTTTTGATATTAAATATAATAACATCTTTTAAAACCATGAAAATATATGTTTTCATGTAAGCGGTATTTTTATCTTATAATAGTGATTTTATAATAATTGTAGTCATTCTACAGTTAAATATTATGTGATTCGAAAATAGTAGTATTTTCAGATTTTATCAATCGCAAATGTATGTCTTTATCTACATTTGTGTAAAAATGAAAAGTTTTTTGCAAACCATTCCCATACTATTAATACATATAAACCTAACTAAAAAACAAATACAATCTTTAGCTGTTATTACAACTCTTCTGATCTGCTGAAAATTTACCAATGTGAAAAAGAGAGAATAACTTACTTTAACTTTAAACTATACTTAGTGCAGATTTTCATTAATTTCTTATCTTTCATACTGCTTGGATGTATTTTAAGTTCTTTCTTGAAAATCATTTGGTAACTGTATTCAGATTTTTTTTAATCTTTACTATATAAAATTGTTTTTCCGTTAGGCGCTAGTAGAACTTGTCTCGTAATTCAAAAATGGAGGACAGAATGTCCTCCATTGTTCTTCAATGTATATTGTTAAACCCAGTTAATTAATAGGCACTTTGGGCAACTAACAGCTCAATTTGAGAATTAAAAACATCATTAAATGATTTCTAGCGAAAATAATATAATTAAATAAATGTTTATAAATTTTCTAGCTAGTGTCCCTGCCATCTGAAATATTTCATTTAATTGTGTAATTTATCTTTGATCCGACAAATATATAAAAATAATGATCCAAGTGAAAAATCACGTCAAAATATTTACTTAACTAAACAAACTTTCAAGTAAGTAGTGTCATTAAAATGCAGAAATGAATTCAAAGCCTATTACTAATGAAATTTTCAAGAAATTGTTAACATAATTCAAATAGAGACATAAATTCAATGTAAATATCGAATTAATACCATTTTCAAGGTAAGCAATGCTTTTAAACTTCATTTTAAAATAAATATATATTTTATGTAATTTACTTGGAAATTAACATAAGTAATTATTAATTTCCAAAAGGCCTCTGATCTCGGTTCATAACAAGTGTTGACTAGCAAATAACAGTTAATCAGAATGTTTAATCTAATCATGGATTTGAAGACATGAGTGTTTCTAGAAATCAGATAAAAGACGAATAAAACTTACTAGTTTTAACTAAGAACAAGCAGCCTGCTTTTAAAAAATAAATTTCAAAACAAATTTGAAAGTTACGATAATATATTCGATTAAATATTATAACAAAACCTAAAATTGATCATAAACAATGATTTCTGTAGTTTGTTGCAGAGTTTTGATATAATATATAATATAGAAACAGGCAGAGTTGCTATTTGAATAATAAAATTACAGGTATTTGACTAATAAAATTTATTAACGTAAAAAATAAAAAAATCAGAAAAAGAAAAATTGACTATCCTTATGTGACTTCTAAATAGACTTCATACTTCAAGTAATTTTAATGGCAAGTAAAGAAAACAACAAAAAAAAAAACCTTTGAAATTAAAAAAAAAAAAGTAATTATTAAAGGCAGATTTTTTTTAGATAATATAAAGTTTATCTTTTTATATATTTTATATATTATATATTTTTAAAGTTTATCTTTTCTTGTATTTTATTCATTTATATATAATTCTCTATAGTAAATATTATAAAGAATTGAAGATAAATTTTATCAATTAAAGAAATAGGTGGGGCCATGCTCATGGAATCAACATCAAAATAAATGCAACGTAAGGAATTATATATATATATATATATATATATATATATATATATATATATATATACTTTCTCGCAAACTAAGTAGACAAAGAGAAATTATTGTAAACGATAAAAAAAAATCAAATACGAGATAATGGCGAATGTCCATTTTTCAATATTCCTTGTATCTGAAAAACTCATTTTTGGAATCATGTCTGTCAACACAATAACTAAAAAAATTGAATTAGATAGTTGAAATTTGTTACATTGATTTTATGTCAAGATTGTCGAACTCTAGCATTATTTGAACAAAATCCATCCAGGAGATGAATTTTTATATAAGTTAATACATTAGCTGCAAAACGAAGTAAGCTAGATAGATATTAATTTGAGCACAGAATTAACATCTGAAATCAAAATTTGTATAAAATTTGGAACCAAATTTATAAGTGGTTGACTTTCTATAACTACATTTGTATAACATAGATATAACATACATACATAATATAAAATACATA
>JAPMOR010108625.1:132466-238443 GCA_026543865.1 Argiope aurantia | reverse complement strand
GTGTGTGTGTGTGTGTGTGTGTGTTACAGTAAAAACCCGAAATCAGTAAAAACGCAAATTAACTAGGGAAAACGCGTTTTAACTGACAACGCTAGGGAGAATCCGAATTCACTTGGGAAAACGCTTTCTAACTGACAACACTAGGCAAAAGTTTTCCCTAGTGTTGAGAGGATGTTGCCTTCAGTTGAGAGGGCCCACCAAAACATTGAAAATATGTTGGCTTCATGGATGAAGGTTAAGCAGACTACAAAATGGTCTAATAGTCTTCGGCTTGTCCAATTCATAAAAAAAAATGGATATTACATTCAAGAATAAAACAATTACCATACAAATATATGTTTTGGATTGAACTAAGAGTATGAATGACAACCACACCTTTGCCAACAGATATTATAAGAATATCGAAGACGAGAATAAACCTCAGAAAATTTCTGAGGACATGAATCCATAGGAGCAAGAAACTGAATAAGCACAATTAGGGGAGCATATGTTTGTTAGTAAGTCGACCAACATTTTTCGAATTAGAGCGGAAGCCAAAGAAACTTTAACAAACCAAGACAAACGAATGTAACAGATCCCCGATGCAATACATCCTGAGTTTTATTTGAAGTAATGTCGTTGTTCCCATTCCAGAAGTTGATAGAGGAAAAGCTGATCTGCAAAATCGCATGGGTTTAGTGCTTGAAAAACATTAAGATAGCCTGTACAAAATTGGCACAAAAGATAGAGTTCTTAATAATCTGTATTCAAAGTAAGAAATGATATTTAAAATTAATTAGTGCAGTATTTATTCATAAATATATGGGTATTACTTATATTAACTTTATTAGTATTTGTGCATTAGACTACAGCTAACCAGAGTACAAGTTTGATACAAAAATTATTAATATATTCACTTATTAATATATTCACTGATTTTGATATCTCAATTCGATGTATCGCCCCAAATTTTCTTGACTCAAGAACGAGTACCGAATGAGGACATTTCGCTGAGAACAGCAGCAAGAAAAGTAACTATAGAAATTGAACAAGGGCTCGCACTAAGTTCTTGTATAAAAGATTATTCTTCAAAGAGATTGAAAGATTTTTTCTGTATGAAAAATGGATTTCTTTGCAATTCTAAGTGTCACAGCAGTTTGTCATGTCGAAATAAGTAAATTGTAATAACTGCACTAATTAAACAATATTCAAGTAAAGTATTTTTTCTGCAATAATAGGTTCTTTCCTTAAACACTGTAATAGTAAGTATGTTTTAATGTAATAATTTTGAATTAAATTATATTGTCTGACAAATCATTCAAAACACTAATAAAACGGTTTTCCCTATATAAAATACCGGATATCGAGTTATCGAGTTTCCTATTCCTATATCCATCCTGTTGTAAGTTCACATGCATGAATCTTTTCAGCATATACATATTCGATTATTTATTGACTGTAGTTTTATGGCAGCACGAAGGTCCTTAATTTGTTTACCTCATAAATACATTTAAGAGAAAGAAACTAGTAGGAAAGTCTTAAGCAAAGGAAATGCATTTTCTTAATTACTTTGATAAAAGGACAATAAATATTAATAATTTTTATCGAGTTCAGGCATATTATCTATTTATCATAAGCGTAATAAATGATGCGCTTTCTAAGACTTTGAATATTTAATTCGTTCGCTATTGCCCTCTCTTTTTTTTTTGGTAATTAAATATCCATCAGAAGCTTGATAAATGGAGTATTTTGAGTTTCCTTTCTTAATAATTCTTTTTTACTCTAAGGATAGCATTTCTGCTTTCGGTTCAAATTATGATTCCGTTGATTAAACATGATAACGATTGAACTCGAAGCGTCTTCTGATGTTAGTACATGCAAATAAAAAAATGAATAAATAAAAAAAATTTATTTAAAGCTTAATTATGAAAATATTTATAAAACATTAGCAACAGCCAGAATAAGTAATCTGAAGCGTTTGCTAACTCTAATTTAACTCTAACTAAATTTAACTCTATTCTGAATAATGTGTCCAGATAGGAAATTAACTGCAACAGGCTATTACCTACAGCTTATTCATGCATCATTTCATTGTATTTAATGTGTGCATTTCTTATATTTTGTTTTATTATATATGTTTGTCTTATTTTAGTAGATAAATATCGAGACTTTTCAAGCCATTCTATTTTAACTTCTGCAGTTTATTTCCTTGTTTTCTCAGAAATTATATTTCAACATCGAAAACAATGTTCTTTTAGCTTACTTTATATTTATATTAAAATAAATGTAATTAATCTGATGATTATGAGCAACAACCATTAGTAATTAGGAATGAACACCTATAATTATATCTATTCATCAATTTATTATATCTACCATACATTATACACTATTTATATTAGCTATTTATTTTTGATAAATATCCATCTACTAAATATTTATCTATTTATTTATATTAGCTAAAATATTATATCTACCATACATTATATACAATTTACATTAGCTGATACATCCGGAGATGCTCAAGATTAAAATCTTTTTTTCATACGCAAAGTTTTTAATACGAAAACTTATTTTGTATATAAAATTGCAATGAAACTTTTCTTGTCCAACACTATGTATTAAAATAAAAGAAAAATTTATAAATGTTGTGGTAGAGTAATCCAAAGTCATAATATTGTCCAACACAGAAGCACTTACCTACAAATTTCTTTATTCTAAAATCATCTACTTTAACTTACCTAAAAAAATTACTGACAACTAAAAAAGAAAGAAAAATGAAATGCTTGCACAAAACAGAAATTTGTATTTTTGAAACGATATATTTTTTTGAATTTCATAATGGCGTAAGTTTTTTAGATAGATTTCCTTCTTGATGGATGACAAAGCATTCGAGAGCCTGAAACGGCTGTCATTGTTGTGCATCTGGGTTAATTTCACGCAAGAATTATTTTTTCTTCCCTTTATTTCGAGATTGATATATGTTTAACTTGTCCCAAATCAAGATTTTGAAAAAAATGAAAAAATAAAACTTCACTAATTACTTACTATTTTGAAAAAAAAAAGAAATATTGAACAAATATGAAATAAATATCAATGAAATAATAGACTTATGACTTTTAAGAAAGCATTATTTTTTGTAAGGCTATTTGTTCCAAAGTTACCAAAAAAACTATAATTTCTTCTCATTTGTAGTTAATTGAATATTTAATGAATTTTTGCATCTTTAAAAATTAACAATATTTTTTCTCTTGGCTTAACGAATAAGTGTGGAATATTTTATTACAATCAACTTTCGTTTAGAAGGACTTTACTTTACTTTAGTTATATATTAACGTCCCGTTTTAAAGCAACACTAGGGCTATTTTGGGACGGAACTCGTAATTTTGAACCGCGGTCAGATGACGAGGACGACACCTGAGCTGGCACCCCCCTCTCCACACCACGTCACACCAGCGGGAGGACATTTGGTCATGACGGATTTAACGTGCAACAGACCCCCTTACACGACGGTTCTTCGGTGGAATCGGGTCTCGAATCTGAAACCCTCCGGTTCTGAAGCCGAGACCTTACCACCAGGCCACCGCGGCCCTAGTTTAGGAGGAGATGCAGAGCATACATATGTGCATACAAAGCGACAATGACTTTTTTTTTACATTAAGATTAAAATATTCTCCAAAGATGAAGACTTTAAAAGCAGACGGTAATTCATTTTTTTTAACATAAGTTTCAAACAATTATTATTCCCACAATGTAAATTTTGCTGAAAATGATGATATGTAATATACACAGAAAAAAATTCGTGTCAGTTAATTAATGGTTAACAGCATAAAGAATTTCTTTATGATCATAGAATCGGTGAGACGTAAACCAATAACTTTTATTTTTGAAGATATAACTTTTTGTGTCAAATTTGGGCTATGCAGAGACTAATAAATATCCGAATGGAACTATTGACATTCGTTGCCTTTAGGTAATAACTTCTCTGTACAGAATTTTGGGCTAAACGGAGTCTAACCAATTATTTCTTAATGGAAGTACTGTTCTTTGCTGCATACATTCAAAGTTTTTTTAGAAACAAGACTATATAGATACTAAAAGCTTCTTAAAAGAATTACAACTCTCCATTGCTTGAAGGGCTTCATGTGAAGAAAAATATGATTTTTAATCAAGAAGACAGTGAAATTCATCAAGCTACAATGCACATTTTTGATGATTTTGATTTACTTTTTACGAAATCTTTAATTTCCACATTGGCTTTCATTTGAATCTCGGGTCACTTATTAGATTCATAAATAAGACGTCTTTTGTCACAAATGCAGAAATGGATTCTATTTTTAATGGTTCTCTTAAAATAATAATATTTGCTATTTCAATTGATTAGGAATATGTATATTGGAACAAATATTGCTTATTTTCATTCATCAATTATTTTATTTTATTGTAATTGGTCTGTATGTAATGTTTGAAAGCATTGGTATGCATAAAAGCTGCTTATGATTTCAGAAAAAAAATGTAGAGTGAAGGATGATACTTTTCCGAACTTTAAAGAGCATTTTAAGAAAATATAACACAATTCGCTTCTGAGAAATATCTCCGTATAACTCTTCATTCTGTAGTTTAGGATTAATTAAAATATCTAAAAAAATACATGGATTCCTTTTTTTTCAATTTTTGATCAAATTTATATATTTATTATTATTCTATAAGTAATAATAATAAAACACCACCATATCAAACACTTGAATTACTTCACAACTCTATAAAATTGAATAAAATATTTCATTTAATAACTTTAGAAATAAATTAAAGATTAAAATTTATCTAAAAGGCAATAATTTTTTCTGTTAAAATTATCGTAAGTGAAGATTAATTACAACAGCTTTATATATTTGGAGGTTAACTTTTAAATGTGGTATATTTATCATAAAATAAATTATTTATTTTAATTTTTTCCTACTCTCCATACGCTTTTGGAATGAAATAAATGATCATTTTCCAGAGATACGATTTACGAATGTTTTTTTCTTTCCCTCCCTTCTAAAATTTGAAACAGCTGATATTAATAATACATTCTAGCATACCTTTCAGGATTGTGTTTTCAGAAACTAATTAACTATTAATATTAGTTCGATTTTTATTTGCATGGATATTTATTGTTCTTAATAAAACAAGGAATATGAATTGAATTTTCCATGGCAGAATAATAATGATATTCATGTGTGTTTTCTTGATTAAAAATGATATTAAAACCAATTGTTTAATTTAAACATAATACGAAAATTGAAAATCTGCGTTGTAGATATGTTGATATGATTTCGAAAAAAAGTCGTTTTCTCTTTTATAAAAAAGAAAAAAATTGATTTCCTTTTCTCAATAATTGCTTATGTTTACAAAGACAAATGGTATTCATGCACAATTTGATTTTTAGTTATAAAAAGGCTAACAAAAAGTTAAAGATTAAAAAAGCTACTTAATAATTTTTCATTAAATTAATTTGCTTATTCTAACCTTTCAATGCAGCTTAACGAAAAGAGGAAATTTCCCATTTTTATGGAAAAAAGCTCTTTTTATTTTAACTGTTTTACTTTTAAAGAATTTAAGAAAAATTTAATTAATTTTAAATCAAAGCGCACACATTGGATTAATTATTGCAGTTATTTCCTTTCTCTTAACAAAGTTTTGATAGTGTTTGGAGGGTAAAAAGTAAATATTGAAATGCAGTGGAAAACGTGAATGAGAAAAAAAAATAATTCCAACATAAATATTTAATTTTTTCCCCATTCCGCAAAAAATTGTAATTGGATACTTAATTAAAAACAAAAGCGAAATGAAAACAATAATTGAATTCGTTTTTAGTCAGCAATTACAATTCTTTATTGACCAAAGGAGAGAACAAACACTTATTATAATAAATAAAATTTCAAAAATGATGTGCTTTTTTATATTTACAATAGTAACTATCTTTAATGAGGAAAATAAACATTAATAAACAGATACTATCAAGTATTTTTGGAACAGGAAATGTTTTTAGTCGTTTTTCCCTGAAATTCCGATTGGACAAACTCGATAATTTAATTGAAATATCATAAGTGAGAAAAATATAACAAATACGAACTCTAATATCTCTTCGATGCAATTTTGCGTTATATCTAGTTTTTAACAATATTTGGTGAGATAATAATTATTTAAAATTGTATTTCTTTCATGTTAGCATGGAGAAAATGATTTAGTTAATCATAATTACAGTTTTGGAAGTTTAAACATAGAATTTAATGCAAATAAAATGTATTATATTCTATGATAGATTAACGCTAGTGCAATTAAACCAAAATATTGATTAATTTGCAGTCTCCTTTTCATTAAATACACAACTTAGATGCACTGAAGCGACAAAATTCATGATATAACTCCTAATAACGTGCTGGTACTCCTTTCGCTCGGCGAAGTGTAGCAATTCGATATACATAGACTCAAAAACCGTTGGAAGTCCCCAACAGAAATATTGAGCCATGCTGTCTCTATAGATGTCCATAATTGTGAAAGTGTTGCCGGTGCAGAATTTTATGCAGAACTGGCTTCTTGATTATGTCTCATAGATGTCCGATCGGGTTCATGTCGGATGATGTATATGATCAAATTATTCTCGGGAGAACTGTCCAGTATGTTCTTCAAATCCAATTCGAGCGGCTTTGAGCGTTAACATGGCATATTGTCATCTATAATTATTCTAGGATTATTTTTTTTTGGATGCAAAAATATATGAATAGCTGCAAGTGACCTCGAAGTGGTTAAATATAACCATGTCCAATCAATGATCGGTTAAGTTAAAAGACCCAGCAAATTCCATGTAGAAACCACCCAAACCACTAGCACTACAGTATCTTGTTGAAAACCTACGTCCATGTTTCGTGGGATCTGCAACACATTCGAACCTATCATCAACTCTTATCTAATGAAATCGAGACTCATCTGACCAAACCGCAGTTTTTCAAAAGTCTAAAGTCCAATGAAATGATTTGGAATCCTATAAAGAAACTGCAGGTGATGGCATGCTGTTAGTAAAGGCACTCGTGTCGATCTTTTGCTGCTAGGGCGTAATAATGACAAATTTCGCTGCATTGTCCTAATGGATACATCCGTCGAACGTCCTGCATTGATTAAACTCATTTCAAACAGTATGTGTCTGTTAACAATAACAATTCAGCTCACACATCGCGGGTTGGCCATTAAGTGCAGGAAGTCAACAACGATGTTGTCCATGGTGGGAAGCGTTGGCTGAAATTACGTATCTTCGCCGCACTCTTGACATTGTGGATCTCGGAATGTTGAATTTCTTAACAATTACCGAAATGGAATGTCCCATGAATCTAGCTCCACTAGCATTCAACGTTCTAAAGCTGTTAATTCTCATTCATGTCAGAGATATTTTCATATGGATTACTTGATACAAATGAAGGCCCTGCCAATATACGATTTATATATTTAATTTTGCTACCCATTTATATATTTAATATTGCTACCCGTATATTTACATATTGCTATCCCATGATTTTTGTCACTTCTGTGTACATATGAATTTTGGAATACACTATAAGATCAAAACATCGCTTCAAATTCTAATGTATTTATTTTTAAATTATTGTGAGTTAATATAAAATAATGATTCTGAAAAAGCATTAAATAAAGATGCAATCCTAAAACTGAAAAAATATCCATTTTGTTCAATGAATTTTTGAAAAATTTTGTATATTTTTAAACAGTTACGCTCATTGCGTTTTGCTCGAAAATATCATCTTTATAGACGTCTAAAGGAAATCAATATCAAAATAATAAAATAATTTTTTTTATTTCAATACTTACGATATTTTAAAAAAACATATATATCTTAATAGTGGAGATACTATAATAATAACAAATAAAAACAGTAAATGTGCTATACTGCCATTTCCCACAAAATAATCCTAATTTTTGCAAGAAAAATGTAGTTCAGACTGTATTTCAAATTATGGTTTCACTCTATAAACTTTTTACTTTTATAGTCTAATATAAAATTTTCATTACTTCATGTGTAAAATCTATGAAGATAATTTTTTAAAGCATAGAGCCCTCTAGACAATCTCATTTATGATAAAAAAATTTCAATGCGATTCCATTTTATTTTATAATTACATTAAAGTATTTTGCATATTCTGTAACAAATATCAATTTTCAATTTGGTGCTTTAGAAATATTTTTATAACAGAAATGATTAGATCTTTTTCCCCTTAAGATTTTGGCTGTTTTATTCATCATTTCATAAAATAAATATAAGACTACTTCAAATAGAGGAATAGATTTGGCAATGAAGTAATCTTTAGTAATTATATTTTCAAGCTTTTTATTTTCAAATGGAAAAATGTTTCTTCAAAGACTTCTTCTTCGTGCCATTTCTAAAAGTAAAATAATAGTTTGCCCATTTTTTTTCAATTCAAAAATCCAAAATTAAGCAAATTATTATTTTGAAGAAAGAAATATTGTAGATAAATTTATTAGATAAAATTCCATAGGTGGAAGAAATTCTTTTCAATAAACATTATTCGGTATATTTTAAAATTGGGAAATTTATAATTGGTGAATTTGTTGTTCCTGTGAAAGATGAAAGTATGCACAGTTCCATTACTTTTTGGGAAAGAATCGGAATAAAAAATAATTCATAAAGATATTCATATAATCGTATGAATTTAATAGAAAAATCTGATTCGATGGTTATTATTTTATCAAACATAGCAAATCATAGAGTCCACTTATCTCTGAAAACTGGAAAGCCCTCTCTTCCAAAGTTCCATGAGAAAAAATTCTTAGTGTCTCCTCAAAAATCTTAGTGACACCGAGTTTTTATGGTTCAGATGTTTATACAAAAGATGGTTATTCAAAAGAGGCCGCCACATTGCTAGTCGCTACTAAAAAAATTTATGCTTGAGCTTCTTTCAAGAGTTCTCAAAAAATTTCTTAATTTCTTTCTCCTAGAAGCCCATCTGGGAGAGCGTATCTTTCGAACAAAGTATGGAATTTGGATATTCAACCAATTACATTTATTAAAAGAAGAAAGAATTTCGGAGCGACATCCATGCATTTTGGACACCATGGTAGTTTTTTTTCGAAGGATAGTGGGGGTTTTTTAGTATCCACAGAGTTAATGTGTGACAATCAAGTCCAAGTTATTGTTGACAGGAAAATAGCCCATCTAGACGAGCACTTCTTCTAGGAGTTGCCTTCTAGCGCTTAACTTCTAGTAGCTATTTTTCTAGAATCTCATGGAAAACCATAACTCTAATGATAAAAAATTCACTCATATTCATGCATTGCTTGTTGTGTATTTGACATGCTCTGTGGATAAGATTTAACGAAAACAAAAGTCGAACATCTTCCTTTTTATCAAAAGCGAACAAAATGTCTTATCTGCTTGCAAAGTACGTATCAAAACTATTTATTTAGCTTCACATTTCATGAAATAATACTCGTAAAACTAATTGCCTTCGTGGTATCGAATTTAAAAACAGAAAAATAGAAAAATTGTAAGACATCCAAGCATATAATGGATTTTTCCAAAATGCAATGGGAATTCACAACTAAAGTGACAAAAAAAATTTAATGATGTTCACGTATTTCTTTCTGTATTTTTGGCATGCACAAGAGGAAGAAATCAGCAGAATTTCACACTGTTTCAATCTTTGTACTATATGATCAAGATATGCAATTATGTTTCAAAAATCAATTGTTATCTTTTATTCGGCTATTATTTCCGTCTTTTAATTTCAAAATTCAAAAATAGTTTTATTTGACTCGGGAACTACTTTCTATCAAACATAGATAATCATCAAAATCGCAAGGTCACATTTTAAAGAAAGATTGCAATAATGAGAAAGTAACAATAATAGTGAAGTTTTTTTATTGTATTTAAAGCTCAGAATCAATAATTGAGAAAAATATTATATGAAAGTTTTATTAACACAACATTATTTACAATTACTAAAAACAATATTTTGGAACAAATCCTCGCAGATTATTTGGAAATTTATCGCACAACATGAAATTGGAAATATAATACATCTCATATGAAATAAATAAACGACAACTTTTACTTCCTATAACAGAAATAAAAATAAATTTCAAATAAGCGTTAGAATGTTTTATACAAATTACAATCATTCAAAAACACTTGGAAATGTTCCTCCCCATTAGGGATTGCATTACCGGAATACCGAATACCGGTATTTTGGGCCCTTTGTACAATTCTGTAATACCAGTATTCACAAGTTCAAATACCGTTTTTTTTGGTATTTACCAGAAATTTTTTAAATTGTCTCCACTATATGTTCAGGGATCGCCAGCATAGCAAAATAGTATACGTTTTTGTTTGTCAGTCTCCCTAACGGGCAAAATTAATTAGACTGTGAATACAAAGTTGCTTCGTACAATCAAGAGAAGTGATAAAATACTGTTTGGCAACGGATTGTAAAGCCCTCCGCGCTTTTGCGCATGCGTTAGGATGGGTTTAATTCGACTAAACAGAGTTGAGAGGAAAGATGAAAGGAGGAGATGTTTACATTTAACAATGAAGACTCGCGGTTTTATGAGACGTAAACATTACAGATAATTAGTAATACAGAAGGAAAATGGTACGAATGCACAGTAAAATATTTCAGAGCAATTTTTATTTAATATAAGGGACATAAACATTAACTTATGAAGAATTAATAAGAAAATTCTGTTCTAAAAATTTAGTAATTACTTTTTTAAAAAATAATTTTTATATTAAAATGTTTCTTTTTTATACGTTATTAATTTTTTTCATGATTATTTTAATTTCCCGTTTAATTTCCCATCAAGAATTCCTTCCTATAATTTATAAAGTTCGAAAAATTGTTAAGATATTTAAACGTTCCCCTTCAAAAAATGCCATATTACAAAAATATATATTAACTGAAAATAAAACAGAATATATGTTAGTATTAGATTCTAAAACACGTTGTAATAGTTTAATCCTAATGATGGGACGATGAAGAAATCCAATCCAAAAAGCAATAATTGACTTAAACCTATAAATAAATTTTTCAGATAGTGAATTCGACTTAATATCCAGAACTGTAAAAGCTCTACTTCCAATAAAACTGTCTGCTGAAACATTATGTCGAATATATTCTAATTTATTAACAGCTAATGTAACAATAAATTTCATGTTGCAGTCACTGAAAGAACAGCACACATCATTATCTGAAGAATTATATATTACATTGAAAAATCGCACAGAAGAAAGGCATGCCGAAATAGAAAACGTCTTACGGCATTTACATAATTATAATGATTTTAAAAATGAAAATGAAAAATAAGAAAACAGACTAACCAATTCAAATCTGATCAAGTTTATAGTTAATTTTCTTAAAATTTTTTACCTACAAATCTATCCACATTCAGAAGAATTCGGTTCAGTTATCGAAGATTATGATGATATTAATGTCGATAGTGAAAAGGAATTGTCTGTTGAACAAAAATTAGAATAAAAAATTTCAACATACCAAAATACAATACAAAAATCAGCTATATCTAAAACCATAAGACGAGAAATGAATTTATTTGAAGATGGAGGATTTAGAGGTAAATGCTTGGAAAAAGTATAACAATACCAACCTAACAATACCTCTAACCCGTGTTTTCTTTCTCTTTCTAAAATTTCTGTTACCGGTATTAAAACCAGTATCCTGGTGTTAAGATCTAAAAATTACCGAATATTGGTATTTAAATTTTGGTCCGATATTGCAATCCCTACTCCCCAGCTAAGTTGATTTTTTCTTAAGCTTATTTTCGTACTTAATCAATAACTCTTTTTACGTAGAAAACGTCTGTCCCACAATGTCTGAGAAGATCTGAAATTAAATACACATAAAGGGTTTCGTCTAGACTAACTTAGACAGGGCGATTTTGTCCTAGTTAACTAAAAAAAAATAAAATTTGCTCAAAAAGATACTTTTTTTCTTGCACTGGAAGGGTTTCTTTAGCTAGCTACCTTTTTTTTTTTTTTTTTTTTTTTTTGGAAAACGTAACTTTTTAAGACAATATCCTTAAGATGGTGTTGCAAATTCTATTCTAAAAGAAAATGAAATAGCACATAAAAGTCTTCATTCTTTAACTCATTATATAATGTTTCTTCAATATATAGCTTGAAATTTTGGATTTTTTAAAAAATATTTTTAAAAATTTGCACAAATGTATTTATGTTAAGATTTCAGTAGCAAAATTTCAATAGTATTGGCAATCCCTTAAAGTTGCAGAAAGCCTCAGATTGACTAATTCTGTATTAACTACTTTATTAATATAATGTATTGTATCTCCATAATGTTCCAACAATGCATTTATTGATTTTTTTTCTGTCAGTTTTACAGTACAAATATGTAATAGTTGATCCGAACATAGAATATAAAAAAACCCGAATTTTTATTATTTCTCCATTTACATTCTCTCTTTGTTTATATGCGTTTATATAAAATGAAATATCATTTAACGAACATAATTTTTTCCCGATTCATTACCTTACATATATTGCAAAACACTTGCAAGTGAAATACGTTTCTCCATAGATATCAATATCAAACCGGGCAAAGCATTCAATTCTGAAAAAAGTACTTAAAATGTTGTGAAAATTAAGGCAAAGTGGATACAACGTGTTCATTTGAGGGAAAAACCAAAATTTAAATAACAACAAGTTTATTAATAAACCCTTAAAAATCAACACATATATAAAAAAAAAGTATGCTCTGGCAGCTTGGCGCTTCGGAGTGCCGTGAAAATGTTGGTGCGATCGTTTTATAATAGAAAAAAGTTATATCGCCACACGCCAAACAAATGCGTTGATAGAATTAAAAAAAAAAAACAACGTGCAGCACCACATACTCAAATAGATACGCAAATATGTAATTTATTATTTTTGCAGGACAATTTTCTTTAGAATTTTGAGGAAATAAAATACAATCTCACTGCATGATTAGGGTGATGCATTAATTAAGGTAATGCAACAGTTAACATAAAATGCAATAATTTCCAATAGTTTTAATATGTCTCATATTTCACTGGAAGATTTTATTTTTGGCGTTTTCTATCATTTCCCCGTCTCCTGACCAAATCTCATTCGCAAATTTCAGCTATGACTCAGAATGCAATTTCACAGGTTTTTGGCACTTCTGACTGAGTCCTTCCACCAACTCATTAATGTCATTTTACCTTCTTCTAATCCATCATCTGAATCAAAGGAAAATTCTCATCGATTAATAATTCGCAAACACTGAAACAAATTCCTCTAAGTCGAGTTCGACAATGGTGTCCGGTCAAAGCTCCTTCCAAGATGAAGTGAATATTTAGTTTTAACAAGTAAGCATTGCATGCTGATGTCATAGCTACAAATTAAATCTGCATGCAAGTTCATGATGTCTTCTCTTTCCCTTGCTCAGTGAAAAATTGCTCGTTAAAACAGTTGCTTTTTGTGAATTTTCCGTTGTTTGTTGAGCGAATTACTTATAATAAGAGATTCTCGCTAAGCAAAGTTTTAGCTTATATATTTAGTTATAGGAAAGATGAAGCCTAAGATTTTAAATTATCAAGAAATAAATGTTTACGAAGATTTACTGTCTCTATTTTACTATTTTCTTCGGATGTAAAATTCCTCAAATAAATTATTAAATAAAATTATTTTACCATAATTACAAATTATTTTAATATTATCTTATAAAACATCTAATAATCAATTTCCGTTTTTTGTTTGAAACATTGAGACTGTATATTTTGGTATTGCAATGACAGTTTATAAAAGGAATTTGCGTATACACAATTATTACAAAATCGTTTCATCATAGTTTTTCTCAGCCACTTTGTCGATAAAAAAGATTTATTTCATTTAAACTTCTTACCATTTTTTACCTTTTTCTTTTATAAATATAATTCATCGATCGTTATCTTCATATCACACACCCAAAAGTTCTTGGCCTTTACCTGGCAATTGCAATACCTATCAAAGTCTCGTTACTTGATGCATCGATAATATTTGGTACTACATTCGAAAATATATCCTTCGCACTGTTCTACTTTCTTTATGACGTAATTTTTTTTTTTTTGATTTCTTCATTTATTTTTTATCTCCGGTGTGCTTCTGTACTTCATTTGAGTTTATATATTATTATTTTTTTCTTTTTAATTGTTTTTATTATATCTCAGATTTGTATCGTACTTTCTATATTAGTCTATTACAGTATTTAGGGTAAATACAATTTTTTTGCATTAATCGCTCGATAGTAATGTATAAATGATGTAATTCCACTTGCGATCAGCATTAATTCCATACCCTAATGAACAGTTAATGCGTTGATAGCCTTGGTACATACTTTGATTGGCATTTCATTGCCAATCTATAGATTTATTATTTATTTTTGCAGTATTCCTTGAATTGTAGCGTTTTTATACCCGTTTATTATTTTCTTCTTTATTCTTTGCGAGTATATTTTAAGTACTTTTCTTCCTTTCCTTTCCTTAGTTTCGATATATAATTTTTTTTATTATTTTTATATGCATATTTATATTTCCTCTTTTGTTTGTATTTTATTTTGCATTTTTATATGTTTGTATCTGTATGCTTATATACTAACAATCTGATTATCATTTTCTCACATTTTGAATTTGTGAATAAAATTTTGTCCTTTTTTTCTGTATAAATATTTCAGAAATAGAAAACTTCCGTAAATTAGAAGGATAAAGAAACAAAAAAAAAGTCTTACCAAGACCAAAAGTTTGAAGACAAAATAATAAGATTTTTCTTGTAAACTAGGATACATTAAACTCATTAATAAATTTTTTCACAATGCCCTACAAGAAAAATATTTGTTTAGAAAAGCGAAGCTTATTTAGATGTTTCTTTACATGCTGTTAAGTTTTTTTATAATTATTATTTTCGTAAGTTCACGTTAATCCCTGCTTTATTTTAAGCTTGTAATTTAACACCTACGTAGAAACACATAAAATCCCTTAGCAGTATGGATGATCTAATTCTAAATAATTAAAAATGCTTCGCAAAACAAGTTGATTCTTCCACTGTTTTAATACAGTATTAATTTAATTAACAATGTGTACGAGAAAGAAAAACATCGATTAAATATATTTTTCTTGGATCTATTGGTTAATCACTCAATATAGTTATAAAAAGATTTTCTATAGGCCTTATATGTCATTTACTTTGCTTGATAATGAGATACGAAATGCAGTATTTTAAATAAATAAAAGTGTGAAACCTTGATAAAAATATCCAAACTTTGACATTCTATAATTTAAAAAAATCATCCACATAAAAACTTTAATCACTCAATTCTAACTGTAGGAGGGAAAAAAACAGTTATTCTGACAATCTTTTGACTGAAAATAGAGAATAACTTCACAAGAAAGTAATCTCGTAGACATTCAAAAAGAAATTTTTGATTTTCTTATAAATGTATTTTCTTCGAGTTACTAGTTAGCATCAAAACATTCATTTCACATTTTGGAATTATATCATAATTCTATAAGTAAACATCTATAACTATCACCCATAAAAGATTGATTTTATAGTAATATGTATTTAAAATTTAAATTTCCTCAAGCAAATGTTCGCTTTTTAGAACACTCTATCTGTTTTAAATATACATATTTTTACATATAATATTATTTTATATGCATCATATAATATATTAAATATCCATAGCATTAAACATTTTTTCTTATAACCACTTAACATTCTACATAAAACTGAGTGTGGCTCTTTTACTATTTCTGATATTTTCTGAATTAAAAAAAAAGGAATTGTTTGACACTAGAAAAGAATTCTCAAAATTGCATTGATTTCGACTTTCAAATTTTATTTTTATTATAAGGTATTTTAGAGCTAATTTCATGCACGTTTCTATAAATACATATTTTTTAGAATATTCATAAACAAATTTACCCCTTTTTTCAATCAGTAAAGAAAAACTATGATTTAGAAAAATAGCATGAAATAAAAATACTGCTTGGAGAAATGTCAATTTAAAGCTTTAATCCCTGTAATAACATTATATAAAATCTATAAAATAATCTATGACTTTCACGAAGCGATGATAAGTGTATTTTGAATTACTTACTGTAAAAAATTGCAAAAATTGAGAGTAAAATATTTTATTTACAGAATGAACTTATAAAAGAAAAAACAACGATCTTAATTTCATAAATCTTAGTCTTAAAAATTATAAAATATAAATATATAACAAAAACGCTGGCTTCGCATACAGTCCTACTACAAGTATAGAATCACAACATGTATAAAAATATTTACACTTTAATTTCCATAGTTTAAAATCCATAAAATAAACATGATTAAAACGCGAATAAAATCCCGATTCAAACGTTTATTCATTTAAGGAAACAAATTTTATATTTAAGAAATGTTACCACTGTAGGATTGCATCAATAAATTTATCAAATCAATGTTTTAGAAGTTTCAACATTAATTTCGTATTGAAATTCAATATTTATTAACCCGTTCCCCGTTCTCTCCTGTCCTGGAAAATTTTCACACTGGTTCTCTGTTTTTAGCCGCATTAGTGGAAACAAAAATAAATATTCAAACAAGTAAACATTTACAAAACGTTTAAAAGTTTTAAAATGTAGAAGAACACTTGTAGCGCTTTACGGCCGCCCTGCAGAAGTTTCACTTGAATGCTCTAGAAGCGCTACGGACGACGAAGAGGTTAAACTATTTTCTTACAGCTATCTTAAAAAGTGACTGTGACAACATTTTTTATTATCCTGCTATGCATCAGAGATAATACAGGTTTTAAATAATACCTAATAATACAGCTTTAGAATTGTGCAGGTGTATTTAGAAAAATTCCTCACATGAGCCAGTAAATAAAATAATCGATATTTTAATGAATTTTCTGGTACTATGTCGTGGGCTATATCATTTTTAGTTTTGCTGTTAAGTTACCCAATCAGACACATGTACGAATTTGAAAAAAAAAAAAACACATAATTACCCATCTCGATCTCCTGTATTCCAATATTTAGAGTGAGAAGATAATGCAGCCAAGAAATATAACTCTTTCAATTCAAATTATAGTCATTTTTGAACAAATATGTTTTAAAATAATGTTCAAGATCTACATGTAAATAAAAATTTAACCAAAAGTTAGTATTTGTAGACGCACATATTAAGCCTATGATCTGAGAATGTGTATTTTCAGTAATATATATCTGTAAATGTATATTGAAACCCTAATTTAAATCTTATAACATGGATGCAATTGCAATGATAGTCTAAAACATTTCTTCAGATGGTATTTCTTTATATATTTTATATAAATATCGCGAGAAAAGTGAATGAAAATAATTTTGAATGAATATAAAATTAGAAGTGTTTTGCAGGGATGTAAGCATAAGCTATTTTGGTAAGATTCTATATTAAGTCAACCAAATGATCATGAGAAAATTAATAGAATGCTTTTTTATATGGCATCAACGATTGGTTTATAGTTTAAACTCGGTACTGAATGCAATTACACATTGCTACTAAATTTCGTGTTATAAGTATTTCAATGATTTTTATATGTTTAACTTTGGAGTATTTTGAATAAGAATATTTTTTTATCATTAAATTATCATCATCCCATTTTTGCCCAAATGCTGCTTGCGGTCAGTGGTCTTTTCAGTTGTTCAATCCCAAAAGTCTTCCTACGATTGGATATTATTTTCGGTAAATTATTAACATTATAGAAATATAGTATTTCATGTGTGGAAATTTTTATAGTTTTCCATCAGAAATAGCTTTATAATAATTCTTATATATTGCAAATATGTTTCTATCCTTTATATCACGAAAAATAGTGAAATTAGGAGGGAAAAAATAACACATTTCCAATCCTTTTACATAAACAATTTATAATCAATTACAGCATATACTAAATATACGAGATTATTATTTGATTAAATCTGAGCCATTTGATGCACCGCCACCCACCAAAATATGCAGAAAAAGTGCTTCGAATAGCTGTTCAGATAGATGTGTCATTTTTAAGAGTTTCAATTGATTAATAATTAATTTTAAAAATGATTTCCTTTTGTATTTTGCCTTATAATAAAGTTCGTGTTTTTTTTAAAGAGATAAAACAATACTGTCATTTAAAATCTTTTTATATCAGGTTTTTCATTCTCAGAAGAATACTTTTTAATGGCTTCATGAAATATAAATTACAAATTATTATTACAAATATAACTAAAAAAAGAAATAAAAATTTTTGCGATACGCTTACAATCATACTTGGATAAATCTCAGATATGTTCTTTTGCGTCTTGATTTCTAAATGCTTAAACTATTAAATTCCAATTTCAAAAAAATAAAGTGTCCACAGAGACTCTTTCTGGAGACCCTGTTTATTATCAATTTAAGAATAATCTTTAAAAGAGAGATCGTAATAGTTCAAACACGGAAATATTAAAATCGATATTTAATATTTGAAGATCTGGAATGCATGTTTCTAGGCTGTTTTTCAAAAATGCTAGTAAAATATTTTTAAATTTCAGGCATTTTATAGATATTAAGGACTTCGAGAGTAAATTCGAAATTATGAACTTCGTAAGTCGTCCATTTCCTTTCAAGTGCTTTTTATTTTAAATTTAATTCACGATAAGTTTAAAATAGGCATTCCTTATCTGGTAATTCATCACTGAAGAAAAATAATGTAATTATGGGACTTTCCATACTCCTTCACAGACATAATTTTCGTAAAGAATTCAGCTCTTGTCGATATATAATGACGACATAAAAACACTTTTTAAATTTTAGACTGTTTAACTTACTAAACACAATTTTCTAAAAATTCCTTTTTTATAAGGATTTTTTTTTTGTATTTGATAAACATATAAAACACTATAAGATTTTCTTTTTCACAATGCATTTTGTGTTTGACAGCGTAATATTTTTGTCATTGAATTGTAATTTCTCTTAATGAATGTTTCCAATGATACTTAAATTCGTATTTGCATGATAATGCATTAAATTTTATATTCTGTTATGTAATCAGATATGATTTTTTTCATGTGATACAACTAGTTACTTATGATTGCAGAAAGACGATAAAGAATCTATCCGTAAAATAATTGTAAATATAAGTAACTAGCTAAAATATTGCATCATATTTCATTTAGTAATTCAGGAAATAATGATCAATTACGAAATTCTAACTTGAGACATTTTAACTGATGATTTTTAGGCTTGATTTGTTTCGTGATTTTTGAAAGTTTAAATAAATCACGCCTAAAAAAAATCTTGCATTCTTGATTTTGATTTCTTGCCTTCATCTGGGGTAATTGTATCAGCTCATGAATTCCGTTATAACGACTTTTTATGTCATCTGATTTGCAGATATAATTTCAGTCTCTCCGCCTATAAGATCTTTAATCTTACAATAACTACTTAAATTACTAATTTATCATTTTATATTTTCTCAATGAAATTTTTTTTTTGTCCGTTCATCATACTTTTTATATCTAAGTTAAAATAGATGCAGTGATGTTAATATAAGTGTATAAATGCATTATCAATATTTACAAATTCGTGTGGAATACAAGATAAATTTGGTAAAATATTGTTTCAATCTCTTAAGAATCTCTCTAATTCGAACGTTAACGAACTTTAAAGCATTTTCACATACGGTTGTATTTTCTTAATATGTAAAGGAGTATTCCAAGCTTAAATGATGAAATTTCTAATAGCATTTTTCAAATGTCCATTGCATATACTAAAGTAATTTCAATGACCATTTATTTTCTGTCCTTCGATTATTATAATGAAGTAATTAAATTCGATAAAATATCAGCTTTTAATTCTGCTAAAATATATCAATGATGTAATCCAGAAATTGCAATATTTCAAACTATTTAATTCCAAATTTTCATTTTTCAGATTCTGGTAATAATTTTCAGTGATTGATAATATTATGAACATTATAAGATTGTGTCAGTAAATATGGATGCAATGTTTATGTATTACCATATTATGTCTGTTTTTAGCCTTATTTGTTTATTGTATACTAGCCGCCTTTGGCGACCAGCCGGTTCGCCAGTATTACCGCTCGCTACAATTTTCAATTAAATATTTTAAGTAACTGGTCTCTTAATATATTCTCAAACAAAACATTTTTAATCTTCAAATTTTGATAGTCATACCAAACTTATACTTTTGTTTAGATAGTTTCGTTCAATTTACTCTATATATTTTGCTAATTTGTTGTCATTTCCGGTAAAACGTCAACTTTAATTTAAAGTGAAAATGATGAAATTGCAATTAATATAAAGATATTTTTTAATAAAATCAAGCGTTTTATTTTATTTATCATCTTTATTGCTATTTATTTATTACTATTACTATTGAATATGAGTATTGCAAACAGAATATCTCGGTATTTAAGTCTTATGTGAACTGCAAAATATTTTTGATAATTTATGTAATATCTCAAAGAATAATTCAACAAAAATTTCTCAGATTTAGCATAAAATTCAGTTTTTAGTTTTGCTTTCAAAAGGATTGAAATGAAATCAATAATAATATTTTGTTCCGTATTATAAATATATTTCAAAAATTATGAAATCTAAATTTAATGCAGTAAGGTATCCTATTCTGAGAAATATTCTAGACACGCCAAATTTTAAATAAATGAATGAATGTTTCTATTTTCCACAATCAACTAAGACTAATTTATGAAGTTTTGAATGTTAAAAATTTAGAAAAACTCAACATTTTCATAATCTTAGGCCAATTAATCTTGAGAAACCTGCACGCTGATTGGCATATTTTCTTTGAAACGATCGATGGAAAATCTAAAATTATCCTTTTTTTTTATTGAATAGTGATATTCAAATTTTCATAAATCAGTCAGTTTAAGTGATCGATTTAGTTAATTGGAAATTAACTCTTTTTATTTAAAATATTAGTGTTTCAAGAACATTTTGTTATTCGTGATTTCCACAGCAGAAGCTTTATGTAAAATCAAAAATTCGTTATTTATTAGAGCATTTATTGAATTAAGTAAAATATAATCATTTTCTATTTAAACCATTTTAGTATATCTGTTGTGTTCGTGCGTCAACAAAAGTAGAATGCAGACAAACTTATTATGAAACTAAATCTTATTACATTGTAGATTATATTATCAAATTTACATCAACTTATTTTCATTCAAAATTCTAGCATCGTTTTTAAACAACAAATTAAAAGTTCCAAAAATATCACTGTTGCCAATCTGAATTTCACAACTATTTACAAAATAAAATTTATAATTATTAAAATAATCGTTTGCTACTTTTAAATAAAATATTTACGATTTATGTTGCAACAGATCTGTGTCTTACTAAAGGTTTACAAATTAGCTGTGTGGCCCAGATTTGAATGTATATTCTGTTCATATTAAACAAACTTGCTTTAAAATAAAACTGATTTATTGGATTAATAATATAGAGAGTGTAAAAGATCATAAAATAATTTTTCTTGAATTTATTTTTTAGAAAAAATAATATTTCATATTTGTTTCATTTCCTACAGACATGTGAGGAAAATTATATTTTTGCAGATTTTATTTCCAAAAAGATTTAATTTATTTTCAGTTAGGGCTTTTATCAATGTGATGGCAACACTTTAAAAAAAGCTATTTTTTTCTCATGAATGCGAAACGTGCTTAATCCTCATTTTTATTTTTGACGAAAAAAATTATTGAAAAACATAGTTAAAATATTTATTTAAAAATTCATTAAAAATAGAAATTTAATTTTAAGATTAAAACAGTAGTATCATTTAAAAGATAAATTTTTTATCTTTAACTTCATGTAAAAATCTTTTTTGTGCGGTAATATTTTCGGCAGTTATAGCAGAAACACGCCAAAATTTCGCTTAATTTTTAAATAAATAAAATTCTAGTTAAAAATTCGAAAAAATAACCCCCAGGTGCACATTCCCGGCCTCCAAGGTATACACGTGCCAAATTTGGTAGCTGTAGGTTGAATGGTCTGGCCTGTAGAGCGCCAACACACACACACACACACACACACACACACACACACACATTGAGCTTTATTATAAGTATAGATAGCCTTTTCTTTATTTCAACACAGTATCTATATTTGGTGCTGAACTTGAATCATATTTTATATTCGTACCAAAGTACACATATCAGAATTATTTTTAGAACCATATATATCGTCATATATAAAAATATGCAATTTATGGAAAACATGCTCAAACTGTATTCTTGTTGACAGAAACGATGTAACTAAATGTGTCCTTCGAGGCCTTGTAGGCAAAGTAGGGAAAATATATGTTCGATGAAAGTAATTTCAAATTGTCAATATACTTTGCTCAATAATATTTTAATTAAAATCACATCATTTCTCTGAGACAAAATATAAAATCCTAATTTTTCATAAAATGTCAGAGAATTTTATCATTGATGAAATTAGCAGTAATGAATAGATGTATGTTTTAATAATCACAAGCTAAATGATAATTAGCAACAAACATGTTCTCTTTTTGGAACAGGTATATTTTAAATTTGTCAGTGTCATATTTGCAAGCTCACAAGAATTTGAAATTGATGATTTCTGCACTAATCAAATGAAGTAAAATCCTTCTGTATACAGAAATAACGAAAGAACTCGGTCATAATTCATTTTTTATTTGTAGAAAGCTGAAATTAAATATTTTTTTTTGAATTCGAAACTATTTAAAAATTAAATTCTCCAATCCAAGCTTCATTTCAATGGAGTTATAGCAAACATAATTAGGAATTAATTTATTTTTGATAAATGTTCATCTACAATTTTTTTTTCTTTTTTTCTTTAATAATTTAACGAATGAAATATTTAAAGGAACTGGTAAACCCTGGCATCTTTTGAAACTGAATATATAAATATTTCATATCAAATAAATTCAATTAAGTCAGAAAAATAAGGTATCAAAATTAAGATTCTATTTTGAATTCGTTGATTGGAAAGTTAAAATCATATCTCCACACGTTTCTATCTTATCTTCAAAAATAAAGTTTAAAGCAGCGAATGGATGCTATGAAAATGCTTGACAAATTCAATCCATTGTTATATATAAATGCCTAATTCCTACATATAAAACTAAAAAGATTTTATTTTTCAAAGTTATTTAATAAAAAATAAAATAATTGAAAAAATGATAAGCTTTGGAAGCTTTCGAAGATTTAAATTATAATTGTGATGTATAATCAAATATACTGGCCACTAAATTTTGCTATTCAAAATTCTAAGGAAGTAAATAAAATACGCTAAATATTCAATATATTCCTTATTTTTTACATCTTACTTTGGAAAATCGATTTAAATGCCGGATTCTGACATTGATGCATATTCGCGTTTGTTCTAAATTCAATTTATTGACTGTAAATCTTTACATTCCATGTCAGCTATATTCATCTGATTTCATAATTGAATTGAAGGCAAGGTGAAAATTTGCTTAAAATAAGTCTGACGAAGAGGATTGCAGGGTTTTGTTCATTCCTTTCTTTATTTTTACAAGGATGGTGATTTTTTTCAGCATCTTACAAATCCAATCATTTTTCCTGTCCCAAGACAGAAGGAAAAATATGGATAAAATTGTATTATTGCAGTTTTCAGATGCCGAGATAAAAATGAAGTTGACATAAATTCTATTACGTATCCACAAAATCTAATTTAAATTTATAATGAAAATTTCTTTCAAATGTGTTTAATAAATAGTTCTTGCCATTTAAAGGGGACTTATTAAACTTCTTTGGTATTCAATATAGAATACAAAAACGCAAATTTATTAAACTCAATGACGTAAATGAGAATGGACTTTAAAAAATTAATTCCTTTTATTTGAAGTGAACTTTAAAAATTAAATAAAGTGAATTTTATATAAAACTATGAAATTTTATAAAAGCTAAAACTATGAAATTATAAAAAGTTAAGAAGTTGATAAATAAGGTCAGAAAGCTAATTAATAGAAAAAATTGATTTAAGATAACTATGCGTAAACTGCTACAATAAACGTATTTCAAACTTAAGAATAAATTCTAAAGCTGATCCAAAATTGCATATTCTAATTAGAACTGAGATTCATTGATAGTAAAATAAAAAATTATGTATTTTTATTTGTCATTTCCAAATAAATCAAAATTTATTTATCATTAAAATATTTTACGAATTTTATCATCGTCCTGTATAAATGAGTAATTTTTATATTCACTCATTTTTATAAATTGAAATTAAATCCTTAAACTTGAGAAGACGCAAGAGCAACTAGCTAATGATCTAGTCTTAAGAAAATCAAGGATTTAATAAATTTTTGAAAAAGATTGGTGTTTATACCGTATTGATTTTGTAAAAGGTAACTATTACATGATTTAGTATTGAAATGAAAAATATTTTAAAGATATTTCTTCCAGTGAAATTAGAATCGATATTTCAATGGAAGGAAGTTTCTATACTAAGAAGGATACTATGTTTCTACAGAAATGCATGCATTTAGTCTCATTAAAAGGAAGGTAAACCCAATTTTATGTATCCATTCGGCTGTTTTCTATGACAATTTGTCTTTCATCTAATGACTTGAAATTTGAAAGTCTACAATACATTTGATTAACAAATTTATTAATTTTAAATTAAATACAAACAGCTAGCAAAAACTCCAATGGGGGAACCTTTCGTATTAACTTACACAACAGAATATCGTAAACGCGAAACCAAAAAAAATTATTTTCAACAATTTTTTTTATATAAAAATATACAGCTTGCTGCAATGATTTTAAAATTTCTTATCACGATACTTTATTATGCTCCATAAAAAAAAAGCATCGAAACCATATATTTCTTTGTCGCTAAAGCAACTAACCTTTGCTTCCAGTTGTGAAATATTTTGGGTTCTATGTCCATATCTTAAGTCTCTCTGAAACTTAGAAAGAAACGTTTTCTCTTATATGAAAAACAGACATTTATACACCACTGGCTAATGATATGTAACTCGAAAGATTTCATGGAACTAAATTAAAATTAAACTAGTAAAGCTTGCATTCTAGTACTCATAATTATCTCTTGCAACGCGAGGAAAACATTCTCATCTCAAATACGGCTCATAAAAGTTAATATTTAAAAAAAATTGAACTAGCAGTACATTGCAATTTACGCTGTAACTTATTTTGAAATCTCACACTTTTTATGCCGATATTCTGTGTTTGAAAAATGTCTACCGTTCAAAAAAATCGCATTGTTTTATTTGGAAGAAAATTTTATTTCGTCGTTAATTTCAATTAATCTAAAAGAATGGTGACAGAGCTGTGCAATAATTTGAACCCCATGCTACAGCCAATGACAGTTTGGTCAGAAAACAGTAAACGTACTGACTAAACCATCTTCAATTATTGTTAATAATTATTAGTTAAGAAAGAGAAGTTGTCGGTAAAATTGTAACTATCAAATAAAACACAATTTTTGGCTCGTGCAATCATTAAAGTCAAATCATTTTCTCTTGCAATAATTCTGATCATTATTATTGACAATATACAATACATAATATAAATATAATATTTCTGTATTTAATTGATTATCTCTAAGAAATTTATAAAGTTACAAAACATTAGTCAGAATTTGAAATACTAAAACTCTAATATTATATTTAATTCTCTTTTCATCTTTAAATTTTCATATGTCCTGTTTAGTCTTGAATTAGAATACAATGTATTCTTATAGATAAGTCTCCTGTCGTTTGTTATCACGTTTTTACTGAAAATATGAGCATTTTTCATCAAATGATCTTCACAAATATATATTTATTGATAAAGGAATTTCATTAATTTTTTCTTCAACAATAAGCTGGAAAAATTATTGCGAACTGGGAAAAATTATTTGCGAAAAATTGGAACGATTTTATTCATAAAATATTTGCTTTCATTTCTAATCTGACAAATGCATCTTCAAAATCCTAATAATCAATAATATTTTATATTTTACTGCTGTTATTCCCATGTAAAATTTACATTGTTTATTCTGAAGGTTTAATGAATAGTCTATTCTTCACCAGAAATTTTCATTCTGGAAATTAAAGAAACATCTAACTAATTAAGTATATTTGTTATAGTTTGTGAATGTATTTTTATACGGGTTCAGTGCCTATAAGGAACTGTTTCATGGTGTCATTTTAAAGCATGCGTTATTATTGTTTACAATGGTTACATCAAAACGGCCTATATATGAAATCATACGCTGTTCAAGTAAACATTTTATTTACCTATCAATTGATATTTTATTTAATAAACTCTTATCAAAACATTAATCCTCGCTAAAATAGCAACACATGCCATCCAAATTTTTTAAATTTTGCATGAGGGAAGAGAACCAATGTTAGAAGAATGAATCTTTTTTTCTTCTTTTCAGATCTGGAACGGATAAAACATCACTTTCTACCATTGTGAAAAAAAATTAGAAATTTTGTTTATCGGTTGTTAATGATTTTACTTTCCTCTTCTTGTAAATTGAGAAACAAAATATGGTTGATACTATCTGTTAACTATAGCGATGGGCGAATACGTTTATTACAAGCAAGCAGAATATACTTCTTAATATTTATTTTTATCAAAAAATTACGTACGATACATTTATTTTTTATATTTAATGTCTGGGATTTTTGAAAAACTATAATAAACAAATGAATGAGAAATAAGGAAAATAAGCAAAATTATTCGTAAATCTATTAAAATTCCCATGGTAGATATTTCGAATTATCGAACATTATTAGCAATAGACTTCAGTAATTTAAAATAAGCTTATTTATATAAGTACAAATATTAAAGAAATTTTGCGTATTAAAAATGTAGAATCAAATATGAAAGTACTATAGTTAGTTACTCAGTACTATAGTTAACTCAGTACTTTCTTTTCTAAAAGTGATTGTCTTTTAACTATCGTTTTGCATTTTGTATTACTGCATTTTGAACATAACTTTTCTTACAGACGTACTGAAAATCTAGTCAGTCTTCTTTCTTTAAAGTTTCGACGTACTGAAAATCTAGTCAGTCTTCTTTCTTTAAAGTTTCGACAAGGTCGACATGCCTTTCGACGAAAAATGTTTGATAAGTACAAGAAGAGTAAATTTTAACTTTTGGTCATGGGAAATGGGAAATCATTATTCAGTTTTGCACCCTTTTTTTTTCTTTATGTATTCTACAAACAATGATTCAACCATCTTATAAAGAAAACTCCGCAACTTATTACTCTATTTTTATTTCTAATAAATGTTATTATTCTATTTTTATTTTATTTATTACTCAGTATTCCAATTTTATTTCTAATATATGTTATGTTACTTAGGCGGTTTTTAGTACTGAGTAAGAATTATATTTTACTTTCATCATAAGCATATTTATTTGGTTATAATCATTAATCATATTTTATTTCTTTAGCAGACTTTTAGCATTATATTTCCAACACAGTCCTCTTCTGTTTTGGTTATAGTGAGAGATTTTATTATTTACGGATTTTATTTATTACACTAAAGATTTTACTAATTCTAGTATCAAGCATCTCAATTTTATGCAAAAATTCATCTTTCCTGGAAAACCACATATTCTCAAGTCAACCACATATTCTCACAAACCACATATTCTCAACTTATCTCCACTAAAAATGTTCTTGTCAAGCATTTTTATTTCTTAGTGTTTTTATAAAACTAATGCATTTACTTTTAAAGTAAAAATTCAAAAAAAAACATTTCTAAATTTCTTATTCATTTTACACTCGGGTATAAAAAAAAATTAATAAAGAAAGTACGATTTCTAAAGATCAATTTTAACCCGAGGCTTCTTTAAATTTTTGAATTAAATCTTCCATAGCAAAAATGGATTTTATTAAATATTACATATTTTTTCTTGTTTGCTACATTATATATATATATATATATATATATATATATATATATATATATATATAACTTCTAAGAAATAAGTAACGACGCAGTTCGCTTATTTTCTGAACACAAAAATGAGATTAAAAAATAATTCTGCCTCTTTAAATAGTGCGGTTATTTTAAGCATTACCAAACTAATATTTTCTATTTTTTTGCATTTTAAATTGCTATCATTATTTTTTCTAAAAATAAATCTTTTTATGGAGTATTTTAGGAAATAGCATTTGATATAAATCAGAAAATACACTATTATACATTGACACAAAACTATTTTTAAATGGTGAAAAGTATCGAGGATACAGCGCAGTATTTAATTCGTGGGTAATTTAAACACCCGTCAAACTTTAAAATAATAATTTTTAAAGATATCTACTTAAATGATGATACTAATTATGACTTATTCTTAGATAAAAATTATTAGTTAAGTTACAAAAGAGTGTTAGAAATTATTCAACGTAAATAACTCGAATATTTATAGATCTGACTTTACCAGTATATCCTTAAACGACCAATCATTATAGTGCGAATCATTGTAAATATGGGTATATTTCGTTTTATTGAGTATGGTTAAGAATAAATATATTAGAATTTCGAAAAGAACATTTTTTTAATTATCAAAAATTGTCTGATATCAAGTAAATTATCTACTCAGAAAAGAAGGAAAAAAGAAATAATTTGAATGAAGGAAGTAAAATTTGTTTGAGATTAAAATAGTTTGAAACTGAAATAATCCTGTTTAAAAATAAACAAAATGAAGCTTTCAAATGAGCCAAATGTCAATTTGAGGCTTAGAAAGAATTTAATGAAAGGTATTGGATTTCAATCAAAAAAGTTAGCTAAACTATTTAAATAAAAATAGTTTTCATTTACTGGGGGATGAGGGATCACTGTAATTTTGAAAATTCGTCTTCGGATGTTTCTTGAATTAACGCTTGAAGGTCAAATAATACAAATTTCGAAGATCTTTATTCGTGTTCTATGGCAAAACTGAGGGCATTTTTGTGCTTTTGATTTCCATTATATTTTCTTGTATACGGAATATACAAAAAAACCTTTAAACCCGGATTTTGTCAAATTTTCACATTTCAGACCACCTTAGCTCGTTAAACACATTTTTGGAATTATTTGTCAGTCTAACTGTACTATAAATTTTTAACCACGTAAAGTATTTAAGAAGTTTTTGATTCTGAAATAAACATTAGCCTTTTAAAAACAATTTATTTTTATATGCCTAGAAATCTATTCTACTGAAATTGTCCTAAAATTTTTTTCGCCTTCATTAACAATTATTTTACATTAAATAATATGTTGGAAATCGCTTTTTAAAGAAAGATATCGTTATTTTATTACTCTAAATATCTATGTCTAGACATAAGTATCTCCAAAAAAATGTATCTCTGAGAAAAATTAAATATTTTGAAGTACCAAAACACTTCAACATTTTCATTAGAAATGTGGTAGCAATAAGTTAAAAAAAATTTTAATCTTCAACTATGAATTCATAAATATTTTTAGATTTAATTTAAGGTGAAAATTCTAAGCTATTAGAAATTTTGAAGAACAATATATTTTCGGTTTGAGGGAAGTCGTTTTATTTCTTTACGAGTGAAAAATTATTTCCAAACATTAAAGCTTCTTATAAGAGTTTTTTAAGGATAAGGAGTTTGAAAATTACACTTAATGCTTCAAATATTTTATTAAAAATATTATTCGATAGATTATACCATGTAGAAAGACCTTATTTCCTTTCTCACAAGCTAATTTTAATAACTTGTGTTATTGGAAAAAACCCTGTAAATGACAGAAATGAAAATAAAAATATATTTTTCCCGATTAAAAATTTTTAATCTACAAGATATTTTGAAACTTTTTTCGCAATGGCTTGCTATAATTTCGTTTCCAAATATCATATCTGAAGACGTCTTCTCACCTCTAATAATCAAAATAAATGAGATTTCCAATATTATGAAGCTATTTTTAACCATTTTTTGTAAATATGAGATCACATTTCTGTCTAAGTAATTTGTTATAAGATGCTATGTCCCTTTAAAAATCAATTTCTATTTTCCTGAACATAGAACTAATAATTTTAAGCTTTTTGGAATACGGATACATAATTAAAGTTTAAAATAGCAATTAAACAAAACAAAAAAAATATATCGTATCTAAAGATAAGTTGAAAGCAGAATTAAAATTACCACACAAGCACTACAGCGCATATGAAACCTAATTAGTAAATGTATGATAATGGTACATCATTTCTTTAAGATAATTGAGGAACGAAAGATTGTTTTTGCTTCAATTATCTTTCGTCCTAGTACGCAACCTTTCTGAGTAAATTCGAATATTATATTTATGAGCTGCACCGATGAATAGGTACTTTATAATAGATCGCTTAGGCTATATTACTATAAAGTGGGGAATAAAATCCTTGGTCTGATAAATTATATTTCTCACCAAAAATATTTTCTGAATAACGACATATCACTATATTTATTATTTATATGTATTAATAAACCAACTTATCTTCTTTAATGAATTAATAAGCTAACTAATAAAATTTCAGCATCCTCTTGTTTTATTATATTAATTTAATTTAATATGATAAACCAAGACTCTATATTTTTTTTTCATATGTTTTAGAGTAATGAATAGAATAAATTGCTTTAGAAATGAAACACCATAAATTTTTTACAGGCAAGCTTTTGAAATTAGCAGTTTTTTTCAAGCAATATTTAATATCTGAGAAAGAAACACCTGAAAAATAAGAGATTTCGACTATTATCATGTATTATTTGCAAGTGTTAAATCAGCTAGCATGAGTATTTCTTTTAATCCTTAACTGGGGAGGTGAAAATTTGGGACTTAACTGGGGAGGTGCGGTCTACCAGACCGAATTTCATTTACGTTCAAATTAAATTTTCTAATGAATGTATTAGTATGAAAAACTGCCAATATATTTTGCAGATATTTTTCTTGACATATAGATATGTTTTAGAAATCTTTCAAAATATATTAACATTGAAACAAGTAAATATGCACACATTTTCTTCTCAACATACATTTCTTCTCAACATACATTTTCTTCTCAAATTACATGTTACAATAAATAATATTCTTGAATAAACATATTCATTTTTTCTTTTTAAGTCATATTTATTTTTACAAAATATGAAGGTATATAGAAGACAATATAATGTAAAATTCATTAATTATAGGAAAAAAAATGACAATGGGTAAAATTCGCCCTTTTTTTATCGGCTTGTGTGACTCATAGCATGGCTTCCTAGGACATTTTAAACATACTGGTTAAGAATTAGTGTATAAATCGATTTATAATTCTGCACATATATCTCTTGGTATATTAATATATTTTATAATTTTTTCAAAATACATTATCACTAGAAAAATTAATTATGTTTGAACATACATATCAGAATCAGTTGAATGCGAACTTTCATCGCAAAACTCTTCTGTACAATTATCCTTATCACTAAAATCATTTTCTGCTTCTTTTAAAAGTGTCTGGAGCACCGCTTCACAATAGGATCTGTAAAATGGATGATATTTCGGGCCCAAGTTTTAGCGCCATCTGCTAAGCCTTGTTTATCACTGGGACACTAACAGGGAAGTGCTGTCTTAGAGACCGCGCTAAAAGAAATAACTGAATTATTTTTAAAAGCATCCGCTTAAATCGTTGAAAAAGTGTTCGGGTATTGAAGGTCACAAACAGGAAGCTACAGGATCAATCCATTAAATTGAGCTAAACATAGAATAGGGGTGACAAAAAATCCATCGCTAGCGGTCTCGCAGACCGCACGTGCCCAGTTAAGGGTTAATTAAATATTATCTCTCATGCTCTGCCTCTTCTTCTAATCTATCATATTGAATTTCAAATTTTTAGTAAATTTTTGCATTTATTCTGAATGTAACTTTTCTTCTTGTATACCTGCATATGGTTTTCATCTCTAGGATTTAATTTATTTTTATATCATCTAAAATTACAATATTAAGAATTAAAGAATGTTGAAACTTGAGAATTTATAAGAATTCCATGAACATATTTTGGAAAAAAAAATTCTTTTCGTTCCTTCATTTAAAATTTGTATTTAAAATACGTAGCTGCTAAAAGTAATCAAACATTTTAAAAATGTAAGAAATTAAAATCGATGAAATTTCTTCAAACTTTGCAATCAGAAAAGTTTTAAAAATATTTTTAATTATTTTCATCTTTTTCAGCCAATATTCGCGAATCTTCCAGAAAGGGAAAATATTTTTGCAATAACAGAATATGTTTAGCATTTAATAATATTGCATCCTGCATCCAACTTATTTTAATAGAGGCCACATTTTCAAAAAGGAACTAAAATGTAATTTATTGCTAATAAATCTTGAAATTCGAATTAATTCTAAAAACTGAGTTTCGAAATTCTAATTAATTTAAAAAAGGGAGTCTCGGAATTTTAATTCATTCTAAAAATTGAGTCTCGAAATTTCTTCTCTATTGTTTATGCTTATCATAGCAAGTAAAATTTTAATTAATTATAAAATTTTTAATTAATTATAAAATTTTTAATTAATTATAAGAATTGCTGTTGACCAGCAAAAAATAATTAATTGCTAAAGCACGTTATATTTAATTTTTTATTCATTTAACTACATTATTTGGGAAAGATATTTCCCTACAAATGATCACATTTTGTTTGAAATAAGAATCCAAAGATTTTATTTTTAAAATAACTTCAAAAGTGTATTATTTTATTAATGCTTGTAATATTTCCATTTAATTCCAATAAACCTTAATAATTTGTATTTAATTTACTTAGTTTTAGCAGTAAGAAAAGTCCATCTCATTAGAGACCCTTTTCACCAATCTTTTGATACATCCTTGTTAAGTGGGAGATCAAAGATTTAATTACATCATTAGGAGGCATAGGGGGTAGATATTCTCCTTTTCCTCTCCCTCAGGAAACAAATACTAATGCCTAGTCACCGCAACAGGAACCAGAAAAGAACGCCATCCTATAGTTTAAATAAAATTTAGCAAATCCATTGGCGCATGAAGTAAGTAGCTAATTCCTGTGTGATTAAAAGACGCTAAGCAGTCGTTTGAATTTTGAAATAGCAAAAGCCTACATTCTATGATTTTTCCTTTTAACTTGGAGATAGGTGCGCAGTTGTGGTCGTTTATAAAAATCCTGCTCTTTTAGTGTCTCATGCATCATAGGTGAAGAATTTCTTTAACACCTTGATATTTTAAATATTACATAAAATAATGATTAAAATAGTGTCATTATCAAATAATGCTTTAGAAGTCATCAAATTTTTCAAGTCTAAATTAGTAAGCAATATGTATAAAGAATCATGTGAACTTGCAGAATTAAAGTAAGCTTTATAATTAAAAGAAATAATAAATAAAAATAAATAGTATAAGGTTACAATAGCTGCTGTTAAATAAATTAATGATTTCATAGACTGTAAATTTTTAGCGGCTTCTTTGTACGTCTTTTGATGTGGGAAGATTCAATGATACCGCAAAAGCTTGTTTCATACTTTAATTCAACATTGATGTTTGAATTAGAAAGTTATCTATCACTGAAATAGGGAATATCGTTTTATTGTTTATCCTAAATTTCACTATTACTTACAGTGCTGTGAAAATATCGGTATTTTTTCTTTATTTAATACACTGATTTCAAGATACAAAGTGATATTTTTCAAACAAAAATATTTGTAAATGTAAAATTTTGTCAATGAATTATTTTCATGCAGAATTTTTTACTTTCTGAAATATGACCAAAAAATGAGTTTTTTTTTTCAAAATAATTTTAAATTTTAATTGAAAAACGGTTCTAAGAAATATTTCCTGCATAGAAAGTAGAATAAAGAATTATCTTTCAATATTATGTGCCATAGATATTTAAATATTTGAGACATTATATAATAATGACAAGAAAAAAGTAATTTCATATTTCCTACTATTTTCCTACTATCATGTTTGAAAATGATTAAAATCTTTACTACTTCTATAAAAATTTAAGAAACGTATTTAAAATCATATTCCGATTATCATAAATGTATTTCTCGGTTGATTGTGCTTGAGTATGTTATTTATATTAAGACAAATACGCATTTTTTAAAAAAGCAATATGAATTTAGCTTTTACATTTGTTCTATTGAAGTTTGAAGTCTATTTTATATATTATAGAATATTAAGCTAATCATTCATATATCTCTTCAAATTAGTTTTAAAGAGTTGATCTATTCATATAATGTTATATGTTTATTATATTAAGAATCCTTAAATAATTGTCATGCTTGTTGTTGCTTCAATAAGATTGTAACGATGTTTTACAGAAAAAAAATTTTGATTAATTATTCTCAGTAGTCTATTATAATATATTAGTAGTTCTAGATTAGATTTCGTGTATGATGATGGTATTTAACATTCATTAAGGCAGCGTCATTCTCCAGTGGCTCTTTAACTATCAAAACCATATATTCAGTAACCGAAAATCAGCGCATAATTCTCATGAAGTGATGGCTTTCGATTCCTATAGAATGAATGAGCTGGGTTTAAGAAAGATATTCAGTGATAACATTCAATCTTCATTATGATTATATATAATATTATTCTCTAATTCGCAACCAATTGATTTAAAACTATTCTGAAGAAGCCAAGGCATTTTAAGAAAACGGCTGATGCACAAATAAATATATATTTTTAAAAAAACCAACAGACAGCGCATTAAAATATATTTATCTGGAACCTCGAATTTAAACTTTTTAACAATAATATTTTAAGACGAATCAGCAAAAAAAAGTATAATGAAAAACTTATTAATATATTTGAAAGCAAAATCTAATTACTTGTAACTAAAATTACGAATATAGCGTAGTAATTTTTATGAGCACATTGAGTTTTATTTACATACTCATCAACCTATTCAGTATATATGTGTATATTTTTTGTGCCGGCGTCCTGGCATAAGGGTAATACGTCCTGGGTTACAGTCCCGGTTGAGGCATGGTTGCTCCTCTTCTGTGTTCTACCTGTGAGGTGTGTGAATATGCCCCCCTGTAGAAAGAGGCTGTACAAGCAAAAGTGACGCATGAAGTCACTGAGTCGTACTCTTGGCCCTAATTGGTTCTACTGAAAAAACGAGAGACGCTCATTCGGCTTAAATTCCTGACAGATAACTAACTGTAAGCTGGTTTAAATAGTGCCATTAGTCACTACACACACATATTTTTTGTAGTATTAATGTGTCAGAAAGCTTGTAAGAATATATTTTTAAGCATGTACATATTTATTTAGTTTTTGGAGGCTTTTAGTTAGGCTCTCTGAATATAAATTAATACAAGTACAAAATAAAGAAAGACAGATAAAGGAAATTTAGTTGAAGAATTTAACATTTGAGTACAAATCTGACGTATGAAATGTGGATCCAAATCCGTGCAAGTGGGTGACTGTTTTTCGATCAGTACTTTCATACGTTGTGTTGTTCTGTGACTTATGGCTTTTTAAAGCCCGCTAACAGTTATCTATCAGCAATTTAAGCCGAATGAACGTCTCTTGTTTTCTCAGTAACTACAAATATAGTCAAGATTACAACTTAGTTACTGAAACGTCACAACCCTTTTTATGGGGCGGACTTCATTCATGCCTTTCATTCATTCATCTACAGATCGTAATTTACACCTGAATGAGAGAACAATCACCTTAGAACCAGCACCCCTAGTGGTATTCCTCTCGACATGAAGGACTTCGTTATGACGAAAGATTTTTCCGTGCGCCAGCCACCACACACACGGAGAGTCTTCAATACTTTCATAAGAATATAAGTCGGCTGGGAATTTCAGTCGGCTGGGAAAAACGAATCTTAAATATAAATTCAATTTATCGTCTAGGTCCCCATCATAAATTAAACATAAAAAATGTTGAAATTATGTTATGGATCACTAATTCTTAACTATTGTTCGCCAGTGCTATTCAAAGTGTTCTGGGCATTAAACTCGACATTTTGTGTGGTATGAGGGGGATAAAACATTTTTTTGAGAGTATGCGAGAAGTTTTTGGGGAAAACACTCCCAAAAAGAATGGTTATAAAAACTTTCATGCCGGATATGTAACTTCTGAATGGAAAAACACGTAAACAAATCGTTCCATAGTTACCAAATTGCTTAAGAATCCAATATTTTTTTATTGTTTGTTAAAAGATGTGGAGATGCATCTTGTGTTAAAAATAATTTAGTATGAAAGTTCAAAAAAATATCAGGAAATGTCTGTAAATTCCCTTCAAAAATATTTTGTTTTTCATTTTAAACTCAACCATCTCATTTTCTGACTTTTTTCACTTTCTTACAATGGTTGAACATTTATTTTCTTTGCGTGAATTATATTTTAAATTACTTGTGTTTCTATTGAACTAAAATCGGCAATATAGCCGAATTGTTCCCAAACATTTCTACCCACTTTGTGAGAATATTGAATTATACAGTTAAATCTTTGATATTTTAAATTGCAATTTATTATTTTATTTATTTAAAACTAATATAGTGATCAATCTCATCATAATTCATGTGCATTTCACACAAATTTATTTTATAATAATATTATATTACGTTTTCAAGTGTTAATGCTTTTAATTATTATTAAATTCATTATTCAAAAATTGAAGGATTTTTCTATGCATTCAAAAATATTTTCAAGGAACTTAAAAGCCTTTAACATATTTTCCGATTCTGCTTCTTTCAACTGCTTAATTCTGTTGAGTTCTAATGAGTGTAAGTGCCTTAATTTCTTATACAGTGTGTGTGTGTGTGTGTGTGTGTGTGTGTGTGTGTGTGTGTGTGTGTGTGTGTGTGTGTGTGTGTGTGTGTGCGTGTGCGTGTGCGTGTGCGTGAAGATTATTAAGGTTGCAACAGAAGGCAGGTTCGAAGCAGTGAAGATAATTTGTATCTTTTACTTCGTATTATTCTCTCTTTAATATCCATCTCGGGAAAGCAAATTATTTACAAGCAGACGCTGCTCAACACAAAAGCAGAAGTAAGAAAGAAGGCAAAAAGGGGGCCGGCCACGCGCCAATTCAATACATGTCTTGACCTTGAGAAGGCCAACGGAAGTATCACTTTCATTTGATACGTATTGCTGATGGCGCATTATTTTTACAAAGAAATTAATTAAATCGAAAGTGGAATTGGATCATGAAATAAGAGAATATTTTTAGAATGAAGTTACTATGTACTAAATTAAGATAAAATCTAGGAAATTATTTCATTGAAATTAAAGTATATATATATATATATATATATATATATATATATATGCATTTATCAATTTCATATAGAAAACATATCACACGATATTCTAAAAATAATTATATGCGATATTGAAAGTAATTTGCAGGGTAGTTAAAACAATTACTAAATATTGATGGAATAAGAAATTAGGACATATTTTTATCATTATTTCTAGCTTATTCACTTAAAATCTATAAAATATAATGCATTTGCCTATGTAATTGTTTATAATTTCTATAATAAAAACTAAGTATACTAGTTTGATTTGAAAAGATTCTTTTCTGATTGTTTACAAATAAGGAAACGTTATACATTTAAATAAAATTTTATGCTCTAAAATAGGAAGAAAAAAATTTCATATCTCCAAAATAAACTATTGCTTTTTATTTTATTTTTAAAAATGTAATCACAGTTCAATATTTTAGTTTAAGGTTCAATACCTGTAATTTATAAAGCCTACTAAGCGATTATTTAAGTCGGAAAACCTACCGGAAAAACCCTCTGCTCTCTGGAATGTAATAAAATGTGTAATTATACATATGTGGGTGCAATAATCCCTTTAAGTGCTTAGGTATTTTAAAAATACAGCTATTGATTTATTATAGTTCCTTGAAATTAAAGTAAAATCCTTTGCTATTATATAGTTTTCCTAATTAACATTGTCTAAAAAAGACATGAAAATGATATATGCTTCAGAATCGACAAACACGACATAGGAATGAATGCAGAAGTATAATTTCATACAGTAAAAATTGACTGCTGTCTGAAATAAAGGAGGTAGGAAAATTGATCTTTAGAAAAAATGCATATAGCAGATTATTAAAACAACTCTGTTGCACATATACGCATACTATTTGTTAATTAAATGGGAAAATAAAAAAAAAATATTACAACTCATTTGAAGAAAAAGTTTTAAAAAATATATACTGCCAGTTTCACTGAGATGAACACAATGTGTTGCTTTCTTTATCCTACATAAAACAGGTTTGTATAGAGAAATTCTTCTTTCGCCTTACTTATATCTTAAAGGAAATTGAAAAGTGTCAAAAGAAAATATGTTAGCCATTTCTTTAATGTTTCTCATCACAATTCTGGAGAATGAAAGGCTTCACAACATCAAAAATAGAGCTGAGTCTTTTGAAAATTAGTTAAGGTAGTTTCCTTAAGGCTTTTAATTAACGACGTTTGGCTGTCGATTTTGATATCATATGACAAGTTCTTTCACAAGGCTTATTAAAATGTCCATCAAATCTCTTCAAGACTGACTAGTCCAGAATTTGGAACAAAGCGTTATAGTTTCGCTTCGCAGGAAAAGAAGAATTTTAAAAATTATCTATTAAGGCAAATTATATTAAAGAGTTTTAATATTATTCTTACATAGTTTATGCAGTGCATTATAGGTTCGAGGATTCATATCACCTGATAATAATTTGGTAGTAAGTATGAATACAAATGAAATGATTTTGAATTATCGATACTTGAGAATATTTAAGTTCTAATAATCGATCTAATTTCTTTTTATTTTATGTGCTTTTTAAAAGAATACTCTGAATTAAACTATGATTCCATTTTTTTCGAAATATGAAAATTCAGTGAGAAGTAATGATTATATAAAAAGGAAATTAGCTGATAAAATCCTCTAGATATTCCGATGATTGCCGATTTATTTCACCTATTTTGGGTTTTTAGATTAGGTATTTGAGAAATGATATATAAAATCATTAATAATTACACTAAATTTCAAATATTTTCATCGGCTCTCAAATTTTATGAGTTGCAAAAAATTAACCCTTAACTGGGGACATGCGGTCTGTTAGACCGCTAGCAGTGGATTTTCAGTCACTCCTATTCTATTTTTAGCTCAATTGATTAAATTGACCCTGTAGCTTCCTGTTTTCTGACCTTCAATACACGTACACTTTTTCAACCGATTTCAGCGGATGGATTTTAAAATAATTCAATTATTTCTTTGAGCGCGGTCTCAAAGACCGCACTTCCCTGTTAGTGTCCAAGTGATAAACAAGGTTTAGCAGATATCGCTAAAACTTGGGCCCGAAATATCATCCAATTTACAGATCCTATTATGAAGCAGTGCTCCAGACACTTTCAAATGAAGCAGAAAGTGATTCTTAGTTATAAGGATAATTGTACAGAAAAGTTTTTCGATAAAAATTCGCATTCAATTGATTCTGATATGTATTTTCAAACATAATTAATTTTTCTAGCTATAATGTATTTTGAAAAATTTATAAAATATATTAATATACCAAGAGATATATATACATAATTTATAGGTTGATTTTTATATTAGTTCTTAACCTGTATGTTTAAAATGCCCTAGAAAACGTGCTATGAAAGTCACACAAGCCGATAAAAAGGGCCAATTTTACCCATTGTCAGTTTTTTTTTTTTTCATATAATTGTTGAATTTTACATTATATTGGTTTTTATACACCTTTATATTCTGTAAAAATAAATATGATTTTAAAAGTAAAAAGTAGTATGTTTCTTCAAGAGTATTATTTATTGTAACATATAATTTGAGAAGAAAATGTATGTTCCAATGCATTTACTTTTTTCAATGATAATATAATTTGAAAAATTTCTAAAACATATCTATATATCAAGAAAAATATCTGCAAAATATATTGGTAGTTTTTTATACTAATACATTTATTAGAAAACTTAAATTGAGTGTAATTTAAATGCGGTCTCGTAGACCGTACCTCCCCAGTTAAGCATTAATAAGAAAAAAAATGGTTTGCCTAATATAATGAGAGTCTTTCTATAGTAAATAAAGCGCAATGGTTTCAAAATTTATAAGTTCGTTACGACCTGTATACATAATTCGCGTATATTTGTCTTAAATGATTTTTTTTTATTTGAATATTTAATTTTTTTATTCTGATCTGCACAATTTACGTCGATTAATTAAATAATGGAAAGTAGCTCTACATTTATTTTTATTTGATCTTATTATAATATTTGATGGTAAAAAAATATAATTTTACTTATGAAATATCAATAATAACCTAACCTATAATCATTTCGTTCTGAACATTTCTAAGCAATGCAATTTTATTATTTCACAAACAGTGAAAATTTTACAAAAATCATAGTCATGTTTTAATTTACTTTTATATGTTTCTTTAGTATATAAATTTCGACATAGATGGAAATCTTCAAAGATTTTGAAAAAAAAATAAGCAAATTGAAATAAAGAAGCTGAATCTTTAAAAGCTTCAATTTTGCGAACCGCTAAGCCAGAAATTCAACCATGTGAAGACTACATCCACCCCCTGACTTGGAGAAGGGTTGGAGGGAGAACATTTCTGGGAGTGTAAAATGACCAAGGGTTGTTCCGAAGATTCCATTCACCTACAGAACGTTCTTGAAAATTAGAATACTAATAAGTGAATTTTGAGGCACTTTTACAAATCATTTACCTTTTAAATTCTTTTTATATATGCTACAGAATTATTTCAGAGACCACTCGCGAGGTTCTCATGAACCTTTATATGGTCTTTATTTGTCCTTGTGGTAAGGTCCCGGTTCATGATGCGTAGGGTTTCAGGTTGGAGACCCAATTCCATCGAAGACCCAATTCCACTGTTACACGTTAAATCCACTGTTACACGTTAGGGCCAAACTTCCTCCCGCAGGCGTGGTGTGGAGAGGGAACTGCTAGCTCAGGTATCGTCTTCGTCATCTGACCGTGGTTCAAAATTACGAGGTCCGTCCCAAAATAGCCCTAGTGTTGCTTTACAACGGGACGTTAATATAACTAAACCAAACTAAACTAAACTGGTCTTCGAACTTCCGACCGGGAGCCACTAAACACATTTTTTTTAAAGCTTTTTTTTTAATAATTGCTCCTCTCCTGCATTCTTATTGTGATAGATTCATCCTCCGAACAATATTAAAAAATGTCGGTTAATATTTGTATTAACCATGAATATTATTCATAAAAATCGATTAACTGCATAAGATAAAAAAGTGGTTTGATTGCAGTATCAAAGATCAAGAAAACAGTATGTTGAGAAACATTTAAACAAGGAAAATAAAAAACTGTTCTTCCTTAAATTCTCGATCGATTACTAAATGTCTATCAAACATTTTCTTTATTTTCAAATCTAATAAAACACAGATTTAGAGAGCAAAGTAAGCCTCCTAATCACTTTTCAAAGATCAATTTTTACGTAAGAAATATTAAATTAAGATAAAATGCTCATATATCTAAAAAATTATTGATAAGATAAAGGTACATGAATAACTCATCAAATTTTAATCTCTATTAATCAGAAAAATTCTTAATGCTCGCTACTGAATATACTTTATATCATGGCATCTTTAATAATGCACATCATCTGATTAAAAATTAAATATTCATATCGGATGAATTCTATATTGACATCTGCATTTTGATGTAAATATTTCTGACATTTAATACCGATTGCGTAGATCTTTAATCATAACCATAAGATGAGATAGTGCCCCAGATCTTCATGAATATTTAATTTCTGCAGCCAATGCATACGAAGAGTTTGTTTTCTAATATAAGATGTAAACTAATTAGAAAATGCCAGGAGATATTCAAAAGATATATAAGTAAGATACCATAAATTTACAATTAACTTTCCAGGGAAATTTGTTTTTCTATAAACGAATAAGATGAATGCAGTTTTAATTTTTAATTGGATATATAGAAATTCATTCAATAGTTGCATCGTGATACTATTTTTGGTATTATAAAAATATGCAAAATTACATCGATTTTCTGTGAAAATTTTGAAACATTGAATGATATGCTTATTAATTTTATATATCAACAATTATATATCTAAAAGTTATATAAATATTTCCCATTAGCGATTCCCAAAATTGAGTTAATTGATTATAAAATCTGGCTACATCAACAGCCTTGATAAAACGATTCATCTTTCTATGAAGAGATTTGGTTTAAAAATTTTCTTTTTAATTATGAATCTCAGTCAGGCAATAAACATTTATGGAAACAAAAGGAAAGAATCCAGCTTTCAAATGAAACGATTGAGAAAAATTTTCAAACGCTTTCACAAATATGGATAAATACGTATTTAAAGATACTTAGCTTGCTTACATTTAAATGAGCAGTCAGATAAGAATTGAATTTTGAATCGTTGACACACTCTATGAGAACCGAAAGAATTAAAATTATTCAAAATAAAAAAGCATTATTGCTAATATGACAGCATGGGACTCTTGATTGCATTTCCGTCTTTGAGAACAAAGTTCTCTGCTCTGATTCATTTATATCCCATAGCTACTAGATATTGATTCACGAATGCAACACTAAACTAGCTTTCACATCTATGGTATGGGATAAGTTAAATAAGTTTGAAAAAATAAGTATTTGAACTGGACTAGGATTTAAAATAGACTAAAATGTCAAGGTCAAATATATCAGCACCATTTTAAAAAGAAACTAAATCTGATGTTTACTATGATCTTACTTCTAAATTTGATTCCAGTGAAGCTAATGAAAGCGATATTAAGAAATACTGGCTGTAATCATAACGATATAGTAAATAATATGTTCATCGATGCATAAATCCATTATGCAGACTTACTAGCAGATTGATCTTAAAACTTCTTAAAAGGTTATGAAATTGATATTCATGAAGGATTCAGACAAGGACATAAGATGACTAGATGCTAAAATAACAATGCAACGCTTAAAAATGTTTACAAAATGCAACGCTTAAAAATTTTGATGACTATAAATATATCTTTAGACTCTATTTTTATGAACTGTTGTTTAAATTTGACCTGAACTATTTTCATATATGGTCACGTTTAAGTAGGATTAATAGCGGCCAAATTATTATTGTGACCATAAATCTTTAAAAAATAAGTTATATTTCGACTTGTGAATATATTAACTGTTTAAATTATTTTAGAGAATTCAGATGCACCAATATATTGATTAGAATCTTAGTTCTAACCATGGTGTTCTTTATTTTATATTTATCCGTATTCTTAACTCGGTATTTAAAATTCTGCATTTTTCCATTTCTTGAACTTTTTTTTAAACATTTTCTCAAACAGAATTTTTTTATTTCCTTTTTGATATTGTTTACATAAAATCTTTAGTATATTTAAAAAAAACAAAAAAAAAAGCAATTGCCTTATAGGACAGAAAAAAAAGTTTTTTTGAAAATATTAAAAAATTCAAATGAAATCAATATGGTTTTTTTTATCAAATCTTTAAATGTCATTTTAATTCTCATTAAACTTCATCTCATTAATTCTTTATCATTATTCTCTTTCAAATATTCTTTGTTAATTTCATTGGCAGATTGAATTCACAGTATGAATACTTACAAAACCAAGTAAAAATCTTTTTCAGGACCAAAAACGTTTTATCTATGTTCACACAAAAGATAAAGCTTCATAAGCAAAAAATTGGACCTCAACTTGTTTCTTACTGTATTACTAGGACGCGCATTATCCTTATTGTACCTAGCATATCTGATCTCATACAGTAGAATCATACTATCATCTCTTTATTCCCTCATAAATCAGACATATATTCCAATTGGTACATAGTCAAACTGAATTTAGCATACAAGCATTTTTGACTATGCGATGAATTTATAGGTCAAACAAATATCATAAATTTGAGTCTGATAAGCTAGCAAAGCCGAGATACATCAACGAGAATCTCACCAACGGAACCATATACGTATATATTACCATGAATATCCGAATTTGGAGAATGTCAGCACTCACCGTTGATACCAAATACATCGGTAAAAGACCGAATATTTTATTATATTCTTATGTATTCGGAATATCACAGGTGTATGTCAACAATCATCAACATGCTCTGGTGGAGGTTGAAACGAGATATCAATGTCCTCGGTGAGGCTACACCACTGTGCGAATACAAGTCTCTGAGGTCGACCGTGGTCGTAGAGATCTCCGAAATGTGATGGCGGTTGTTGTTGGAATGGAAGACTGACTTTTAAAAATTAGCAAACGAAAATGGTACCCTCAAGTAGCTTTATACTGGTAATCAGTTTGTAATTTGTAATAAAAAGTTCCATAGATGAGATTAATTCTCAAGAAATTTCGCTGAGAGAAGTCCCTGCAACTAATTCGAGAAGTGGAAGGCAAGGATATACGTGCTGTCATTGCAAAAAGAAATGTTTCATTACTAAATGCAATTGTAAAAGCAAGGGACTATTGTGCAACTCAAAGTGCCAAAACAGTTTACATTGTTGTAACAAATACCATAGTATAACGTCAATCACATAATTAAGTTTGATACTATAGCTTTAAATTTAATAGTTTAATTACTATATTTTTTTTAAAATTTAATTACCATAGCGTTCTCCTATTTTGACATATATCATTCATAATATGTTTTAATAATAAAGTATGATTTAAAACAGTAATAAAACTATTTTTTCAACATTCACCATCAGTGCATGGCTTTTGTCGACATACACGGTGATAGTCCGAATATATAAGAATATAATAAAATATTCGGTCTTTCACCGAGGTATTTGGTATATGTTGACATTCACCAGTGAGTGTCAACATTCTCGAGATTTCGGTCTTTCAGGATAACATATTTAATACTTTAATGAATATCAGGTATTAATACTCAAAGAAAATAACGTACAACGGATCATTTATGATTTAGATATTAAATGATGTTTCTCAAATGAATATGCAAAAAAAGGCTATGTAGAAATATCACATTGATATTGCAGTTCCAAAATCCTTCCAAATATCAAAGGAGGAAACTAGAAATATGACTATGCAGTGGCAGGATATATGGATAATGTCGTGAAAAGGACACATATGAATTTATACGGGAAACAACAATTTTAAAACGAATATTTCACTCGATAATAGTGCAAATTTTATCTGTGTATAGAAGATTTCTGCATTCTTTTACATATTCGGAAGGATGCAAAACAACACACACATATATGTGGGGAAATAGGCTCAATTCAGCACTACATAAGAGAATGTGTCGAACTCAAAGAAATTAGAGGAAGACTCATTATGGATAATAATTTTTTAACAATATTACAGTAGCATGGAAATTCAAAAATATTAAAAGAAATGATGGAAAAGATTTCTAGCCTTTTAACAACAGTTTGAAGATTCTTTCAACTTTTGTTGGCCATTGTTTTCTTATGCAAGAGTTGGATAGTTAATGAACATAACAGCCAGTCACAATAATCCCTGTTTATTCGGCTTGGTTCTGTGGTAATGGGGTGACGGTCTGAAATTAAAAAGATGATGTTTCTGCATTCAATTTTCATAAGTAAACCCCATTTAATAAAAATATAATTTTAATACTTTCTTTTCAATTAATTATAAAAATGATGAACAAATCATGAATATTTCTGAGCAACTAAATGAATGAATTTCCAAATAAAATTAATTTTTGAATAAATAATTATGTTTCATATTTTAAACATTGGTTTTATTTCTAATTTAAATAAAATTTTCTAATTTAAAAAAAAATTTAACAAATAATGTCTTTTATGATTTCACAATATTTTCATTCCAAAAAAATCATTAAAATCTTTCTCAATGCTTGTTATATTTCTCAGCATTTTGGATTTCCAGTTATGGTTAATTCTTTTTCCGATAATGATTCTTTTATCTTCAAAATTAAATTTAAATGAATTTCTATTGTAAAAAATAATAAGCATCCAATTCCTATTTAAATACCCATATTGGCTTTAAATACGATTAATATAGAACTTTTTAATATATTATAATGAACTGTATAGTTAATTTAAAAATGAAATATGAAAAAGGCAGTTAAATATTTTAAGAATAATTTTAAATTTTTACCATTTACAAAATAAATATAGTTCAGATAAAAAAAATCAAACTGATTGGTGTGTCATTTAATATAAAAAGGAAAAATAAAAATTCTTTTATTTATTAAGAGATCATAATTAATTAAGAAATTTAATATATTTTTCGATTGGTAAAGTCTGATGCATTTTATTTTTTTTCAAATACGTAGTAATTATTTATAATTTTTATTTAACCCTCACTTTTATTTAAACTCGGATGTATATTTATTCTAATAACCTTGCACTTAGAAAAGATAGATTTTAATAAGCATCCCATGAAAGTTTCATTGTGTTTTCTCCAACTAAGCCTTTTAAGCCTCCAGCAGATGAGCGTACTTGAAAGTTGCATTTGAAAAATAATTCTCTATTATATCTTTTTATCACTGGGCGCTATGTAATTATAACTGATTATTGTTGTAGCTCCATTCGACAAACTCTTTGTTAGTCAACGAAATCGAGACTCTAATAGAAACCAAATCTGATATCTGGGTTTCAGAGATACGCACCACCATTGAGAATTTTTTTTGCCGTATCTTCTATCAATAGTTGGAATATTCATTCGACAAAAAATACAGAATAGCTATTTTGAATTAAATATGTACATCGTTTAACAAAAGTCATTATTAAAGAATATGTCAGATAAAGAGCTCCCATCTCTTCAAAAAGCGAGTTAAAAGTGCTGAAGAAATTTTAGAAGTAATTTTAAAGAATTGTGCGATTTGTCATCAGGTGAAAAAAGACGCAAACCTGCCAAATTGACAAACATATTTGAACTGCATGATTTGACTTTGAGATTTGCTAAAAAATTAAATGTTTGAAGAATTCACTACATATTTGCGCATATTGCCACAGTTCAAAGAAGTTATTATAAAATTGAATTCTTTCTTTTTTATATCAAAATTTCATAGATATATGTTTGTTTCCATAGTTTCTCTACAGCTTTGTATTACAAATTTAATTTTATCAATTCGAATTTGGTAATTCATTTTATTTTATTTTTATATCAGTAGGTCAATTCGATGGTGAATTTATTTTTATTTCTTATTATTACAGTATTTCCGTTTCTTCTGACATAAAAATTATTTAATATAATTATAAATATTGTTCATTCAATTATAACTTAATTTCAATAATCTCTAATAAATTTATATTTTATAATAATCTCTCGAAAATTTATATTTTATAACAGTGCTTCTAGAAAATGTGTGTGAACTTTCATGTTGGTACAGGGAGCGTTACTGCTGGAAGTTAACTAACTTTTATATTGATAGAAAAGTAGAGAGTATCACTTAAAATTCGAATTTCCAGTGCTAGATTGGCTTTGAAGGACGTGATGGATTAATTTTGAAGAGCTGTTTTCCATATTTCATATTTTTTTCATGTTTTCATCCCTTCAAAAGAAGTACCATCGTTCGAAATAGGTTTATATGCCTCTTACGCCATATATGGTAACAATCCAACTCTGTCAACAATAAAAAGTAGACTAAAACTTGGAACACATGTTTTTCGATGTTTGGTACTTCTTTTGATCTAGTAAAGGCAAACAAATTTTGTTGATTTCTCATGCTGTATATCTGAAGATGTTTGGAATGCTTAAAATGTCTTTCAGTATCTTCTGAACTCTGGATATTTGCTGTTTCTACTTTTCATCATATGGGTATGAATACAAAGTAGGAGTGTGGAACATGTCAGTTCAAAGAATAAAATAATAAAGATTTTCTCTGTAAGAATATACTGAATACATTTCAAAATAATTTTAATCTGAATAAGATGTATGCATTTAATTCTATAATTAAATAAGGGATATAAGTTTATTTATGGAGCCAATAAACTTAATTTAAAGTATAAAGTTATTTCTTTGTAATTATATAATTAACTATTATGTAATCTTATAATAACTTTGATATTATTTTACTGTTTCCTTATTTTTTTAAAGAAGTATTACTTTCCCTTTGCGTAAATATTACGATCGTTATTTTATTTTTTACAGATATTTTTCTTTCTTATCTTAAATTTATGATTCAATCAAACAGAAATATTCATTCATTATCAGATAATATTTAAAATTTAATGTCAGAAATTCAAATTAATTAAAATTCACATTAACTGAGAATTCTCTATTTTTTTCAGTGAATAGTAATGTTCTACAGAGTTCATGAAACAGTAATTTTTTCTAAATCAATTACTAATATATAAGTTATATTTCCTTAATTAATCTTATATATCCTAAAATGTCACAATGATTGTAGGATAATTGGGAAGGTGCGTTTCTTCTTCTGACCACAGAATCGAATTGATTAGTAGAGAATATATTCGAAGTGATGAGAAAAGACTATATATTACTTCACAGATTCTGTACAGAATCTATTTTGTTGACTATTTGAAAGTATTCAAAGGTCTCTTTTACTAATTTTCCGGATAAATATCGTCTATTTCATAAAAGGTTGTAAGTATAATCTATCATCACTATTTGTCGATTTTAATTTGGAGTAATTTTAATTTTAATTTTTAATTTGGAGTTTTATTTTTCTAGAATTAATCAGCAAATGAACTTTTCTAAAAGCAAAACTTACTAAATAAGAAGAATGATTATCGATGAAACTAGAAAAACATTAAATTTAATAAAATCAAGTTCAGTTTAGTGATAGAAAGTATAATCTTCACTTCAAGTTTAGCATTGCTGTAAAAGTTACACCACATAAAAAAAAACTGTTAAAAACGATAGGATCCAATAATATAGTTTTTATAGGATCCATTGATATAGTTTTTATATAACTGTCACAAACTGTCATTGATGAGATTTGTTATTTCCGCCATTTCAGAAGCTTCTACATCTCACTTGAAAAAGATTCGATCATTATCTACATATTCCTTCATCTTCCTGCTTAAAATCTTTAATAATAACCACTTTTTATAAGAAAAAAGTAATATGGATCTAGATATGCAGATTATTCAGTAGTTTCTTTTAAATGTAATTTATTAATCTAGCATGAAATTGTTTCCTTTTAAATTTGGCATTTGCGCAAATTTAATTTTACTTAATACCATTTATTAAATTATTCTAAATACTTGAAAAATACAGTTTCTAGTTATATTATAAGCTTTGTTCTTAATCGTTAAGCTATAAAAATTGTCTGAAATAATTAAGGATGTTAACCTATTTCTGAGGAGTAAAATTCAAAAATGAAAATAATAGTTCCATCGATATTATTATGTCAAACTACTCTAAGAAATATATATAATATTAATTACAATATTGTCTTAAATAAAGCAGTATTATAGAAAATGAATCATGAAAATTACAAAAAAAAATTATTTTACTTTTTCTGAATAAATTTGGAACTAGAGTAAACAAACATTAAAAAAATAAACAAATGCGATGAAGTTAATAAGATATCAGCAACACTTACTTTAGTCATAGTTCCCAATTGATTTTCCGGTTGTCCCATCTGACCTTAAGTGAAATTGTATTTTTTTTTCACTTTTCCGGAATTGTATCTATTTAAAGAATAAATAAACTTAACAATAAAAACAGAAAATAAAGGTACGTCTCATTAGAAAAATTTAACTACAGAATTGTGACATTAAATCTTATATTTATTAATATATTAAAAATTTTATCATATTAATATATATTAAATATGCTATCAGATGAAAACTTTTAATATTTTAATGCAATTAATTTAATAGCTAATATGGCAATTTCACTGATTTATCAATAAATTTCATTGTGAATTCAAAGGTTTATTTAATAGATAAAATAATAATAGCGATGAAGTAATAGTGGCATTTAATTGATTAAAACTTACAATAGAAAATTTAATAATCTCAGTTTTTAGCAAAAATTAGTCGACAAATTTTTATTTAGCAATACAATCTAAGAGAAATTAAAGATTATATCGACATAATTTTACAACACTGAAATAAAAATTTATATTTATTATCCTTTAAAAGTATGTCTGATAAGTTTGAAATGACTTACAAATTGCAAGAATATTAAATAGAAATTTATTATAAAATAACACTAGAGAAGACAAGATGTAATATTGTATAGTATTCGTATGGCACGTTATTAATAGCATTTTTATGAAGAAAGTAATCATTGTGACAAAAAAAAATTAATTCAGTTTTCAAATTATTTGAATTAACAAATTCAATAATTTGCACATTACAAGTAAGAAAGGCAATAGAACAATTAATAAATAATATTCCAAAATCCTCTTCACTGACATAGATATAGCGTTATAAGAAAAATAAACGAATGAATAAAAATTTTTAATATTTTAGGATATAATGAATCGATTATGTGAAATTTCTGTATTCAGCTCATTTTTTTAAACGCTTTCCTCTTTACCTAATTCACTAGTAGAAAATTACTTTTCTACAATCATTCTAAGCTTTACTTTCATAGATTAAGATGCCCAGTAACTATATCAATTGATATTAAAAGCATTTAATAGGGTCTTTGAATTCAATCTATTTTAGGATTAGATTGAATCAGAATTACCCACGTATAGCTGGATAGCAAATTACAATTCACATCATAAATGGCAATTACTTTCAACATTAGCAGAAGTCTTTTCGCAATGCTCAGAAACTAATAGAGCATATAATTGCGATGAAGCAATTTATGTGAGCTTAATTTGATGAAAGAAGTTAATTTAAATTTCATACGATGCCTATTTAACTCTATATCAAGATGATTAGCAAAATGCGAAGAGATAAATTAGAAATCAGTTTCGTATTCAGAAATCAATGGCACTTTACTGGACCAATATCAAATATAACTGCCTTTATAATTTCAATTGAAATATTTTTGGAAAAGATCGGAAAAAATAGTTAAAAATATAAAAGATAGATTGAAAAATGATGAAGACTGCATTTCTTCAGGAAGTATAAAGCAGCTTAAAATTTCAACAAGAGAAACCAAAATAAGATCTTATGTATTTGACTGGATAAAACCAAAGATCTGCTTTATATAAGGAATGTTAAATCTTTTTTTATTAAATGTCCTGACATTTCTATGAAAGTTACATTTGAGGACTTAAGTGATTATTTAGACACTGTCCTTCAGTTTAAAAATCACATTGTCCTTGATAGAAAAGAAAGTTAATTTAACTATGTCAAAACCAGTCCTTTCAAAGCTTGATTTTATCTCCAGGAACGTTATTTGCAAATTCATCGGTTTGATTTCAGTACGGAAACTGCGATATTTTTACTCCTTTATATGAATTGAAAATTTTAACAAATTGAAGGTAAATTATATCTTTTTTTTAAATTAATTACAGACTAAGTAAAAATATTCTTCTAATTGTAGAAATTTAAAATTATATTAAAATAAACAATACTGAGGTTTTTTTTTCATCCTTACCGTTTGGCTATTGTTTTACCTAACAACTTTGGAAGAAACGTATTTGCTTAGAGTAGTTTACTCTAAGAGGAGTTTGCTTGCATATTTAGATGTTTGGCCACATTTTTTTTATGGTCAAAGGAAACAATCTCCTCATTGCACTGCGAAATGAAATGCTTGAATGCAAATAATGTAAAAACATTAAATTCTAAGAGTGTTATTTTTTGAGAAAAAAAAATGCAAAACATTATTTTACTACTGTTATTTTTTTTAATTACGTACCTAATAAGGGAAATGAAAAGGCTGAAATGTATGTTAAAGAGACCCTGATTTGCATTTGAAGAACATTTCAAATATTTATGAATGAATCTGTCATTCTAAAAAGGGGGTCAACTCCAAATTTTTCACAACATTTTTGTAAGTAGTTTCCTAATGTAGTCTTATATATTATTACTTTTACATTCTGTATAAGCCCCTTTGGGGATAGAAAATTACTGATTTAAATTTTCTGGGAATATTACAAAAATAAAAGATATTTTGCTTTCCTGCGAACTTTACAAAAGTGAAATTAAGTCTTCCTCTTTGAAATGCCCTATACATATACTCTGTGATCAATTAAATGAATTATGTCATTAAAATGTATTCTGTCATCAATTTAAGATCTCTGACTTTCCTTACTGAAACATAAGAAAATCTGAAAGCAAATGAATAGTTTGGAAGAAAAATAAGGAATAGTTGAGAAATTAACAATCTATGCTCCGTATGAATTGGTTTGGAAACAGCACTGCCTGTTTCATTGTAAGAAAAAATAGGAAGAATAAAACAGAAACCTTTTTATCCTTTCCGAAATGTAAATAGGCCATTTTCTATAAAACAAGAGAAGAGCATTATGTGGTGAACCGATCGGAACATATTTCATATAATTAAAATGCAATGCATTCGTCTTTCTCCTGAAGCATGCATTTAAAATTTTCTGTCATGAGAAAGGTTAACTAGTTGTTGCTAACTAAGGGATAGTTGCTAAATTGGCTGTCAAAACATCACTTCTGTAATCATCCTATTTCCCGAATTCCACCCCAAGTGACTTTTTCCTCCTATGAAGAATTTAATTAAGAGTCAACATTAAATTGTAAACATCGTAGAAAAGATGTAATAGAGACAGGGCGCTTGTAATCCTCTAAAGGAAACGTTAGAAATGATGCTTGTAATTCACTCCAGAAATCACTAGAAGAGATTAGTGTAATATACTAAACGAGCGTTTGTAATCTACTGGAGGTGGTATTAGGATTGATACTTGTAATCTATAATTACATATTTATACAAACGATGACGAAAATATAGGGGTGTTAGTTTTAAGGAAATACAAAATAAATTGTCTGCATTTATTCGTAGTAAAATAAATATGGATATTTTTGAATCTATAATTTTGTTATTCATTTACTAAATGGTATACTTCAAAATATCAGGTTAAAATTGTATTTATACCCCATACGATATGTTCATTATGAGATCATTATCAGACATAGTTTTGAAATTAAAATAAAAATAAACTTAATTCCTTATTTTTTCATTAGAGTCAGTCAACAAAATAAAATTTATAGTCTATTACTCTAACTATTCTTTTAATCCGACTTTTAAAGTATTCAATATTTAATTGGAATTATGAAATTACTTTAAGAAGTGAAATTAATATGACATTGTCACTATACATTTTCCACTTTTTTTAATGAATTCTTCTCTGTGACGAATACATTGCTCCAGTTTATTTTGGAGTTAGTTGAAAGTTAAAAGAAGGTGTGCCATGATTTAATCTTGCTTCAAAATATTGAAGTTTGTTTATCAATGATCAGTTGTTACATATATTTGTAGTTTTAAAGATCAGATGTTAATCAATCTAAATTGAGTTAAACTGACATTGCAAGAGTATTCTAATATTCTAAAATTCTAATGGTCAAAATATAATTGAAAAAAAAGATATTCGTGAGATTTATCTTTCAAAGTATTATCCGTTTTTTTTTTTTTTTAATATTTTGCCATGTTCCAAAGAGTCCAAATTTTGAAAAAATTATAAACAATTCATAATAAATAAATCACTTCTTTTAGATAAAAATGTCACTTTTTCGTTACTTTTAAATCCGATTTTGTATGAATTTTGAAAGGTGGTTTTCGGAAAGTGCAATCGCAATCGGTCTTAGAAATTTTGTAAAGGAAATACAAAGGTTTTCAAAATCATAAAATGTTTTCCAGATTTTGAGTCCATTTACTTTCAAATAAAATTTTAACTCAGTCTTTTAAAGTCTCATAATTTTTAAGTCTAACTAAAATCAATTATCATTTGAAAATCTATCAAAGCTGTCATTGCAAGTCGGATATGAAGAAAGAACTAAAATCTCAATTTCGTTTAGTTTCTCTTTCACGATTTTTAAAATTCCTCATTTAATTCGATGTATTAAAATAAATATATAAAGAAATTTGATCTAGAATGCATTGAGAGCTATATCCATTACAAGAAAAAATAAATTTCAATTAATAATAAATTCTATCCATTTCTTCTATATTCCAAAATCAATTAAATACTTTAAAAAAAATGTATATTTATTTTTACGGATCAGAATTTTTGAAATCCTGAAATGAAATTCTAAACTCTCAATGAAATGAAATCTATAATATTATAAAAATTATTTGCCAAGCTTTTATTTGTTTTATTATTTTTAATGCGCCTTTAATTTGAAATGAAAACCTTCAGCGGAAATGTTTGAAAAAAATGAAAATATTTTACTAAATATGTAAATACCTACTGAGAGAGAGAAATAAATTGAAGCCGAGATAAAAGAAATCTTTGCAAGCCTCAGGCAACCAGTTGCTTTTCAGACTGTTATATAAAATTTTATAAAATGTTCTTATTGCTTTAAAATATCTTGTTATTTAGAATTACGAATTTCGTCAGATATCCCCAGTTTCTGTCAAAAAATTATGCTATTCTCAAAATTGCTATTTTAAATTGTAGAAGCTTAAAATAAAAATACCCAGCTGCCTCATAAAAGAAAATTACATGAGCAATTTGAGTGCTATTTAAATATACAAGTAAATACGTGTATATATTATCTATAGAAATTAAAATTAAATTAAATTTTAGGAAATATTAAACAAGTTTTTCATTACAAGAAATGCCTCATTCCAAAATGACAATTTCTATTTATATCTGATTTTCTTTCCATCTCATTTTAGAGCTTTTTCCCATAATATCTTTCTTTCAGAGCTAATCTTCTTTTAACTCTCATTACTTATATTGCATTTAATTATATAATAAAATGTCATTTAGCTTGATGAAATACTTTATGGCATAATTCGTTACTTAAAAAAATAAAAATTTTAATGATTTATATAGGAAAAGAAATAGTTTTTTTATATATATTTTAGTCTTTTTATCTTCGTTTATTTAAATCTCGAATTTGTTTTTTTTTTTCAATAAATGCCAACGATTTTTGCTACTATCCTTGAAATCACATTTCTATTTATATGCAGCTTTCTCTAAAATCTTTTTTATATAAATTTTATTTTCATTTACAGATTGTTGTGGGTACATAACTATTTCATTTTAGAATTTGTTACGAATTGTTTGATATTTATGAAAATGAATTAGTACAATAACTCTGTAGAAATAAAGCACAATAGAAATAACAAAATTGAAAAGAAATACAAACTTTTTTTACATGGCTTGCAATTGAAGATGAAGAAAAGCTGCGTACTTTAGTTTTTCAATGATTGTAAACTTATGCGCGTAAGATTTTTAAGCTAAGCTTTATCATACTTCGTAATTGAAAAACGAATAAGCTCAATGACTTTATTTGCTTTTCAAATTTGGGCTTCAAGAAGTAAATTTTTAAGGTTTGAAACTGGTAAACAAGTAATTTTTCTGATAATGGTTGGTGTTTGCATTTGTTTCAAAGGTAATCTGTTGACTGCCAAAAGCTTTACTTTTGAACTTTCGTTTTCCCGTTTGATTTCATTCTTGAGTTGAAAGATGGCAGGGTATTAAATTAAAATAAGTTTCGTAAAAGCTGTCCCGCCATTTGTCAGTCTTTCATAATAATAATGAAAAAAAGAAAAATGTAGAACTGAATTTGAAACTGTTATCCTCCCAAAATGAAACAAATCCTCGTTTGCAAACAAGTTTTTTGCTTTTACTTTTAAAAAATACTCAATTTTCTGATTTGTGTAGCAAATTTGCTTTGGGGGACTTTGAAAAAATAGAATATATGTTAATGATATATAAATGACACAAGACTGCAATGAGAGCTTGCCTTTCTGAATTTATATACCATATTTACTTGCTTTGAATAGAATTGTTTTTAAGTTTAGTTTGTAATCATGTTGAAAGGAATGTCTTCAAGAAATAAATCTTTACATACCAAGGGCATACTTCTTTAAATTGAGTTATTATAAGAAGTTTTTTTCAAGAGTTACTTCTCTTAATTGTTTCATCTGCAATTGGGGATTATACAATAAAAATTAAATAAATAAGCATTTCACAATTTTGGGAAGGATCCTTCTTTGTTTATTTTGGCATGAAACTGAAGGAAAAGACAAACAAGGTCATTAAATCCGCGAATGAAAAATCTTCTAAGGGAAAGCATTAAATATTTTACTTCCACAGTGTTCCATAAAATTAGACTTTATAAAATAAGTTTTTAGTGTATTATCAAATTAAGGAAAGTATTTTAAATATCTTTGTGATGAATTCCCAATTTTATATTAGTGAAGCTGTAAAACAGACTATTTAGGATTTTTATCACCAGAAAACCGTGAAGAAAAAAATATTGAATTAACCGTTAACTGGGGAGGTGAGGTGTCTCAGACCACTAAGTTTGGACTTAGTCAATAGGTCACTCCTATTCCATTTTATCTCAATCGTATGGATTGCCTCTGTATCTTCTTGCTTCGTGACCTTTATTACATATGTACTTTTTCAACCGTTTTCAGCGGATGCTTTTAAAAATATTTCAGCTATTTGTTTGAGTGACGTCTGTGAGACGACCCTCCCTTTTAAGGCTCCGATATTATACAAGGCTTAGCAGATGACTCTAAAACTTGGTCCTCGAAATATCAACAAACTCACTGATCCTTAATGAAGCAGAACTCCAGAGACTTTTAAGTGAAGCAAAAAGTGATTTCAGTAATGAGGATAATTGCACAGAAGATTAATTTTTTGGTGAAAGTTCACATTCAACTGATTCTTATATGTATGTTCAAATATAATGTGATAATATATTTCGAAAAATTTGTATACTAATATACCAAGAGAAAAAGCTACAGAATTTATAGGCTGATTTTTATACTAGCACTTAACCTGCATTGTCAATTTATTTTATTTTCCATATGATTGTTGAATTTTCCATCACTTTCTATATTTCTTTGTATACTGAGAAAATAAATATGATTTACAAAAGTAAAAAATAATATGGTTTTCCAAGAATATTATTTGTTGTAACATGTAATTTGAGAAGAAAATATATGTTTAAACGCAATTACTTTTTGCAATATTAGTATACTTTGAAAAATTTCTAAAATATATTTATATATCAAGAAAGGCATCTGCAAAATATATTGGCTGATTTTCATACTAATAATTTAATTAGAAAATTTAATTTGAGTGAAAAGAAAATTCGGTCTCATAGATTCCATCTCCGCAATTAAGTCCTAAATTTTCACCTCTCCAGTTAAAAGTTAAACGTAGAACAGTAATCATGCTTTCAAACTAATAATAATTACTTCATTTGGAAATTTAAGATATTTTAATTACAAATCTACTATAGAAAAGATGTAGGTAAATTAGAAGACATTAAGGATGTAATGTTCAATATGAACATTCAGTTTGTTCAATTCATACCAGTTCTATACTTGAAGAATTTGATTGTAATCAATTTAAGGTAAGGTGAAAGATATCATGAAATGAACAGGCGATACCATACAGGTTAGAATAGTGATATGATTATTGACTACCAATGGCTTTTTGGAAAAATAAAATCACTAATTTAGAAGATAAAAACAAATTTTGTTAAAAAAAATAAATAGAAGTCACTTTGAAAAGTATTTTAACTTTTTTTTTTCATAAAACTTATTTATCATTTGAAATATTTTAAAGTTAGGATATGATTGAAAATAGGCGATTATGAGGCCATAAAATAAAAAATAAAAGTGTAAAGAAAAGATACAAAAAATAAAGCATAAAAAAAGTATTTATATTTCAATTTTTTATCACAAAATATGATTTCTATTTGTACAAATTACCTTACATGCTTGGAAAGTAGGCTTCCATTATTAATATCAGTTGGAAATTATAAAAAATAGTGATCAGAAATTTCAAAAAATTAAATATATATATATATATTTTGTAAAAATTTGTATGATTAGAAATCCAGAGAAAGGTAAACAGATAGTATACTGGTGCACCGATTCTCATATATGAGATTTTGCCATTACATTTTTATCATGTAGTTTCTGTTATTAATTCACTTCATATATGTAAATGAAATAATTAAAAGATTATATAAAGAGTAATTAGTAAATAAATAAGTATTAAAGATTAATTAAAATGTATTCACGATTTTTGCTTCATTATTTCTGCTGATATGTTATAATCATGTTTTAATAACATCGAAGTAATTTCCCTCCTTTAAGTGATTCAATCGACTTAAAACAACAAAAAAGAGGTACCCAATGATATTTAGGAACAATTTTTTAATATCGATACCAAAAAAAAACTTATTCTAAAAATAAACAGGAATTTATGTACATTATTAGGTGTTTCAACTTTGCATATAATTTATAAATTGGAATTGCTCTTTACTTTCTCTTACTTAGTTAAACATGCAATAAGATAAGTCTGAATTTTTTTCTTTGTCTACATTTTTATTTTTTACCTGATATGACTATTTTTAAATTGTATTACGTTAGCAATGAAATAATACATTTAAATAAATATTTTACTCGTCTACAGTTGTGGAAAAATATCATATATGAACATCATATAAACGTTATCATATATATAAAATATACGGCAAATATTTTCATACTATTAGACATATTTTGTAGAACAGAATTTGATCTGGGAAAAAAATTAAAAGAAAGAAATAATATAAATTAAATCTTAACAAAAGCCTATATTAAGTATTATAAAATTCAACTAATCTCAATGGTCCCCACTCATCAATTGATTTAACAACAATCAATCTATTCAATTGTTGCGATATCTTTCTATACATGAGTCCATAAGTCACAAAAAATCAAAAATTAAAATATTGCTTTATTTGCCTTTATTATCTAATTCAATTCATTATATATAATATCTATCGAATAAGTCGAATCAACTTTAAAGAACAGATTAAATAAAATGGCGAAAGGCGCAAATACATCAATCAATTACTAAACCCACATAGAGTATTAGATAAAAAAAAATGAGTAAAAATGTAATTTTCATCAATGTTACAATTAACGTTCAAATTAAGCTATAGAAATAAAAAGTACAGTCTTCAAAATTTCAATTCATATAAATATTATCATTGGTCGAATTTTGCTTGAATTATAAAATAATTTCAGGATTAAAAAATGCATATTAATTATTAAATTAACATAAACTATTAAATTAAAGAAAAAGCTTGCACTGTATCTGTTTCAGCTGAATTAATCATTTTTTGCAGACTCCAAAACAATTTTTAATTATTCCTTTTTGGTTGTCTGTTTATTTATTTCTATTTTTTTTATCTGCACTTATATTCTATCTCATATGTAATCATCCTAGCTTTTGGTTATTTGGTCTTAAGCTTTGCATATTTTAAAATTCATTGTCAGAAATCGTTTTGAATATGCTCCTCTGAACACACTTCTAATACTATTCTAATCTAACATTTATTTTCACTTATATATTTTTTATTCACAAGACTAATATTCTGTTTTCTTTGATAAATTACGCTTCCGTTCATCTCCCTTGTGAAAAGAATGTTTCAATGTATAAATTCTGATAGCGTCTAACTTCGTTTTACAATACGAAGTCTCATCTCAGAACAATTCATTTCTTTGCATTTCAGGTTTGAACTTTCACATTTTAAAATTGAAAATGTCAGTCGCTAAAATTTGTTTTGTTAAAATATGGGCCAAATAATAAGTTAAAATCTTATAAAACAATATAAATATATTTGTAGCATGCTGGAAACAAATTAAAAGCGAGAAATATTTTTTAAAATCACATTAACATTTTATTTAATAGTTGAAATCACATACCACTTATTCGTCCTCATTTTCAAATCAATAACTATTAAATTAAATAAAAAGCTGATTCTTGAAACCAAGACAATACCATTTAATCTTTGTAATGCTAAGATACCCTATCAGTCCATTGCTCCATTGGAGATAAATATTACCTTTCATGGTATTTTAGTGTAAAAATTAATATGTTGAAAATAAAAGAAATGTTTTAAAATGTGTCACGTATTTCTAATATATTGTTACGAATTTTTTACCGGGGTTCGTTTGGATAGTGGGAGTGATATGATGCAGAGAACGCTCAATAAGCAGGCGGCAGTAGAATAAAAACAACGACGTTTATTTACACGAAGACACACAGGAAAGCACAAAAGCGACAGCTATATACAGCACAAAGACGACTATCTTCAGCCGAGAAGTGTAGCATACAACCAGAATCACCTGCAGACAGTAGCGCACAGCTCAGTTCAGCACTAGCTTGACTCCGTCGCTTCTCACCGTCGTTTCCGCCTACTCTGCTCTGTTGCTTACGACTACTCCGCTCCATCTTCGGACTTCTCCGACTGGGACTCGGACTCCTCTGTCTGGCAGCTGCAGCCCCTTTTATAGCTCTCAGGAGGCGGGGCTAGAAACCTCTCAACCAATCAGGAACGTTCGAGGCCTATCTCGGTTCCTACTGGACGGATCGGAAAAATTCTCGATATTTCGGGTATTATCTACTTTGGCGTCAAAGTCACCAAATTCGTCGCCAAGTCGCCAAATGATCGCCAAGCTCTGGGACCTCCGAAGCGCCACCCGGATTCCATGGACAGTCTTTCTGCTGATGGAATACACTATGCTGGGAAGCCGAATTGCAGGTTTGTAACAATATTTTCCTTTTAGTATATTACTCTGGGTAGTTTCTATTTCATAAACTATCTTTCTTTCTTACATGAATCATTGCTTGCATCTACCAGATCATACATTGTCCCACAGATTTATTTCATTATTTCCTTCAAATGGTTATATATCCTTCAAATATGCTAAGAAATGCTGATCCTTGTGAACATGTCAACGTCAAAAACAATACTTTGTCAAAATCTTGACAACTCATTTGAAAAAAAAAATTATGCAATATATAATCTGTACTGATTTTGTATTTTTATGCAAAAAATGTCATTTCTGATGATTTCGTATTCTTATATATTATAATATTTTCGTATCTTTAAATAATATTTTTCAATAATTGTTAAGGTAAGTTACAAAATCCGGATGCTTCTTTTTTATGAATTGAAATTTCATTTCTAAATATTAATTTCACTCTAATTGCATATATGGGTGTCAGCCAAATTCATTTCTGGTGCATGGTTTTTCTATTATAAAGAGTTCGTGAAGAAATAAAGATGCGACTGTTCAAATCAGCATCATCTGATTAGGGACTAGTCCTGTGACATGCAAACTAAAAAAGTTCTCACGCTGGTTCTAAACGGTGCATAATCAAAATTAATCTTTAAAAAGTTGGAATTGCTTGAAATATAAAATTTAAAAATAGTAATAAATTATATCGGACTTTAATGAATGATTGTAAAAGACCTGAAGAGTATGAATAATCGCTATTATCTATCCTTAAAAATAACGCATATAATATTAAAAGAAACGAGAACAGTTTATATTCCTAGATATATATGATATCATTTGGAAACAAAAAATAAAATCTTTTATTGATTAAACCATGACCTTCTTTGATAAATCTTTAACCTTTGCGTTATGACAAAGAATTCTCCTCAGTGAACTAATGTCATTTTTAGTATTATTTTCATTTGCTTAGTAAATCTTTAACTTTTGCGTTATTATGACAAAGAATTCTCCTCTGTGAGCTAATGTTGCTTTTAGTATTATTTTCAGACACTTAGTAAATCTTTCACCAAATGAACCACAGTATGGGAGTAAAAATATCTTCTATTACTACCATAAGAAAAAGGCATTAAGGGCTCTTTGAGGCAGATCATTTAGTTCATCTAATATACACTAGGCAATTAAGGTGAATTGCTTTTCCTAAGAGATCATTATTCATCGGTAAAAAAAACGATAAGAGTACAAAATGAGAACAATTATCAGAAAAAGGGATCTGTTATCAGAGAAGTGCAAATGGTTTTACTAGAGGCTACCTTGAGGCTCTTCAAAAAATAACATGAATACATGAATAAATACCATTTCAAAGGAAAAAATGTTCAATTTCAATTACAGAGAAAAATCATCGAGCCAGCTTAAATAATCAACGTTTTAATGAATGTAAAACATTGAAGTTTTCTGGAATCTTCAGTTTATCTGCAATATGTTTGAGGATAAGCGAAAAACAATTTTGCTTTTAAATTCACTAGTAATTGACAAAAACAAAGTAATTTATACTTTTCTTAAGCTTTAAAAATAAAAGGAAAAAAATATGTAATGAAAATTGTATTAGTGAAATATGTATTTTCTAGAAATCAAAATATGTCATGCACTTATCTCTGAACTAGATGAACTTTGTAAGCTTTAAATTTGATTAAACTTACTAGGGATAAAATGACGTGATAAATTTTACATTTAGAAATAAATGTATTTGCAATTGTTTCAAATTTACAAAGATTCAAAGTTTGTAAATTAAGTGAGGGCTTAGTTAATCACTGTTATATAAGAAAATATCTGTTTACACCAAAGGAAACGCATACTTTATATTTATTTTTACACATTAACTTTTATTTTGAATTTATAATCCGAAGATGAGATTCTATTCCCTTGCTGGCAAATCTTCAGTTCCTGAGGCAACTCCCGTTCTTATGAAAAAGTCTTCGAATTTCTGTTAAAATGGTTAGATATTTTTACTTCAGTTTCTGTTATGCTCTTTATAATTTATTATTAAATAAATTGCTATGGTTATAGCCTGTATTTAATAGAAAACTTCTTTGCTTTCGAAAACTTAATTATGTTACAAGGCAATATTTAATATTTAAAGTATTGTAAACAATAATTTTGGACATAAATATACGTTCTGATATCATTTTACAGAGTGAACAAGTGGTGAGGCTGAACGTGCAAACCTGCTCGATTTTAAATATTTTAATTTTTTTAAAGTAAGATACTATTATTTCTTATAATCACAAAACGATGAAAATGTATTACTAAAAGCTTATTTGTTTCGTCAGTATTGAACCTGCCATTTAGACTCATAATATATCAAGCCGCTAAGCGAGTATCAGATTGCCTAGAGCCCGAATAATGGGTATTATAAAAATATAATTTATATAGCTTTACAATCTGTTCTAAGTAAGTTAATCTTTACAGCCTATTAAAAAAATAAATTTTACCTAAGATAATTTAACCTTCCTTTTAAATGGGTATTTACTTGACTATATTTCGCGTTCCTTCTTGAAATCAATGGGCAATAACTTCGCACTTTTCCAAGCTCTTCAAAGATCTTTCAGAAATAAAATTTCTACTACAATCACCAATCTTTTTAGACTGGAAAGTTCAATGTCTAAAATTACTGAAATTAAATTAAAATTTATTTTTTTATTTATTTACAAATTTAAGCAGAACCCTATTATAATATTAAATTAAAATGTTATTTTAGATTATGACTGTGTTTGGAACGGAAATTGAAACTTATTGTCTTAAATCAGTGAAGCTAAGCTAGTATTTTTTTCGAGTTACAAAATACTGATATTAAATACAAGCTTTACGATTTACACTTTTTGAAAAATAAAGGGTGTTCCAAAATTAACATATGATTTGAATTTGCCACCATTCGCGCTGTAAAGTGCTAGTACTCCTATTAAAAATCATTTGACAGCTGATAGTTTAGAATTAATAAAAGTGGAGCATTAACGATAGATTTCAATTAAATAAAAAACATATTTTTTCTTTAAATTGTAAATTATATTTTTATTGAATTGTAAAGTACACAAAATAGGGCTATGTATGGAATAATACATAGGGCAAATGGCTTCAATGGCTTTGCTGGCATATATGTACTCTTTTGAAGAAATTTTCCATGACCATTTTGCATAAATATAACTCAATTTCAATGACGATGTGTTAAATGTTCTCCTAAATGCGCGCGTACTGTGAGCTTCTTGGCATAGATCTTTAACCTCAAATAACCCATTAAAAGGAATCCAATGGTGTTAAATCCCCCAATTTAGGTGGCCAATTCTCAAATTTTATAACTGTGGACACAAGACTTTCATTGCTTTTGAAATATTTAACAATGAAAATACGTTGCTCTATCGTATAATACTTCATTTTAGGGGGTTAATAGGGGGGGGTTAGGGGGTTAATCGTATAATACTTCATTTTTAATAGGGTTGTCAATTCTTTACAGTAATAAGGCTGGCAAATTCAAATCTTGCGTTAATTTTGGGACACCCTTTACCTATCTATTACCTACACTTTACCTACACCCTTTGACCTATGAGTCGCCATACTGAGAAAATAAATAATATTTTATAAAGATAAAAAGTTTGTACTTAGTATTGTACTTAGTACTTTGTACTTAGAGTATATCAAAGAAATTGCTTTGGATAATATGTGCTTAAACGTCTAACATCTTTTTTTTTTCCTTTCCTTTCTTAAGATAAACTGGTTTTGAAGAGTAAAGAAAAACTTACAGTTCCTCTTTAAATACAAAATTAAAGAATGATAACCACGTCAAACTGTTGTTTCTACATTAGATTTGTATTTTTTGGTTTATGTATTCTTGTAAGGAAAGATAGAATTCACTTAAAAATAATACAGATCAGAGCATAATAAAACCGTTACTGGTAATTAAAGTAGGATTTAAAATATAGATATGTAGTAAAATTATTTTATTTAAAGCGTGATCTTCCTAAATGTAGCAATATTTATTTTAAAAGAAAAGGGTTTCGTTGTTTCTGGTACATGCAAATTTAAGATGTATCTATTTACTTATAGAATCAATATTATTTTTGTAGAATTTGAAGAGCTGATGTCGATGTTTTACTGTAAAGTAAATATTTTTTAATAGCCAAAATTTACTAATGACGAAAAAAACTATTGTTATTGGATAAAAATAATATGTCCCTGTGATTTTATTTTTTACAATCAATAAGACAAGATAAATAGAACAGGACTAGTGAAATTGCTCAAGTTATCAAATTTTATTGAACAAAAATCTACTGAAGACTGCAGACCATTTTTTGCATCATCGTTGTGAAATTTCAGAAATACTTGTTAATGCTTTATAAACTGTACAGAGCAAAATAATCTGCATTTTTCATATCAAAAAATTTAAAATCTGTGATTTTTAATTTATTTTTGAGTATTCTATACGAGACATTGATGTACATACACCAATTTATTTGCATAATATCAACATTGAGTTTCGATTCAAGATCATCATTACTGCTCACATGAATTTAAAACGGAATATATCCTGAATTTTACATATTCTAAAATTCTTTCTTTTACTCTAATATAGCTTTCAATTGATTTTCCCTCTTACCTATGTCGCAATTAGATAGACTTATCAGTAAAGATTATATTTCCACTAAGAAGGCAATGCATCTCTCCAAGTAAAATACCCATTACATAGATCTCTGAGCATCAAATGGAACCTCTCTGATTCAAAGTCGATCTCTGTTGGAAATTCGGCATTAAAACTGAATGAGAATTGTCCATACAAAGCAAGATGGCCGAATGCAACAGACTTACATGATTAATGGACCCTCCTTTGATGTGTACTGCTTTCACACAGTGCTCAGATACCGAACTAGCGTAATCAGGTGCTTAAAGGTTTCTAGGTAATTCATCCCTACATAGGAATTTTATAAAATCGTTATTACATATCAAACTTTATATGATATCATTTATCAGATTTTATATAATATTTATTACATTTCAGCTTGAATAAAACCAGTAGAATACAAAGATGTGGAATTCTGATAAATAAATTATGCTGCAAAAGAGTAATTTCACAAAAATAAAACATAAATATAAATTAAAATTTGATTTTTTTTTTCTGAATATGTTTCCAATAAGTTGTAGATATACTTTCTTCAAAATAAGTGTATTATTAATTATCGATGAATACTTAAATCTAGTATTAAATTTAATTAAATATTTACAGTTATTATTTGTATTTTATGAATTATAAAACATATTTTAGAATAATTGCATATTTTAGAGATTACTATATTTATTGGTTAATTGGAAATGTATAAACCACAAATTGGTACTTAAAAAAATCTTGCATTTTTGAAAAAAAAATAATAAAATCCATTCCTGCTTTAAAAATATATATATATATTATTTCCGGGTTGAGAACTCTCCGAAAAGTATAATCATTTTCTTAAAGAAACAAACTGCATAAAAACATCTCGCTTTTCTGTAAGATTACCCTAATGTACAGACGAAAAAGTTGAAAAAGAAACTTTTTAGTAACATTTCACATTATTACGGATATTCTTTCTAATAGCAATGAAAGCAGTAGATAGATGCATTATTCCTTCTTTTTTCACATTTTCACAGCAGGAATGCACGATAACTTTTCCAAAAGAGGCATTTTAATGTTGTTCACAGAGCTTACTATTGTTTGGAAACATGGAATCGATTTCGCGCTTCATCTAAAAACAGAAGCCTTTCTAATGACAGAATTTTTTGGAAGCATTGTTCATCATTTTACTAGATCCCAAGGGAAATGAAACTGTTTGTTAAGACCTGTAGCAATAAATCTGTTTCACAAAGAAAAATAAAATTGTGAGATAAATTAGAAAAAAAGAAAATTGATCAATTTTACATTGGATGAGTCTTGTAAAGAATATTACTTCCTCAATTATATGTAAAAGCTATCAATTATAAACTAGAATGATGAAGATGAAATGATTTTTATATTTTCTAAAACTTATTAAATATATATCAAATTCTAATATATAATCGCAATTAATTTTCCTATAAATCAAATTCGCATGAAATGATTTTACATCAACTAATTTATTCAGTATCGACTATAAAATGTATTTTGCAGATTAAAATAAATTTTTAAAACTTCGAAAAAGAGTGCATGTGTATGTGTTTCCGCTGTGCAGTCCAGACCAACGCAAAATCCGAAGTATTATTGTTTTGAGCAGTGGGAAATAGCATCTCGAAATTATCGTCTTTTAAAAAAAATTATAATTGAAAGTTTTAATGATTGAAATTTAAGCGATATTTTGGGATTCCCCCCAATAATGTGCAAGAGTGTTTTTGCACAAAAATGGTTTTTATATAATTTTAAAGGTGCAAAAATTATTTTTACTGATATCAATTTAATTGGTTATACAACTTTTTCTTGAATATTGCAGACTTCTTTTAAAAAGTTTATAAAATTTGCAATAGTATATTTTATTGCAATGGATCCTTTTCAAACCGTTTTCAGTGTGTCATCAAATATTTAATTGTATCTGTTTCTTCCAATATTGAAGCCTAAGAAAGAAATATTATGTGTTATATGTGAAAGCTTTATATGATATTAAAAAAGATTAACTTTGCATAAATTAGAAAATAGTAGAAGACATAATAATAAAAATGTTACAAAGTAAATCATTGAACTTTTTTTTTATTTTAAAAGATGCATATGGATTACAATCTAATAACTTGAAGTGATGCTGCCAGACAAATACACAGAAAGAAACAGAAATTTTTATTAGCAATATCATGCAAAATTTGGTCAGAAAATTCCAGAAACTACACATGTCCTATTTCTTTTGATTTATATATTTAATACTGTTCTTAAAAGCGGCATTGTGAGACCTTCGTTTGGTTCTCTCCTTCTTTTACCTTTAAAAATATCCAGAGTGATTTTTTTTATTTTATTTTATTAAAGGTAATATTATATTTATTTTTTTTGTCTTTGGTTCTTTTCATAGAAAATTCCGTGGTATGAAGTGGAAATGGATCACAATATAAAAAAAGGAAACAAATTCTGAAGGGCATTAAATAAGCTTTGTATTAAATTCAAATATGAAAGAAAAAATATACCGAAATTGGTAACGCAAAAAATAGGAGAAAAAATATCGAGAATTGAAAATAAATTACAATAAATTTAGCCAACTTTAAAAACTGGATGTTTTACTTTTTTTTTAAATCATTCATTTATCCTATCCTAAGGCTGAATGGGCCAAAATCAAATGTGAGTTGCTTAAGATATCGAATGAATTGTCTTTCAAATTTCCAAGTATATCTTTAGCAACTGATCGACAAAAACGAAAAACAACTTGTAAAATAATAATTTATCAGTAGACGTAAAGTAAAGAGACCCAAGAGTTCTGAAGTAGAATTTTCAAATTAAGAGCATAGTTAAAGTTTCATAAGCATTTTAACCTGTTTTGTACTATTATATATTAACCTGTTGTATTTTAAATTATTTTGTGGTTTTTTTTTATTTACGATTATCAATCTGTCAAGCTATGAACATTTTTTTTAAATATAAGCATTGTACTCACTTGAATATATTCCATCATACAAAATAATAATTAATAGAGAATTTTCGAACTTAAGATAAGTTTCACTTTCATATATCTCACAAATGTTGTTTAAAAAAGATAGTTTTACATCATACAAGCAAATGAAGAACAGCATCCTTAGAGCTATAGAAGTACATGTTTATCCATAAAATTTACCAAAAGGAAAAGAAAAATAATTCAATACGTAAGACTTCTTTTGTTTAAATCTTTCAAAGTTAATTAGATTATTGATAAGATAAAACAAGAAAAAATAATGGATTTAGGATGCATTTTTCATACTGAAAGATTAGATCGCCTTTGAAGCCCATGGGATTTCCCAATTTTTTTATACGCAAGTGCTAAATTTCATGCTTAAAATAACGGAAGGATTATCATAAACTTTTTTAAAAAATCTAAATACATCAGAAAGGTATAATCAAACTTCTAAATAATCCTATACGATCTAGATACATATTTTTCTTGCACGGTCTAGCAAAAACTTTATCAAATTATTCATCGCTCCAACATACCTAAAAATTACTTACTTCTTACACTTTATCATTAATCCAGAATATTTACGTTATAATCCTACCGTTGTTTTTCTAAAGAAATGATTCTTGATTTCTGATAATATTTTAATCATTGCTGTAAGTTGCTGTTCACTTAATTCTTAATATTTTTGGATAACTTCAAAGCAATATTAGAGGATAAATGATAGGGTAAATAGTAAAAAAAAGGAATGAATGTAGATGATATTTTAATGATATTAGAAAAATCTTGAATTTCTTAATTTGTGAACATTTCTTATAAAATAAATATATAAAGTCAAATATTTAAAAAAAATGATACAATGTAAGTTATTGTTCAATTTTTAAGACTGGTATGAAATTGTTTTAATAATTTTACACACACACACACACACACACACACACACACACACACACACATATATAAATGTTTTATTGTACATTGTTTACATAGATCAGGCACTAAATGCTATCCAAAAGAAATCCTGAATATGCTTAATAAAAGTATATATCTGATTTCATAACTGAAAACTAAAAATTAAAAAAAATATTACTACTAAGTTATGTTATCAATATGTACGCAGCTCAGATATACTAATAACTATATTTGAGCAAACTCTTTCTTTTATGAAGAATATAAAATAAATCAAAGAGTTATTGAAATTAATTGTAAAGATAGGATATTAATATGCATATTTGACAACCAAGACCTGTAGTTCCTTTGATAAAATCAGAGGGCTTCTTATTTAAAAGAAATTAGGGATACTTAACTCAAGATACTTTTATCAAATTCTGCGGTAGTCATTGTGTGTGCCATCTCTGTTGCTATCTCTGTCTCTATTTGGTCAGATGACCTATTGCAAGGAATTTCCGTTCAAATCTTAAACCCACTAAAATAGTGATTAGGTTATTATATCTTGGTATACCGAAACAGATTTTTCCCTTTTTCATTCCTATATGAACTGAAAGTTTAATCTTAGAAGAATAAATAATTAAAATATTTCTGGTTTTCAGCAAACTTCAGTCTATAAATTGTTACAAGAAATTAAGCAATATCTTAATTCTAAATGATTTAATCGTTTGATCATTTAGAATATGTCATGTTAGTGATATTTGACCGTTATCAGTTACAGATACTTGATTCTACCAAATAATATTGCAGAGCAAGAATTTATATACATGTTTATTTCTTGATTTTAGTTCTGATATATTAAAAAAAGGTTTTCTTATCAGCTTGCCACTGCCGATAATAAGAATAAAAATACAGCGGAGGTGCTCTTACTGAAATATTCTTGCACATTCTATAATAAAGGTACAATACTCCCTCCAAACCTATCTCTCCCGTGAGAATTCTAGACATTAGATTAAGTCATGTCCACGAAGAGTTCAGAAATTTTTATTTTCATAATTCTGCACAATAATAAAGATATTGCACATTCAAAAAACGTAATATGCAATTTGGTGCCTGACTAAAATTACGCGAAACTACAAATACAGTAACAGGATTGAATGTGAAATTTCATGTCAGTTTAATGAGTCATCGAATTTATGTCCATGCTAATTTAGAGACCCACAGATGGTCAAACCCTTGCCCAATTTCGTTTTAAACTTGAAGGAAAGTATCTACACTTCAGATGCCGAAAATATTTATATTACTAAATTGATCGAGCTCTCTATATGTATTGAAACCAAGTTCGCCTAAATTCATGCTGAATTTTGATTAAACTTTTATAGAATACTGCAACCTTTTTGAAAAGATCTTATAAAGAATTTCATCTTAATAGCTCAAAAAGTATTTAAGTTATCGTTTTTACACAATTCAAAAAAATAAATTTTCGAACACAAAGAGGTCTAAAATGTTCACACCTTTCAAAGTTTCAGAGTGAAATTTTTGACACAATATTTTCTAATTATGTTCATCTGATAAAATTCGAAATACATAGATCCATCATGAATTAATAGCAAAAGTGCCAGAAACATTAACTAAGAATCTTCTGGTGACTTTCTGAAAAACAAAAACTAAATTTTCCAAAGTATGTAATTGACCAAAGATTTTCTTTACTCATTAAATTATAGAAAAATTAATATGCCTTAAATTTAAAAAAAATCTTATTGTATATAATTATTATAATTATATACAATAGCAAAATATATAGTTATTTTAGCGTTTTGTATAATTAAAAGTCACTTTTCTGATTTTTTTTTGTGTGTGCGTGCTTTACAAGCCCACTATCTGTTAGCGATTTAAGCCGAATGAGCGTCTCTTGTTTTTTCAGTAGCGCCTACTAGGGCCAAGAGTACGACTTAGCTGCTCATCTTCTGATCCCTTTTTACGGGGCGGACTTCATTCATGCGTTTCATTCACAGATCGTAATTTAGACCTGGATCAGAGAGCGATCACCTGCGAATCAATACAACCAATGGTATTACTCTCGAAATGGAGGACTTTGTGCCCACAACAACCTTCACACACACAGAGAGTCTTCGGCTGGTGGGGTTCAAACTCGCAAACTAAGGAATGCGAATCCAACTCCCTAACGAACCAGGCTATCCCGGCCCTCTGATTTTTTAAATAGTTAATACAGGTCAAATGTAAAACAGTCTCCGGTAATTAAGGCAAAACTCTGTTTTAAAATTGTTTGAAAACCTATATATGCCACCGGTATTTAGACACCAAAATTATAGAATATAGAAATGCGTGTTTATGAACAATTTATGATAATAAAAAGTATAGGCTTAAATATTTTTAATATATAAATAACTTGCATATTTTTTTAAATGAACAAATTGCAACATCATTAAAATGATTTTAACTGTTTCTTGATACGTTAGTTTAGAGTGAGTTTCAACTTGAAATCAAACAGTAGAAATAACTCTATTTTCGACCATAAAAAGAGATAAATCATACCAAAAAAATTATTTGGTTTAAATAGTTGGATAAATACTCCTGAAATAATCATTAATATCATTTTTATTGAAATCTTTCATATTGAAGAAAATTTTAAGATACTTAAATATATTATTAATAGTTTTCTATCTAACATTACCAATGCTATTTTTGAATTAAATCACATTCATATCCAAGTGCACTTAATCATCATTAATGTAAAACAAATATACTAAAGATTATAATCCTTAGTTATTATAATTATGTTACTATAAAAGATTGTCAAAATTCATTAATTAAAATAAGCTACCAAATAATAACAAATAAACTGCCAAAATAATAGCATTGTTTTCAATATAATTAATCAGCTGAAACAGTTATCCATTATTTTATGCTAGTATTACGTTATGTAGTTTCTAGTGTAATGTATTGAATCCGTGTTCATAAAAGAAACTATGTTCAAAAAATACATTTTTGAAAAAATCATTATTTCCTTTTTTTTTATTTTTAAGTCTCTTTATAGTTCGAATACGATGCATTAAAAATCTTTTTTCGTATGTAAACCTTTTATAAATTAGAGAAAACCCTTATGTGCTACTTCATTTCCTTTGAACACGGGATCTGGGTCACCAAATCAATGCCCGCTATTGTCACAGGGGAAAGGAAACCACTCAACCTTACATAAAACAGTATATTTCCTTTAACTTTTGAATTCCTCGTCTAACAAAAATTGACCTCCCATCTTGTTTAGGTTAGGTTAGAAAAAACCCTTTAAGTGCCTTTCATTTCCGGTTCTTGCAGACATTGTGCCATTGTTATTTGATAGTTACAAATACTTTGGTTTCAAATTCCAAATAAATCCTTTTTCATTATTTTATTACATTACCTATTACGATTTATAGAAGGCTACTAAATGACTTTTAAAGCAATAATCAAAGAAATAAACACTGCCAATAAGTTTCAAGAATACGACATTAGAAATAATATTATATATATATATATATATATATATATATATATATATATATATATATATATATATATATATAGTTAAGATGAATTGCTTCATTTGTCATAAAAATTCTAATATTCTGTATTACGATTCAGAAATAGTGTTAAAAACGTATTTTTAGAATAATAATCAGTACGTCCATACCACGAACAAGTTTTATGAATATGGCATCATAAATTTAAATTGACTTTTGATAGAAAGGCAGTTTTGATAGATTTAATGTAGGTATTTTTTTAAATATCATTTTTGCTATCGTACCACCTTTTAATTGATTACGGCAGTTTCGTGTATTAGACATGAAATATCTAAAATGGTGTACTTTTATTGATTATCACTGCATTTTGATAAAATGAGTTCAGTTTTACGTAACTCATTTCTTTATAGTCAAAGTGATTTCCATATGGATTGTTCGATGAAATAAAATTACGTTGGCATTTTTATAATTATATTTCAACGGAAAAAATTAAATAAAAGAAATTTAAGGATATGAATTTAAATATGTATATTAGGTTCCAAGATATATAAAAAAATCATGGAACTGTATTACTGATTAAAATGCTCAACATTCTTTATCATGAATATTTTTAAATAAACCAACGTTGCAATTTTAATAAATATATAAAAGAATTTGGAATAATTTGAAGAAGTGGGGAAAATTTGGTTTGAATACAAAAGAATTATGTTTTCATTTTTTTATTTATTTAATTTCATATTTTTCTACTTAAAAGTAGCCAATGACTTCGGTTTGATGATTAAATGACAAATTAAAATGATGATAATATTTTCCTATTCAGAAGATCATTAGCAAGGTTCTTAAGAAATAATATATATTATTTGCAGTGCACTTCAGATGCAAATATGTATTAATTATCAGAAAGTTCCTTCTCTTTCATCTTCAGAAAAAATATTAGCAATAACTTTCAATTTGGTCCCGAAAGTAGAATAAAATGTATAAGCATATAAAAAATAATAATAATTGTAAATCTTAGTTCATTTACTTATGTTTTTCATTAAGGCTCAAAATGGAATAACCGAAATACATCTCATTTACTAGACACCAAATAAATATATATATCATTGTTTTCGTACTATTTAAAATAAGTTTTATTATTAAATTTCATTTTCTTTCTCAATATAAAAGCTTGAATATAAGAAGATGAACTATTTAATTCTTCTTAATAGAAAGTTTTACAAAAATATAATGGTTTCGATTTGGAAAACCATTTTGAATTTCTCAGAAATGTGGCTACCTTAGCCTAGCAATCTATACAATATTATTAACTTTAAGAGACAGCAAGAATTATTCATTAACTCGAACCATGAAACTAATTTCATTATTTTTCGCTCGTGTGCATATAAGAATTTGAAAAAAATAAATTATTTAAGTATTTTTTTTCTTTTTTATGATTATTTTTCTTTTCTTTTTTATTTCCTTTTTTTTGTAATTATTATGATATTGTGTTTTCTATGAATAATACTACTAGATTTCGGTAGTGTAAAGTTCCGGTTATAATTAGAAAACAAGATAATTCTTATAACATAACAGTCAGAAAATTCTAGAAATTGACAGAAGTTGTAAATTACTAACGAAATAGTTAACAATCCAAGTATTAAAAATAAACAAAAAAAGTTTTTTTGCAATTTATTCGGTTTCAGATTTTATTTCCAGAAATTTCAAAACATTGATTCACTTTAAAATATGGAAAACAAATCAGGTCTTTTTAAATTGAATAGTATATTGGAATTAAATGAATCTGTAGTATAAATCATTAAATTCTTCAAAAATTCTCTAAAATTCCTTCGTTTTGTATTTAGAAAGTTTATATATTTTTGTTAAGTTTAATATGTAAGATCTTCGAAGCTATTTCTAATAACTATATTTTTTTTAATATTTTAAATCATGATAATAGAGTTTAATCATTTGGTTTATCATTTAAAAAACTCTTTTACAGAAAAAAAAATTATATAAGAAATTTCAAGCTAAATATGTATTTTATTTAAAACAACGAAGCAACCATCAAAAAGTGATATTTAATGCTTTGATATCTCAGTTGGCATATTTATAACTGTAACAAAGTACAAAATTTTCTTTGAAAAGAGAAAATGATAATGAAAGAAACTTTCTTCTGAAAAAAATTTAAAAAATATCACAAAATTGGATTTTTTTTTCACCTAAATTATTTATTTTCTATTGAAAAAAAAAAAAGAAAATTAGCAGAATTTCAAAATTTAAATATTACGTTGTATTCGTTACTGAGAGTGCGTAAACTATATCCTGAGCATCGTTTTTTAAAATATAGAATAATAAATATTATTTTTTAATGAAATAATACTTTATTAATTTTTAAGATGTTTCCCATTTATTAGACATTAATATAACCATATCCAATTAAAATTATTAAATAGAAACATGTATTGTTTTAGTGGATCACTATTCCTTGAAATAAATGTTTTTATTTAGATCAAAATTATTGGTTACCAGTAAGATATAAAAATTGCATATATATTTATCACTGAATTAATAGTTTTGAAACTTTTGCTAATGTTTCTTAAAGATTATTTCAGTATATCAAAAAAAATCTATATTAAAGTAAAGAGTATAACAAGTGAATAGGGATAAAATTAAACTGTAGCCAATATTATTATGGGGCCTAGTTTCCATTTTAAAGCTCTTAAAAACATTTAATTAAATAAATAGTGCTTATTATAAGAAAAGAAAAAAAATCACTATAATTGAATCCGCAATTCGAGGATTTCATGGAATTCATGTTAAATTCTAAGAAAGACAATTGTAAGCAACTGTAAAATCAACATTTGACAAATACAACCTACATAATTTGTAAAAAAAATAAGAATAGCAAAAATAATAGTACAATCCTTCTAAATTTTGAAGACTTTCATGGGTACTCATTTTCAGCTAAATACTTTTAGCTGAAATATTAAAACTTCGTTATTTCTTAGCTTTATGTAAAGAAACAAAAACACTGATTTAAAATTTTCTTTTTCTATAAATTGATAATAATTCTAATAAAGAAAAATTGGGAAAACATGAGAAACAATTGCCATATATTCTTTGATTAATTTCGAATCAAGTTATAATATTTATAATTTAAGTATTCGAAAAATTTCTAAAAATATTTTTTGAAAATATAAGAAAGTATTTGAAAATATAAAATAAAATTTAATCACTTGACTTAAATAGTATGAAGTAAAAATGATAAAAACTTTTTATAGACCCTCTGCTCTGTGATACTTAAATTGTACTTATAAAAACTTATAACCGATTTTTTCGTACTTAAATATTTTAACTTTTTAATGAAAGGTGTTTTATGAAAAGAAGATATAAAATTGTTTCAAATTTCATTTTAAAAATAAAAGATGAAACTATTAAATATATTAATATAAAAATAAACAACACTTTATTTATTTCAAAAGATTTTATTTCATTATTCTAATCACACCAAATTAATATTTATATTATTATCGCAATGTATATTATTTCAGTTGTTTTATATTTGCTAAGAATTAATTATTTGGATAAGTATAAATAAATTAAACTCTATTAAACTGCTTATTACCAAGTTTTATCCTAATATCAAAATTTCTAAATACAGAAATCCTTTTCTCTAATGAAGGTTTTAAGTAAGTTTCCTGTGATGTGTATATTTCATATTATAAAATGTTTTTTTTCTATTCGTTCAACAGTAAAGATTATAATAATTCAGTTCATATTATCAAAATAATAAGACAAATGTTGGAAATCTATCTGAACGTGGAAAGATTACATTATTCATTTATCTTGCTTACTCATGCAGATTTATAGCTTTTAATTTCATTTCTGTTGTCTGTTGTATTTCTTATGGCACTTGTCATAGAAGAAATCAGCGATTTTAAGTGACAGAGCATCTCTTGTTTTCAGTTGCGCCATCTAGCGCCAAGAGTACGTCTTAGCTACTCATGCGTCGCATTCGCTTCCACAACCCCTTTTTACAGAGGGGCACATTCACACACTCACAGATAGAACACAGATGAAGAACAACCCTGTCCGAACCGGGACGCGCAGATCACATGGAAGACGCTCTACCCCTATGCCAGGACGCTGGTGATTTTACTTCTTAATTATTTAATCAAATTCCCAATATCAGAACTGCAACATTTTTCCTTTCAATTAAACTGGATGATCAATATATAATTTTATTTATTATTTGCAAATGCAGTGTAATGCATGTTGTTTTGCTCGATAAAAAGACATCCATTATTTCTATAATCAAACGCATAAAAAGTGTTACAACAAGATCAGTTTGAGTGCAAAACGATTTACATACAAAATACGAACATCGTGTTCTGAATTAGTGAACAAGAATTTTCTTTACAGAGGTGCTTTTTGTCATAAAATCCGAATTTTATTTAAATTGACTGCTGTTTTCATAAAGACGAAACGTAATGCCTAACTTATTATTTATTCAGAAGATAATTACTTGTCTTGCCGAGTCTTTATTGCAACTTCGATCCAATCAATATATTTTATTTTCTTCAGATGGTTCACGTCTGCTGCAAGATGCGTCTAGTTTGTGTCTTCTTTTTATATCCCCTCATTCACCAAAAGGGATTTTATTATCAATGGGAATAACAAACTTCCTCTCCATATATTTATAGCTACTAGCAACGTTTCAAGTTTGGTCAAAAGTTTCCAAAAAGTTCATTCATCTGGAAAATATACTGTACGAGACAAAAAATAAATTTCTTTAGCCCACGGAAATGTCAAGTCTAGATACGGATTTACCATTTACCGTATGTATTATGGTCATTAATATTAAACGTTATTATTTATACTAACAGAATGGCTAGTAAAAAATAATATTTGTTATATAAATATTATTAATATAAATAAATTATTAATAATTATTATATACATTTTATTTATTATATAAATATTATAACATAACATAAAAAAAATATTTCAACTAGCCAAATTGTTTGACAATATTCACACAAAATATTAATTTAATAATGTCAAGCAACTTTGATAAACAAATCAATCCAAATTAAAGCACTAATTTAATTTATATTTTGTCCCATACACTCAAAGAATTCTGATTTTATTTTGTATATGTATAAAAATAATTATACAGCTACTGAAGTCCGGGAGGATGTGTAAATTATTTTTTTATAATATTTCAGAAATATGTGTAGTGATCTCGATGGAAGGAAGTTACATTTTCCACTAGCGCATGCTCGACAAATGCGCTACTGGACACACTCGGCAAATGTTACTCGGCTCATTTTCCCCATTTATCTCGATAGGATTCCGGACTATTAATAACATACAAGGTGGTCAGAATTCAAGCAGCCCTATTCTGAACTCTCTCTACAGCGAACTATTCAGTGTAAAGGCTGGAAAAATGTTAAACATATAATTCAAGAAGATTACGAGAAAAAAATACTTTCGGATGGCGATAGATGGCGCTATACAAAAGAACTTATGCTAATAAGACATAAAATTATTATTTGTGACACATTTTATTCGAAAGTATCAAATATTCAGTCAAAAGGACTTTATCCATTCAGGAAACGCTGCAAAATAGAATTTCTTTCTTCACGGTGTAAAATCTGCATTCTATGGACAGCTTGATCAATTGCAGATCGAACTGGTCGATTGAGGTGCTTCTTACGTGCAAAAATTCTCAAGTATCCTCACAGCCAAAAATCTCGGCAATTAGATCTGGAGAAAGAGATGGCCAGGATGACGGAAATGCGCGACTAATTACTCTATCATTAGCAAATTATTGCCGTAGAAATTGCTGTACACGGAATTCAATGTGTCCTCCATCTTACATAAAAGTAATTGGAGCAAGACATTGGCGCTGTTGCATTTGGGGTTCAACAAAATTTTCGAGCACAGTTTGATGTTTCCTAGCCATCATGTTGCATGCCACAGGACCATCCACTTTAACTCTAGCCAGAAATATCAGTGCCAAAGTCAAACGCTTCTCCCTTTCTATGAATAATAGTTTCTGATTGTAACGAATTTTGGACGAGTAAAAATGCAATATTTTTGTAGTAAGATCAGCATTGTACTGCCGGTAACACCCATTTACATGACACTGCTCACTGCTATCCATTGATAGCCCAACAAAAGCAGTGGCAACATCTTCAACGACATCTGAACGACTCGATTTGCGTCCTCGACCTGGCTCAACTCTAAGATTTCCAGTTTTCTTGAATCGAGTGATCATTCTGCTGAGAGCTTGTGGAAGTGATGATCCTTTTCGTAAATTCTTAAGTCATTGAAACCCTCGAAATGCAGCTGTAGCATTTTCTTTGTTTTCGTGAATTAATGTCAAAAACAAAGACGTACTAGCACCATGACAGCGACCTCTGAATTGCATTTTCTCGGTTTTATCCCCTTTTATACCCAGAACGTTAGCTGTAAACCCTTGCTTTCTGCAAATTTTTGTACTCGCTGTGAGAAATTGCACTAACAATGACAGTTTTAGTTTTTTCATTTTTTTATCTCCTTTTTTTCATATCAGCAAAATAAATTAAAAAATAAAAATTCCATACCACAGGTGTTTTTCATGTCACATGACACAAAATTAATTGCATGAATTAAAAGAAAATCAGAATATCTTATTAGAAATGCAGCCTTTTTTTATCCTTGCCGATCCTTAATGGATAGCTCCATTAACTTTAATTTTACCTTTGAAGGAAATAAGAATTAATATAGGAATTTTGAAAAATATTTGTTGCAAACATAATTTTGCCCCTTCTGATAACATAAAATTAGATTATTAAAAAGTCTATAAATATAGTTATTTACTAAATTGTGCAGCGCTATATCCATGCAATATGTATTTTCTTGGGAAATATAAAATGTTTCTTCAGAATATCAGTACAATAAATCTCTTAAGTCAAACTCAAATACATTTCACAGTGACCAAGTATCTGAATTTTGAAAGGATACTAAATCAAAGAATTTTTTCAAGTGTAATATGATTAATAGGTAAAAAGTCACTTTCAAAATCTTTTTAGATATTCAACCTTATGTTAATGAAATGCTTTTCTAGAATATTTTGATAAGTTACAAATCCAAACATATTTAGTAATCATCATTCCCATCGATTCTATTTCAAGTATCTTGATGGAATGCTAAACAAATATTTGAAACCCAGTATTTGGATATCGAGCCTATATGACAAGACAGTAAACTTGAAAAGATGGGAAAATTTCCGAATTCTACATATTGCGAAAGGAGGTTAAATATCTGTGGTTATTAAATGCAGAGTTATAAGGAAATATTCATCATTAAATTTGAGAAGTATAACTTTGAAGTCGACGCTATAAAATATATACGAATGCAGAAAAACTGACATTTTTATCAGATGATGTATAATTTTATTCAATAAACTCGAGCTAAGAAAAGTAATAAAATGGCATGCAATATGCCACTTAGAGTCATTAAAAAATGAAACAAAAATTTAAAGAAATTGTTAAAAAACAGAGGTTTATATGTTTAATTGCATGTGAATTTTTGTCAATAGTTGGCCTAGATTTTTAGAATGATGCGAAATGCTGTGAAGAATCTATTCCCAGCATTACAATGCTTTAAAATGTCAATATGAATGGAAAATAATCATGGTACGTCACATTTCTTCAGCAGAAATACCATATCGGAAACATTACCAATTTACCTTAAATTTGAAGAGTTAATACTATCAAATCTTAAATTTTTGAAAAGCATCCGTGTGCAGTTGAGCTCAGAGAAGATAAAGCTTTCTAACAAAGATCTAGTCACAGTCATTATTAAAGCATCCAACTAGTAGACGACATTAGAGCATCTTAATGTGTCGAGATATGAATAAGGTTTAATGCAATGCCACATAAAAGGGGCTTTCTGCTATTCGTTTGTTCATCCAATTATCTTTCCAAATAGTTGGGATATAATATAAAGAAACTTCATAATAATATAAATTCAAAGAAAGGAAGAGAATGACACTATTTCAGTTCTATTAATGATTTTTGTCAATTTATGAAGATTTAAACGTTCTTCGCGTAATTAGTATGCTCGACAAGCAATAAATTTTTGAGGCTATTCTAAAAGTTCCATATTTTTAGCTTTAAGTATTTTCAACCATTTTCTAAACTCTTTTAGGTTTGTATATTAAATATCTGAGTTCCATAGTTAAATAAATAAATAAATTTTTTAAACTTTCAATGCCAAAATAAATAATTAAATTTGAATAATGTATATATATTTTGCAATTCAAATTTAATACCAGGAAATTGGTATCAATCCTAATGGTTGTGTCAGTTTGAAACTGGGCATAAAAAATTTTGATTGGTCTCAATTTTAGTTCATATCTGAAGTATTGTCTAAAATTCAATGTATTATTTTGTTATTAGTCCGTCAGCTTATGTTACATTCCCAAAATAAGGAATGATTTATATATTTAAATTTTTAGCGTGTGATACTAATTTAAAAAATCCTAAGCATCAAACATTTCTTAATACGAGATATCTTACACTTTAAACTCAGATACGGATGCCCTATAAAATTGCTTTCGCATTCAATAGTAAAGATAGGAAAAGCAACAATTTTATCAAACAATATTCTGCAACTTTCAAAATTTTACAAGTTGACATTGAGGTTGCAAGCACCTTATGCATAAATTTTAAGGACAGTTACTTAATTGCTACCGGATAGCTCAGCTGGTCGAGCGGAGACTTGCAACCCTTGAGTTGTGAGTTCGAAACCCGTCGGACAGTGCACAAATAAATCTGTTAAAAAGTTATCCAAATCGAGACAATACGACGGGGGGCACTGCATTAGAGATGCTCTCTCTCTCATTCAGGTCTAAATTATGATCTGTGAATTAAATGTATGAATGAAGTACGTCTCGTGAAAAGGGCTGTGACATATGAGTAGCTAAGGTGTACTCTTGGCCCTAGATGGCGCTACTGAAACAAAAGACGCTAAAACTCAGCTTAAAATCGCTGACTTTGCCTGCGGTCTTCTCTATGACAAGTGCCGTAAGCAACAATAACAACAGTTCTTAATTACCACTGTGATCCAAATTAAACAGTTAAAAAGTCAAATATTTTAATAAAAGAAATAAAAAATACTTAATTAGCAGTCTGATTCATTCCTTTCAGCTAGCCTATGGATGGAAGAGGCTCACAATAATAAATATAAAATCACCAAAAATTAGGTCATAAATATAAATGATATGATAACCAGTCACAATACTAGAATACGGAGACAAACAATCAATTCGATTCCGTTTCAGCGGCCCATCATCTGTATACGTTCTCTCAATATATTAATGGTAAATTCTTGCCGTTAATACAGCCACTCTTGTTTCAAACTAAAATTATAATAGTATAAAGAAAATGATGGCAAAATTCAAAACTAATGGTTCTTATTGTAATATTGACAATTCAATTTTTTTAAAAGAGTTTTTCACTTTTGATGCTGATTTTCAAAATTAAATTTCTGCGCAACAGTTTTTTCAAGTAATGTGGGTAATAAAGGTATTTCAGATATTTCGTTATTTTTCTAAATTAATTCCTATTCCCATTCAATTTTTAACTTAATTTAAATTACGTTGAAAAAAGCAAGGAAAAAGAAATGAGAAAATTAAATGGATGTGTTTGCGAAAAATCAGTAATTATTTGTCATCAAGTGATAATTTAAAGTTTAATTTTTTTTTAAATAAACCAGAAATTTTCAATTTTAATTTAGCTTCTTTATTTTTCTAAAATGTCTGACATTAAATCAAACTAAACACTTCAAAGACAAACAATATCTATTCAAATAATTTTGCAATTCATTTACTTGATATGAAACTATTTTATTTGTAGCCGGCACTTTTCTTTAATAATCTATATGTATCTATTTTCAATAACATATCAATAAATACCAATAACATACAAATATTATAATAATCTATTCAAAGTAACCAAATAGTACATTTATTTGCAATTATGTATTATTATATAATTAATTACTGCCCTTAATCGTTGCCCCCTTATCATCAAAATCAACCCTAAAATTGACGTAACCTGCGACCGCCTCAGCCAATCATGTATCTAAACCAACAGTGTTCTGCTGTCCTTAACAACCTACAACTATGATTAATATCTTAAAAACCGGTAATGAGGGATTAACGTATTTCTGGTCATTAACCCTCTAAGGGATTCAGGCAATCGACAACTATAGAATAGAGGAAGGAGAGAAATGTTTCGAAGCTTTTAAACTCTGTCTGGATATATTATAAAGATAAATTAAGCCATTAAATGGGCAGTGAAAGCTATCAACTATAAAATATTAGGGCTTAGGAGGAAAAGTGCTGTACAACATGAAGAGGAAAGTGGATGAATAGATAGTAATTCGTAAAATCATACTATTGAAATTTAAGAAAGAAAACCCATATTTAAAACAAGAATATATGCATGTTTAGAAGAGCAATTAACAATAGCTTTAATCTCAATTTATACTAATTAATTAATCAAATTTGTAGTAGTAAAACGTATTTACAGTTACAAAACATTTTAGAAATGAAAAAAAAAGCATAATATTTGTAATATACTTTACATGCAAATATATAGTAACATCAGAAGTTTTGTTTCTCGCTATGGAGTCTTCTCTACCCAAAATGTTGACAAACACTCTGATCAAAACAACTAGAATGGAATTGAAACAAATAGTAATCTACTAATAGAAACAATAGCAATACAAATACAAAATCTTAAAAAAATAAATACTTAGCCGGAAATATTAGTGATAATCGTCAAATTAGAGTTGACGAATCAGGAAAAAATAAAATAATAAAAAATGCAAACATTATCTTATTGAACTTCTCTATTTATTCCTACTTAGGTTTATTCTCACACCGATAAATCAATCGATTTAAACATGAAAAAAATCTGCCTTATTTGAAAGATATCAAAACAGAAGTTGATATTTCGTACCCTTAAAGGAAGCAAACCGGAAATATTTTACCTCTACTCAGCGTTACAAACGACAGTGTAAATATATATATATATACTGATAATAACTTTGATATTATCAAAATAAATTATATTATAAAACTCCATTGTTTTTTGCAATATAAAAAGCTCATGAATTCTTTTATAATGTAAATTGCTTTACAAAAGTATTATTATTTTTTCAACTATTTTTGCAATTTAGAGATGAAACATTTTACATTAAAATGTTATTTTAAAAGTTTTTTATATATATTTTATTATTTTAAAAACATCTGTTACATTCAAAACGTCTATCTACTTATATTCTGCCTTTATAATACATTAATTGCTTTTAAGAAATTATGCAATGATGCTCATATGTCTTTATTTTAAAGGCAACTGAACTTCGCAGCTTTATAGGCTAATATTTTGAAGGCACGCCTAATAAATTGATTATATTTGAATTAATTCTTGTCAGGAAGGTTTTGGACATAATGATATATAAAATAAAGGAAACTTTTTTTTAATTCCATAAATCTCAAAATATCAAATCGCTTTATCTTCGCAATGTTGGTCACCAGTTATATGGCCTTTAACTGATTTCTTTCTAAGATAGAAAAAAGAAGTCTATTTTATTGTTATAAGATAACATTATATTTGAAAATAGTTTAGAAATTATCATTTTTTAAAAATAGATAGAATTGTGTTTTAGAAATTAAATTTTATTTGTAAATATAACTAGTTAGAAACTTTCCTGTTTATTTGAGCTTATATATTTTCTAATAAAACTGTTGCCTGGTAAGAACTGTGTTTCAAAATGACTCTTATTTCAAGTAAAAATAAGCAGCAGGAACTATAAATCAAGATAACAATCTCAAAGGCACAAGAATTATCTTCTTGTCGTTTTATCTAAGAGCTAACGCATAATTAGCTACACTTTAGAATGCTATGAAAAGGGAACAAAAAAAAATCAAGTGCCTTTGAGGCCTTTAATTTATTTATATAGTTCAAAAGCCCAAGAGTATATTGTATCGAAAACTTTTCAAAATATTTTACATGTTATCTTCTACTTCAAAACCTGCAGGGAAAATTCTGATAATATCATCCTTTTCAATTTATCCTATACACCTGTGCAACATAACGAGGTGTAAAATATCATTTTCTCCATTGGCGCGAAAGATACAAAAGACGCAACCTCATAGCTCTTTTCCAACAAACGCAACCTTAGAGCTCTTTCAATATTAATTAAGACAGAAAATTAAAGAGCGCAGACTTTTGCCATCCCAAAAGGCATCCGACCGCTTCGCACGTTACTCACGTTGGAACTAAAGACTTATTTTGTGTTCCAGAGATGCTGACAAATTCCATTTGGAGTATAGAATTCTCCTTTTGATACCTAACCTTCTATATTCTTTTCTACTGCTTCGGTAACATAGCGCTTGTTTTATTCGTTGGTGGTTAACTATGTGCGAATGTCACTGATGAGAATTAATTATTTAATCTGCCGATTTAATGAATAGGGGTTTTGACAGAAATTCTAAAACTCTAATGCGATGAAATTTTCAAAATAAATGGCAGAATACTTTGTTAGTAATGAATAATCAATTCCGGAGTTTAATAAAAATATATCGATTAATTTTTGGAGAGAAGTAATTATGTTGATAGCAGATGGTCAATGTTTTGATGATTTTATTATTGGGGGGGCAGAGGGGTCATGAGTTTAATGAATGAGAAGGACTTTTTCCCTTAAGAAATCTCGAAATGCGATAATACTTTACAAATATTATATATATATATATATATATATATATATATATATATATATATATACTCAAATAGTTTTTATTAATTTTAACAGTAAAGTCTTTATAGCCGAACGATTAAATATTACTGGTTAATTGATAACTAATTAAAGTTATAATTATTTGAAACATAGATTCATAATTAAATATTTAAGAGAAATTCATTGTGTATTGACTTTAGTTTTAAGAAATGTCCTTAACTTAAAACGTAGATTGTATATTTGAAGTATATCGAAACGAAATGAATAATTGGGAAAATACGTAGATACTATATAATTGGGATAATTATATAGTATCAAGAATCAAAGAGATTGAAATTTACAAAATTCCTTAAATTTGTATTTGTTGTGAATAACAGCCAATAAAGTAATTTTTTAGATTCTTCTGTTCATTATAGGCTTAAAAGTAACAAAATTAAGTAATGGAAATGGCCAAAGAATGAATTTGATCTAAAATTAAAAAAAATATTGTAATATAGAAGAAAAAATAATATCTATTTGTTAAAATACAGCTTCCTAACGCTTCTACAGAAGTAATCAAACTTTCGAATGCACAATACATTTAATGGAATATTGCAGTGAATATAATGATAATTAATGTTAACAGAATTAACCAAATTGAAAAGTTTTGTTCTCTAAATCTTTTATACTTTTCTCTAATATGGATATGATTCATTAGTACAAATTAGTTCACTAATATCTACAGAAAGTGATTATCAATATGAATAAAACTTTTGCTGGAAATAGGATGCTTGATGAAGAAATGAGGATTTATCTTATCCTGGGCACGTGTATTAGATATTTTGTTTACTAAACTATAATAAATTGAAAGAAAAAATGCATTTTTTTTACGAAATACAAAATCGTAAATCAAAATGATTTACAAATTAATATTTCCATTCTTACATTCAATAGTTAGTTCAATAGTTGTTTTCTTTCTCAAAATTTAATTTTATTTCCGAAACCTTCTTAATTATTTTATCAGATAATAGCCGCTTTTGGTGACCAACTTGTTAGCCAAAAGAAATTAATCGGAATTATTTATTTTTTAGGCTGAAAAACGATTAATAAAAAATGATTTTACAATTTCAATTTATTTTTTTATTTGAATCAGTATATTACAAACTACTGCGAGGGTAAATTTAAAAAAAAAGTCATACATTACAAAATAAAGCAGAAATGAAAAGAATGAAAAGAGTATTTCGATATTGATGTCCAATGAAAGCAATTATTTTTATTTTTATTATTACCTTATTAAACAAGATCGATTTGATGTTTTCTTGGATAAATATGAATTTCGTTATAATATTAAAAACCTTATTAAGGTTTCAATATCAAATTAAATTTATAAATTCAATAAAAATATTAAATTTAATTAAATTTATTAATTATAAAATTAAATTTATAAATTTACAAATTAAATTTATAAATTTATTAAAATGTAATTTTTTTATCATAATAATGATGCTATTATACATAATAATAATTTTCGAAAATATAATAATCGATTTTCATAAGCGAGACATAACGATTAACTATTTAAAGACGGTAAAGCCTATTTTCACTCTTGATTAAACTTTCCGTTTGACGCCAATTTCCTCTTCCTGATTACGTTTAATCTTCATTACTCTGGCTGATTGAAACATCTTGCGACATGACACGCATTCTCTCAAGCATTTCTGATAAAATTTTGAAGCTCCATTAATTGAATAAGCCAGGCGTCCAATTAAATGAAGCTGTAGAAGCGATCGATGAAGTTGTCTGAAATGTCCATATGGCGGTTTGTTTATATTTGTCTGTTGCCATTCGAATGTAAAGACTAAGAGTGATTTATGTGCCACTCACATTACCATTTTATATCGAAAGTTTAAATTCGTAATAAGACGATTTAGTTTTTAGAAATATATCCTTATCTGGTGTGTTTATTTTTCTAGAAAAAAATCAAGATATGTTTAGATTTAAAGAACACTATTTCCAAGAGTAGTAATATACACATACATATTTATTTTTTTGTTATTTTCGTGTTTGTACATAGTATTTATTTGTATTCGTATTTTTTTAATTTTTGTTCTGTTCTTTTTTTTTCCCCTTCTTTTTTTGTGTCCTCATTTCTAGTAGCCTTTTTTTAAATAATTTTATTATTATAATTTTTCCTGAATTTTGTAATCGCAATTGTAAACGCAAAAAAACAAGTCTGTTGGTTTTCAGTTTCACTTTGATAGTTTGTTTAATAAGCCAATGCTATTTCCCATTTGATTTTCAACCAGCTTATTGCTCTCGGCTTTTTGATCAAATATTGAAATCCCTTTACCAATTTTAATCAATAAATGCCAGGCATCAAACAATTTGGGTGATAGTCACAGCGATGGATAAAGCAATAGCGTCTTTTGATGGCTTCTGAAATTTATGTTCATCACACTGTTTAAATAAACAGGAGATTATGGTTGCAGAGGCATGAAGCGGTGTCGTGTGTGTTCTTTTCTGCAATTTATAATTTTTAATTCAAAAATACATTAATTTTCAGCAAAAGCAAATTTTCCTATTTCAACCTGAAATTCCCAAAATAAATTCAAAACTCGTAAAGACCAGCTTGACTTAAAAATTGCCACTTTCTTGGGTACTTCACATTATGAGATTTATTTTGACACGAATGTGTAAAACTTTCTAATCATCTTTATTATTCAAGAACTTAACAACAAAATTCGTCATAGTAAATAATATTAAATTTACTTCAGCTAAAGGAAAGATTTTTAACCCCAATGCTAAATTATTTTATTTAAATATTTCATGTGATTCATATATATATTTTACTCTGCCAGTGTTTTTGAATTTATTTCAGGTATGTCAGGCATCATCCCTACTGACTTTTAAGGCTTGCCCTAGTTTTCAACTATCGCAGTATGTCTATTTATTCTTTTTTTCCAATACACATAATTCTAATAATGCATGTGATTTATAAAATGCGTTAAATTCTGCGATTCCTGGTTTATAAATTGCAATAAATTTAGCCACTAATATGATTATACTGACTGCGAAAAGATAGCTTACGTGATCTTGGTATTTATCCGGATTAATATTCTTCAAAAACGGCTTGAACGATCAGTTTCCATTCGCATTTTTTTTAATATTTATTCAAATCAGCAAGACATTACAGGTATATAATACTTGATGGTCAAAAATGATAAACTATATCTTGAACTTTGAAATCATCAGTCTATCGGAAATCATAAATGTAGGTGAAATTCACTTTACTGACACGAATTTTCTTAACCTATAAATATTCTATTAATATCAAACTTTGGAAGTTCAAAAACGTACTGCCATGGAACACTTAATCCTGCACTCTGCGTTCATTTCTGACACAAAAGTACACACCAAGATTAGAGTGTGCTGCTTTCAAAGTAAAAATAGCTTTCATTTTCTGATTCTTACTCAGCATGAAATAATATTCTGCATACGACAAATGAGTAATAATATGTTTGAACGCAAATGTATTGCAGGTTATTAGGTAAATTTTACAGTCCAGATTAGTTTCTAATCTATGCATAACGTAGTTCAGTGTGGAAAGCAAATTAAATCTGTCGGTTGTCGAACGTCCTCTCGCTGATGTGGTGTGAAAGTTTCGAAAGGGTTTGCCAGGTGTCGTCATCGTCATCTGGCTTCGGTTCAAATTTTCGATGTAAGTCCCAAAATAGCACTAGTATTGCTTTAAAACAAGGCGTTAATATAACTAAACAAACTTGTATTAGGATAATAAAGAAGATTAAAATATTATCTCTCTGAACTAAAAACCAACATCTGATAGTAATTCTGATAATTATTCGAAACCTTCCAGAATTGTAAATGTTTCTTTACCGTAATATCAAATATGAATTGTTCATTGTTTTTCTAGTCATTAAAATTGAAAAAAATCCTGCTAATACCTGCTGCCACAATCATTCTTATAATGAATTAACAAGCAGTGAAAAAAAATATTAAGAAAAATTATATGTAAGTTTTAAATTTAGAAATCCTTATCGCTTCAGATCTTGAGTTCTAATTTAATTGAAGTTAAAAAATTAAAAACAACACATTCTGTGAAAGAATAATCAATTAATAATTAGATTTATAAAGTATCTTCTGCACTTAAATGAAATCAGTCACTCAGAGCAATTCACGCTAAAAAATGCAACTAAATATTTACTTTAATTTTCGGAAAAAGTCATATAATCAAGAGACGTCTAGCTCATGTGAATCCGGCGTAGATTTATATCTCTCATCTCAGATTTATTACAAAATGTCACCAAGGCTTAATGGTAAAATTTCTGTGCCGGAGGGTTCTATGTTAAAACACGATTCCACCAAAGACCCTTCATGTATGTGCGCACGCATTATACATTAAATACCAATTCATGGAGCATGCCTCCCCCTCCCTCGCTGGGCGCGGAAGCATGGTGAAACAAGCTCCATCCCATGCGGAATAGTTGCCACTCACATTTAGGAGTGTTGTCCCAAAATAGTCCTCCTATATGGGACATTAATATTAATTAAATTCTGATTCTAATGCATGAAATTCTAAACAGGGATTAGAAGAAGAAATCGCTTATAAAAAATCTTTTGAATAGTCTATGACTTTTTGCTTGATTCTGATGAACAAGCTGACAATTTTTGTCATTATTCACGTCTAAAACAATAAGAAAAGAAATATCAGAATATCTTATAAGATAGAAGATATTTCAATTTTATCATCATTCCACATAGAATTTCCCAAAATTACTTAAATAACAGGACCTGATTTATCTGCAACTGAAAGAAAAGATAACAACAAATTAGAGCATATGTTTAATTCTTTGGATAGTCTTTAGAATCGTATTTTTGAAGTGTCTATTTGTTTCTATTATTTTAAACTTGTAATACAATTTTAACTAAAAAATATGTCAAAAGATTCTTGTTTTTTCTAATTCGTGGCTTTCTATATCGCCGTGTTGTTGCAAAATGCTTCTAAGAATTAATTATTCTTGTGCACCACAGAGCGTTTAGCGCAATATCTGCCTTTCAAGTTTAAACTTTCATTTTTATTCATTTTTCAGATTATTCATTAGTATTCCTCACGTTTCACTGATTATATCTATGCGAGTTTTTGTGCTAACATTTTATGATAATCAATAAATTCATATTTGAATTCTTTTGAAAATATTCCTGGGAAATTAGACATTCAATGTTAGAAATTGAGGAAATAAAAGCAAAAATTAAAATCATCGCGTTTTGAAAAACTAAATTTATTTGATTCAAAAATAATAAGAAAAAAATTAAAGAAGGCTACACAGACGTGTATGAAATTGTAATCATTTTAAAATACCTGCTTTAATTTAAAACTGAATGAGCCTTTTGCTACACATATTTAGAAAGGTAAGATACATTTTTATGAAAGCAAATTTATTATTATTAATATGAGAATAATGCTGAAACAAATATGATTGAAGATAAAGTACAAAATTTAACCACTGATATTCAGTGGTTAAAGTGGTTCTATTTTTATATTTATTGGAAATCCCGCTGGAGTGTAATGCTTAGAAGTTACTTTTACTTCCATACTTTTATAGTTTTAGTTTCCAAAATATCATATAAAATTTAATTTTATCCTATAATATCAAATTTTAATATATTTTGTGTTCCAAATACAAGCCATATTAATTTAATCTATTATTTTTCATTCAGTTAATCTATTGTTCAATTCAGTTGATCATTCGGTTATTATCTATTAATTATCATTCAGTTGGGAAAAAGAATGAAATGTAATACTTAAAGCTCATTTTTTCGATATATATAATTCCAAGCACTTACAAAATAAACTTCGTAAGAAAAAAAAAAGAATTATATCCTTCCGTTACATCAAAGATTCCATTTAAACTAGGTATTTTGAATTTTATCATTGCTACATCATGTATAACTTTCTAAAATAAATGTCTTTTAAAAGGATATATATATATATATATATATATAAAGTTCTTTCAGTTAGCGAAATTAAAATTCTTTGTTGAACATATTTATTCCAAGAAATACTAAAAAGAATATCAACCTCATATCAATTCAATGATTTGTTAGCCCATGCTTTCCGGCAGTATATGTTTAGACCTAATTTTAAATATAAAAAGGAAATTCCTTATGCTTTATACTTCAAAACACATTTCTAAGAGACATTTCTAAAAAACAGTTTTCTAATATCAAAGCTTCTTGGAAAAGGACATATTAGCCTCATAATAGCTATCTTTTCTTTCTTGCAAATAGTTTTATGAAAGAGTTGAACTATGAGAAATCGTTATCTCAGTACACCAGGAAAATTTTGAATGTTCCATTATGTGCACAATGAAGATATAAAAGAAAAGAAGAGTTAAAGAATTAAAAACAATATTTCTCTGTAGAAGAAAAGAAGTGCAGACATAAAATAAGATCTAAAAGGAGCTAATAAAAATGTATATTCATGATCAAGATATGAGTTTTGTAGTTTATTACAGCTTTATGAATATTTACAGCGTAGTCAACGAAGAATACTCAGTAAGTGGAAAATAACTATCGTTATAGATCAATGAAGAAAGAAGAATAAATTATCAAATAATTTAATTATTTGAATGAGATTTAGTGCGTTGTTTTTTTTTTCATTTGGAAATCTATTTTAATTCTCTTTTTCAGAGTCATACTGCAATATTTATATTCGCATCTTTTAAGAAGTCTTTAATATACAGTACTATTCTTCTTTCTAAATCTATTCTAATCCTAAGATTTAAGGCAGTATTGTTACCTGAAGATGTGATATTTTGAAAATTAATAATATTGTCATAATTGATCCCTACATTTGAGGAGATATTGTATATTTGTAGTAATTATTTTCTTCCAGCAAATAATTATTTTTTTCAAAAATTTGTAGAATATATGATTTGTTAATGGAATAAGAATATCCAAAAGTGAACTTCTAATACTTTATTGGATACATTTACATTGAAATATACAGGTTGGTTATAATTAAACTTACCCTATAAACAGTATCTACAACACAAAAGGGTGAACGGATTGCGATGAAATTTGGTACATTGACTAAACACGAGATGCGCTCATGGAATTTCGAAAAAGAATGTTCCAAAATGTCCACCAAAGGGCTCATTTTTCGAAAAAAACATTAAATTTAACACAATAAACGACCAAAACGGTATACTAAAACAATATTAACAATCCAGAACAAGAATTATGAGTAATAAAATGTAAAACCAGGGAAAACTATCAGTTCTTGGAAAAAATGTCAAGATTTGCATGATTCCAAAGAAGAAGCTTTATGCTAAACAAGTTGAGTAAGAAACTTTTGCAGTCGTTATCATGTTTTATGTCGATGCCTCTGGCTGTAATGATGACGGTATCTTGCTGCAATGATGCTACGACGTTGAATGACCTAAGGAACTCTATAACACTTCATGTGCGAAGCATCACAACTAATCAGTTACGATCAGCTGTTGAACACAATGCCCATCGACTTGAAATTTTGCAGGTGATTGAGAGTGGTCGCACGGAGCACTTTTCCCTACATCGTCCTGGAAACGATTAACAACTGCTTCTCTTGTGCAGTTTTGTCCTAATCTGTTCTTGTTTCTATAAATTGAGCTGGTTTTTTTTTTCTCTCAAACAGCTTACTGTTATTTTTTCCTTACCTTTACTTAATGTGATTCGATTACAAGATGATCAGAAACTAGTCAATAAAAGTTATCATTATTTCTGTATTGCATTTTGGTCGTTTATTGCGTTAAAATTAATGTTTTTCCAGAAAAGGCTCCATCTGGTAGACATTTTGGAACTTTTTTTTTCAAATTTCCGTGAGAGCAGCTCGTGTATAGTCTATATACCATATTTCGTTGAATCTGTTCAATCGTTTGCATTGTATGATGCTGTTTATAGACTAAGTTTAACTATAACCACTCTGTATATCAAATCAGAATAGTATTAACCAATCTTTCAATAGTATCAATCAATAGTTTCAATCAAATTGAAATCTTGACATGACAGTAAAAACTGGGTATAAATGGAGATTTAATGCAATAAGTGCTGAAAGTAGTTATGTACTATATTTGATCAAATTATGTCTCAGTTGATATGTTAAATTGTTTGTAACATTTTATATTATGAAGAAAGATATAATCTTTGCTTATATATTTTTATGCCATAAAAATTAGAATGTGATAAATTAAAACAAGCTGTTGTTTAATAATTTCTCCATTTCTTCAGGTGCATGTACAAGAGCAATGTTTATTCATCATCATATTTAGGATTGTGAAAGAAAACGTAATTTCATAAGTTCAAATTATATGCCTTTTCATTATTTCGGCAATTTGGAATTAAAAATAAATTATAGAAAATGATATTTATAAAAATATTAAATTACTCTTATCATTATGCACAGCAATGGTAATCAGAATTAACCCATTCCGCATATTAAAGATTCAATTTATCCGTAATTTATGAGGCAAATAAAGTCAATATTATTAATGCTTTAATACCTGTATGTGCTTTCTAATAAAAAGACAGTACAATTGGTGGAAAAACTTTTATGGAAAAAAAATGCTAGAAAGATTAAGTAGGATTTCCGAATTGCCCTATGAATTAAATTTTTATAGCAAGCTAGCTAAAATGTAATAAAAGGGCTAACTACCTTTTACTTTGAACAATATATTTCAATTTAATTTCGAATCTTTTATTTTTTTATTTCATATGTAACTACCAAAATCAGATGGCGTAAGAATTACGTTATCAAAAGTAACAGAGAAAAATTTAATTTCTCAACTGCCTTCTTTTTTGGTTAAAACTGATATGAAAAGCTTTCCTCGGATTTATCAAGGCATACTTCCACAAGAATATAAATAGTAGCATTATTATCTCAATTTGGTAACCTCTGATGCCACTCATAACTTTTTTTTTACTTTCCCTCAATCAGTTTTAGTTAAATAATCAGCAGCATTAAAAACGAACTTATTTCAAATCATTTAAAAAGGTCCATAGTCAAATTAATGTTAAACTATTGATAAATACTTAAGCACAATCATGAGAAACCTTTAGTCCAACTGTTCCAAAGAAAAGCAAAATATATTTTACACATTCATATTTTCTGAGTGTAAATAATGAACATTAATTACGCTCTTTGGGTCCGAATACGTTTCTGTTTTCGATAAACATTCAAAATAATGCAACTATGATTTTGAAATATAATTCTACGCTTAAAATCATTAAATTCAAAGTCATTAAAATTAGAATTGTAAGGCTTAATTATCAAATAAAAAATTATCAACTGCTGTATAACTGTTCTCACTAAAAGGATTGAATGAATTTGCATTAAAACCTTTGGAATTTGAGCCTTAAATTAGAAAAACATCAGTGTAGACTGCCATTTGGTAGTTAAAGAAGTCCACAAAGCTGCAGAAGCATGTAAAAAATAACAAGAATAAATTGAATAAAATTTTATGTTGCTCGAATTAACTCAAGAGTATTCGTACGCCAGATCTCAGCTTGGGCAGAAAAAGGAAGAGATTAAAAAAGGTGAATAATTTATGGGTGCATTGCTGTTATGCAAAATAATCCCTATTTCTTGGATCAAAACGAATAATCATTAGATTTACTTTCCTAACCCTGCATTATTTCGTAATATAGGAACTGATTTATGTTGTCAGATCTATAATATATATTATTAAACATTACATTCCTTCTACATAATAAGGCCGCAGTGGCATGGTGGTAATTGCTCGGCTTGTGAGCCTTAGGGATTCAGGTTCGAGACCCGATTCCACCGAAGAACCGTAGTGTAAGGGGATCTGTTGCACGTTAAATAAATCATGCCGAACGTCCTCCCGCTGGTGTGGTGTGGAGAGAGGGTGCCAGCTCAGGTGTAGTCCTTGTCATCTAACCGCAGTTCAAAATTACGAGGTCCGTCTCAAAATAGCCCTAGAGTTGCTTTACAACGGGACGTTAATATAACTAAACTAAACTCCTTCTACATAATGCTGTGAGCAGAATATGAATTTTTATTATTTTTTTTACTAAAAGCATATAAAAATTATCATAATTAAATGTTAAATGTATATTACAATATATATCCTTATTCCGTTTTTATCCGTATACACGTATATTTTTACTTATATGTGTATATAATACCACTTAATGTCCCTAGGGCAATATAGCTTTCTCTCAAATGTACTATTTAACAAATAATCCTTTATAGTAATTGTTAAAATTTATTACAAAAAGGTTCAAAAGATTAGAGATACATTTTAGTGTCCTCCAAGCTATGCCCATTCAAAATAATCGTTTAAATGACATTTTAATGCACAATCATATGCTAATTCAAAACCTAAAACCTGAATATAAATTTAAAGCACTGTATCAAATGTTGAAATTCCCCCTCGTTTCCAAACTGTAATTTAATCATACTTAGTAAATTTCATTATTGAACGCAAGTAATTTATCTTTACGTGAGAAACTGCATTTAATAAACAATTCTTCACATCGTTAAGATAATTAAAAGTAAGAATTATAACTATTTTACATTAACTAAATTATTCCTTTCACGAATCTAAATGACTAAATTTTATTTTATAATTACATAACTTTAAATATTTCATATATACATATAGTTTAAAACATTCAAAAATTCTTTCTATAGATCTGTTAGAGCTTCCATAATCTAGTAATTACGAAATTCATTCTCCTATAAACTAACTTGCAATTAGCATGGTTTATCTGCAAAGATTCTAAGTTTCACAAATTTCATCATTTAAGATACCAGTTAATTACATCTAAGAGTATTAAATGCACTTAATATTGCCATTCTGATTCAGAATAATCTTAGTAGGAGATTGAGTATTAGAATATAATCAGAACTATCCATTCAAAGGAAACAGATTAATGCAACAGAGTTAGTTCCCTGCTCAATGATGGAACACTGCACTCAGAACTGCTTCTTTTATTGCGCTCAGAAAGCGGTTAAGCATAATGAGAAGCTTAAAGCATCTCCAAGGCTTTGAATTTTACATGGAAAGTTAATTCCGAATTCATACAATATTCTTTTAACTCTACTTTAAGAGGATCAGAAAGATACGAAGATGTATACCCCCCCAAAAAAATCACATACATTACTGTATAAGTTTTAGTTTAGTTAAATTAACGTCTCGATTTAAAGCAATACTAGAGCTATTTTGGGACTCACCTCGTAATTGTGAACCGCTGTCAGATGACGAGGATGACATCTGAGCTGGCGCCCTCTTTCCAAATTTCTACCAAAGCGGGAAATTCGGGACCAGCGGATTTAACGTGCAGCATGCTCACTTACATGACGGTTCTTAGGTGGAATCAGGTCTCGAATCTGAATTCACCGGCTCCGAGATCTTACTATCAGGCCACCGCGGCGAATTGTATATGTCAAAATAACTTTAAAGAAATAAAATACTATTTTTTTCTGAATCATTATTCAAAAAACTTGAAAAACATAATTATAATTTTTAAATTAATGATGATAGATTAATGCTGAAGAATAAATTAAATGTTATTCCGATATATTATGCAGCAAATACTTTAAAATAAGTATTATGAAAAAAAAAAGTAAAATCAAATCATTTAAAGAAGAAATAAATTATTTTTCTTTATCCGGTTGGATTTATGCCGTACAATGCATTAATAAATAATTCAAAATGGCAGCTTCAAATACAAACTGCTATAATTATATAATTAAAGATGACCATAAATCATATTCATAGAACTTGGTTTCTCTGTTAACAAAAAAACTGAGCCAAATGCTGTAACAAATACAATTCATATATATTCTTTTTTAATTCAAAGAATTTTGCAAAAATAAATGTTTCTTTAGTAAAACAAACGTTCATCTTTATGATGATGTAACATTACTTTTCAACTAATCTATGCACATATTCTCTGATCCATAAAATCTTCAATAAAGCTGAATTGATGAATTCTTGCATAGGTTTTTCTTAAATTCATGAAATAACATGGGTTTTGAAAAATTTGCTTTTTTTAAATTTTTCATTGATTATTTACTTCATTTAATTTCTTTTAATAATGATAACTTCATTTTATAATGATTTTTAAAAAGTAACCCTGGAATTGATTGTTTGATAACTCGAATGCAGGAAGAATACAGATCAATCTTTGTACATTCTTTCTTAAAGCATAATTCATTTATCTGTTTTATGCTACCCCATTATGATTTTTCTAGGATATTTTCAATTGTGAAGACAACAAATATTCATTTCGCTTTGTTATTTATCATTCTTCTTTAAAATTTATAATTTTATATACATTTGAGATATAAATCACATCTATCTAACTTACATATTCAATATTATATTCAATTCTCCTTAATGAGGAACTCAAATATCGACATTTTTTTTAATTCTCAACTTTGATTTTTTTTTTTTATCTCATGAGCTGAAATATGCGTATTAGAAATGTTTATACTAATCCTTTGGTGAGCGTCAACTTGAATGTATCAAATCAAAGCACAAAGCAGAAGGAAAAGCTTTTAATTCAGATCTGACATTGATCAGTTATATCAACACTATAACTTCTACAAACGTTTTTTTTTTTTGATTATCAACTCCTTCTTTCTTTATGATAAGAATGAAAGTTAAATATTATGGTAACTTTATTCCATTCTATTTCAAAATAGTAATAATACAAATAGTTTTAAAGAATGAATGAAAGGTGCTCTTGAAGTGAAATTTTCATATATGACTAAAGTTTTACATGATCCTAAACATGATTACAAAGAAAAAAGGTACTTTTATTCTTTCTTCATTATTGTGTTCAAATCATTTCCCTTTTTTCACAAGGTAGTTACACTTATTTAAAATCAAGGCAACCCTTTCGGTTTGGAGTGTGCATTAAAATAAAATTTCATTTCAAGTATTTTTCCCAGTATTTTAATGCAATAATTTTAATTACAGCAACAATTTTCAAAATGATGAAAAATTAGGCCGCATACTCTCCACATACTATGTTATGTGGAATCTACTCTTCAACCATATCTCCAAAACTTACTTTACAAAGCAAAAGCATTGTTGATTATAGAGCGGTCAATTTCTTAGATATTGCATTCTAGAGTAATCGCCCTCTCTTACCCTCTAGTGTGATCGATTTTCCCATTTGGTTTAATATGGCAAGCCTTTTTTGATATAGTTGTCATTAACTCAGGTATCTGAGGAATTTAGTTTTTGAAGAACAACACTGTGTAAAGGTAAAAGATTTTGTTCGAGAAACCTGCTATATAAAAATTGTTTGATATAGTGTATTTCCTTTTATTAAATATGATGCCATAATTATTCTTAGCGTAATTTCAATGTTTCAGTCACATTTTCAGCTAAGGCCAAAATTTATCACCGGTGTTTCCTCTTAAAAGTTTTTGAAGTTATTTTACGGCTCATTTAATTTTTCGAACTTTATAATACAAAAGTTATAAAAACGAAGAAAATAATTTATGTACACCCTGCATATTGAGAAACAAATGGCTTTTATTTTTCATTTCTTTCAATAACATGCAAGAAAAAATATAATTATCAATGCCGATAAATAAGGAATAAATAAATATAAAAAGACTTTTTTAAGCAAAACTGAGCATATATTTTTCTTTTAATTGTCCTGTTATAATATAAGGAATTCTAATTGTTATTTTGGGGAGGAAAGAACCCATTATATTTATTTGCATTATGATATGGAAGAAAAAAATATCTTAATTTTAGAATTATTTCTGCTCAAAAAAGCAATATACATAATCAGTAATACGAAAAAGCAGTTTTATTATTATATATCACATAGTTTGAAATTCTATAAAAAATCTATTTGTATTACTTATAAAAAAATTAAATGAAATATAAGTACTGGAAGTTCACATAGAAAGAAAAAATATTCCAAATTCATAATTAGAGTAAAAGCATACTGATAAATTTGCATCCAACAATGGCATGTGTGTTTTTCAAAGGAAGTTATTTATCTTTTGTAAATAATAAAACTTTCAAAATACTCATCGCCTAACTGAGCGAACGAAGCTAACATATAAAAATAGCTCCACTTTCAATACAAAAATTAGATAAAGACGTCTGGGAAACTCTAGGAAACTTTACAACCTTTTTAAGTCTGCTTACTGAAGCTCATTTTGTTTCAGAAACTTGAACCGATTTTGTATTAGATCAAAAGATACAAACTATATCAAAATTTCCCTCGATTCTTTCATGACCTTAGATTATTATTAAGAAGCAGTGGAAGCCTTAACTTCCATCTCTCTAAACTTTTAACGAAGTATATAAAATGATTATGAGGTGGAATAGAAGTATATCAATTCTATGTATTAACGTGGTTTTCAAAGAATATATCTTTGCTAATAATATATAGAAAGCTTATTTTAGAATGATGAAGTGGAATGCAAATTTTTAGAATATAGAATTTATTATTATTATAGAATAATCCATTTTTTGTGTCAAAGCTATTTTTTCAACAAATCATTTGTTAAGTATGACATTTAAAATACTTTCAGTAAGTTAATATATTCTTATAGAAGGAATAATTTATTTTTAAATGTTTTCAAATTCAAAAAACCAAAAAGAGAATTGACTGTTGCGATTTAAAAGGAACAATAAAAACCTTTTACCTTTGAACAATACAATTACGGAACTCAAAATGGGCTTATACTATTCAGAAAAAATGAAATTTTCAGTTTTTATTGAAGCGAAATTCTATTATTAGAAATAAGTTAAAATATTCTACCATATATATAATTTAAAAACACTTATGTTTGTCATGAAGCTAAAAATATTTCTGAAGGTTTATTATGTTGTGGTTTTTTTAACAGATCCCTTCAAAGATTAGTAATTATTTCTCTCCACAGGTTTCATATTTTAATGCTATGCAAGACATTATTTTATTATTACTTTTTACTTATTATTTATTAACTTATTTTTTTCACTTACTCTACCATTATTAATCATTGACCCCTATAGGTTATTTATAGATCAGCTTGACGATAATTTTTTTTCCTCTGCCTTTTAAAAGATGTGAGAATAAATTGGAATTTGCATCCAAGGAATACTAAATACTTAGCTACAGATAATTTATTTGGAAGACACCCTTATTATATTCAACGATTTGGATAACAGAGTAGGATATAATATAGTGAGCCACTGTACTGTACGTTCATCATGATTATTTCTGAAAAGTGTTTTAGCCGCAATAAAAAAAAATGATGAATAATAAATCTTTATGAGCAATTGCTTTAAGGGGACCGTGGACTCTATTGGGTACCTTTATGAATTATTCAGTAAGTATTATGAATTGTTTACATATTTATTAAAATATATATACGTGATAAAGCTTACAAAAATTCTTTAAAAAGATTAATGTATTTCGTTTAAAAAATTAATTGTAATATATAATTCTATGAATTTTTAAATATTCCAAGGGACTCCATTTTTATTTTTTCTTATATTTTTTCCTTATTAACTTCCTTAAAATTACTTTTATTGATTATAAAGTATAAAGCCAATGTGCTCATTACTGGAGCAATCAAAATAATATGTTCAATATCATAATCAAAGTTCAAATTAACATTACCAGACCTTGGTCAACAAACGTTAACCATTAATCCTTTCTGTCTAACATTTAAACGAACTGAAAGAAACTATCTAAAAATGGTGAAGCCACAAACCACTTGCAATCAGCCAACTTCTCATCTACCTCGACCGAAGAGCTTAAGCTACTTTTCATATTCCGTCTAAAAGAATACTTACACGAGGCGAGTTTAAATAGTAGCCAAATTTGCATTGCTGTTGCTGCCAACCACAAATCACAAAACTTGCAGAAAAAAAGCTCGGGTTTGAATCGGTTTGTTTACTTGAGACCATGGGGCGGAATTGGAAACACACAAAGACACCATAAAAATTCGGATCCGAAATAAATTTCTGTATGGATCTTTTCCAAATGTTTAATAAAATTTATTAAGAATATCATTTTAAAATGGACTTTTTTTTAGGCTCTTCAGATCTTCATTTTATTGAACAATACATGTTATAATATTATTTTAGTTGAATTTAAATATATATTTTGGTGTTTAAATAATAAAAATACATTGCATATTTTCTTCCAGTTTTTAAGTCCACTGTCCTCATAAACTTAACTAAATAATTGTAAAAAATAACCATATCTCACAAAAAGTTGAATAATATGGAAGAGTAGTTAGCTATATCTTCAGCAAAATTAAATATGGAATATCATTTAGTCAAAAACAAAAAACTAACAATAAAAAATCTAATTTCTATGTACAAATACTTTTAAAGAAATAAAACTAATTTATATGAACAAAAGTATATTTAAACAAAAGTAAAAGTATTACCAATGGAAAAACTATATTTCAAGTCTGGAGATGTTTCAATTTTTTTTAATTACAAATAATCTTATATATTAAAAAAAAGTCTATGATCCGTTTTTTAATAAAACAGATTTGTTCATAAGTTCTGTATAAAAAATATATATATATATATATATATTTTATCGAAACATTTTAGATGAATAATCGATGAAGATTTATTTTTAAAGCAGGCTCAATACGTTTTAGAAAAATATAGCTGCACGGATGTTCTAATAGATAAAAATATTTCTTTTTAATAATGCATAACGCCTTCAATTGTTTCTCCATTTCAAATCAAAGATAAACACATTTTTTTTTCTATTCTAATTTTGAAAAAAAAAAGTTGGATAATAAGCAGATAATTTCTTTGCTGTATTTTTCTCTGATAAAGAACATTTTAATCAATAATGCATTTCTAAATCTGTGTATCTTCTTACACGCTGAGAACATGAAAGAGTGTTTTCAAAAGACAATTAATAGACAGAATTGAAAACATTTTTATCTTAATAAAAAATAAAAGCTGTAGAATTTATTTGTATCATATAAAGCAGTGTGTTATGTATCGTTTCCATGGTTTGGCTTGGCACAAATTTGTAGATGATTTCCATATTGAATTTATTACCTTATTTCCAAGCTAATAAGTAAATTACTTTTTCTCAAATGTTTGTTATCACGGAATGTCATCAATTATTAAATGAAAATAAGATAAGTTTGTGATACAAATATTCAACTATGATTAATTTATTATGAAAAAGAAAGAAAGTTGCTTGAATTTGTTATTAGTTATTGAAAAAAAATACACTAAAGTACGAAAAGCATTCATTGTATAAAACGTATTTCTATCAGAGCATCAAATATTTATGAATGCGCCTTCGCTAATTCTGAAATCCCTGCTAAATATTCAACAGGGATTTTTGAAACCTTCCCTATAATTTTAAACTGCGAAGGACCATATAATTAATTTGGAGGCTATAAAAGTTTCGTTACAAGCTGCTTTCAACATATAAAATAAAATGTCATGAATTTAAAAAGATGCTTAACTATTTAATAGCCTAACCAGAATGTATTTTAGAAACAAAGCGAAGTAAATATCTTTTCTTTACTGTGCTATATTTGTATGCGTATAAAAATGAACTCATGCACGCGTCTCGGGCTAACAGTACGTCTTACGTAGTTACTCAAGCGTCACAGCCCTTTTCATGGGCGGACTTCATTCCTACATTTCATTCACTCAACCACAGATCGTAATTCAGACCTGAATCATAGAATGATCAAGTCCGATCCAGTACCCCCAGTGTTATTGTCTCGACTTGTTAAGACATTGGGGCTAGGACACATATAAGCGTGCACTAGTCACCATGTACACGGAGAGTCTCTGCCGATAGTATTCAAACTCTCAACCCAAGGGATGCGAATTCAGTCCCCTACTGACCGGGCTATCCCGGCAACATGTACATGCATATAAAGATCGAACGAACATGGTCGAAACATCGACTTAAAGGAGTTAAAGAAGGGAAAATAATCTTGAGAAACTGAATATTTAATATATCTCAAAGAAATGCTAGAAAATCGAAAAAAGATATTTGCTTATATTTATGAGCTCTCTAAAAGAATATCATATTTCAATCACAAGGTATGATTGGATATAGTTTCGATTTATGTCGTATGAAATCGCAATTGTGGCCTAGATGTAGAATACAAACACGGTTTCCCAAATTCCCGCATCTTTCTAAGAAGTGTATTATTAGAATGATTTAGCGATTACGAATTATAAGACCCTTATTTTCTTAAAGTCTAACAGAGAAAATGAAGTTTTATGCACATACTGTAGAAATTAGCATTTTGGTTTATTTTTCAATTTGCCTCTTGCTAGTCTACGAACAGTCTCGCCTGAACTCAGTATTCGAAATCAGGAATGATAAGACAACTGGGAATATTACTGTATTTGGTATTCATATAATATTCCTAGATTTCATTGACTAATACTACAGTTTCATGGTAATCACAGGATAAAAGACCAGAATTTTACAATCTGGCCCAACCTCATTCAAAATCAAATCCTTCTTTTCCCAGAAAGGCACTCTCATTAGATGAATGCTGTTTTAATGGATATAGAAGCATTAATCTCCAAAGTTAACAATATTGGAACATTAAAATTTCTTTTTCGTTCATTAGTGAAAATTCTTTTATAAATAAGCGGTGGCACGGTTTTAGAAACACTCTCTGAATGGTTTCATTTTTTTCGACAGTATGATCAATTGTAACTGATGTATTAATTTAGTTTTAATTGTCATCATGAGTGAGCAAAGGGATTAATTGGCTTTGTTAGTACATTTTTTGTAGATATTTATCGACGAATTCAAAAGGCTTGTCTTTATAACTTGAATAATGAAAATCTCATATTTGCAAGTTTTACTAAAAGAATGAAAAGTTTGTAGATGTGGTGAAGGCATTCATTTAGAATAAGTATTTAAATACTTCAAATAATGTATTATCTGACTTTTAAAATAATAACAAAAGTTAATAAATTCTTTATTATTTTTTATTCTGCATTTTTAATAATATTCCATGTTATGTATATTATCCCCCCATAAATTACAATTAAAATCTCGCTAGACGATCAAAGACGATCGAAAGAAAAACGGTCAAAGACGATAAATTTGCTGCATAACATCTCAGTAAATTATATAGTGAGAATCATTAAATTTTAGGCATTTATAGATGAATGTACGGAACGCATTTAAGTTATTAACTTTTTTTGTCATAGGCGTCGTAGCGAAGCCTTCTACAGAAGCCAAAGTATTTTCAAACAATTGGACACTTCATCTAATGAAACAATGCAGTAGCAAGTATATATCTAATTTGAATAATTAAGGACATAAATGTTTTTCTACACTTCAGGGGCGCTCTTTATTAGAAATAATAATAAATATAGCTTCAAAACAAAATAAAAAATAAGGAAATGAGAAATAATATCTGGAAATATCGTTTATATGGGGAAGGAATTTCTAAGTGATGTAGAAAGCAGTTGCCTTTCTCCATAATTACCTCAAATTAAATTTAAATCAAGACCATTATCTTATTAAGGCATAATCCTTAAAAATAGAATATTTCTAGCTAGAATCAAATAATTAGGAACATAAATATATAAAAAAATGTATAATTACAAAAATAATCCCTAAAAATTGAATTAGAAAAGTAGGATTCGCATTATCCTAAAAATATAATATTTTTTGCTTGAATCAAATAATTATGCATTTAAATTTAGAAAAATTGTATAATTACAAAACACTGGTTAACTTAAAAATGGAAAATAAATGTAACTACTACCGCTGTTTCCTTTTACACATTGGTTGCTTAAAACGAAATGTAGCCATGGGTTGTGGAAGCCGATATTTGAAGGAAGACTTTGAAAAGAGAAGCACCTATTGCCTATCTTTGTTTTAAAATTCCTTGTATATTTATTCAGGGAGGTTGATGAATTTAAAGTAAATTTCTCATACCAAAAAAGACATGCGTAATAGCAAATAAATTGAAATAGGAATGTTAAAGGGTCATAAAAATTTTATCCACTCCAAGCTAAGTATAATCTAACTGAAAAAAAAATGTTTTTAATGTAAACAATTTTGTATAAGGTCTTTCACAACTGATAAAATAAAAAGAAATAGTTATTCTCAGTCAGGCGTTATATTTTACATATCAAAAGATTATATCTCCTTTAAAAACTAAAACTTTTAAGTATTTGCATATAAGTGAAAGCGTAATAAAGCGGAAGTATTATCACAAAAGCCTTTTCGAAAACTGAAAGCATAATAAGATTTAATCGTATTTCTAAACAATCTTCTTTTTTTATAGAACTAATCGAAGTTTTATCAGCTGCCTTCATCATTTCCGCTGCCAAAAGAATAATTTAATTGTTATCTTTCAGTGATTTTTAACTTATAGTAAAAATATTTTTCATTTATTTTTCAATAATTTCGGATCTGTGCAAAATGTTTCAACATAACAAAATTAAAATTGATAATTCAGAATATCGTCTCAAAGAGTGGAGATTGATTTGAAAGTTATATTTAAAAGTAGTGGAGTATTTTAAATTGATTCAAGTTGTAAATATATAT